>JAPZEB010000023.1:4475424-4486324 GCA_029783705.1 Chaetodon striatus | reverse complement strand
ATAAAAACCAAAAACCTGCAGGTATAGTTTGGGAAATTAGTTAAAGAGAAAAAGGCTGTGCCACACACACACACACACACACACAAAGCAGTTGTTCTTAGGCAGAAGCTAATAATGCAAAGGGACACAGGGGACCACTCAGCACACAGTCACTTAAACTCTGGTTACTCATTCAGGCTACATCACTTAACCTCGGCACACATACTGATCCTGTTACACACATACACACAAGTTTTGTTCTCTGGTCTGGTCTTAATGTCAATGTGTATGGTAGTTGGACCTTGGGGAAGACATCTTCAGCTTGTTCCTGAGAACGCTTTGACAAAAAAAGAGAAAACAGTCACTCCTTGTTCACCTCCTGCTCTTAGTTCCATTTCATATGTGAAACGCCCTTTAACTGCTTCGCTATTGGTTTACCCATTGAGACTCCACTTCGGCACCCTGAGACGGATCTTTGCTCTCTCTGCCTAATCAGGAGGTCGCAACCACACAGCAACTGTGCACTATAAAACCCAAGTGCGCCTGATGCGCATCCCCCTTTTTCACTCAGCAACATAGAGTCGATCTGCATCTTGATTCAGTGGGACACTCCGCTTGCAACAAAATTGGTGGCTTTCACCTATTCCTCTATCAATGGCTGGCAATAGGACAAGAATGTCACGCTAATCAAGCATTAAGTCATGGTCTGTCTCCTCCTGTCCTCCTCTCTCTAGCCTAGTGACCGCTCGTCACTCCTGACCGAGTGGGACAGAGAGACAGCCGGCTTGTTCGACTGCTGTTGAATGGTTCCAGTGCTGCCCAGGAGGTAGCACTGACTAAAAATATGGCTTTCCCAGTGGGCTCGCTAGATCAGCCTTCTCATCAGCAGACTGAGCCGGCTGTGGGTGAGATTGTGAAGATTTATGCGAAGGCAGCCACCCTTCTGAGGATGTTGAAAGCACACAGACGCGCCTGGCTGCAAACAGTGGCAGCTTCTCTGTATGTTGCTGTCTGCCAACCCCCTTTTGGTCTGATCGACCCGATGGAGACTGAGAGGAAGGCACTGGAGAAGCTGGGCTCTCTTCTGTGCCCCCTGCAGCCTCTGTTTCAGCAGCGGCATCAGTAGTGTCAGCAGCCACTGCAGTGCCAGCGCTACAGGGACTGCCCCTGTGACTGGACCCCTGCCACCCTGAGCCGTCCTGTTCCCCTTCTAGTCTCCTGTCTCCAGAGGCAAATTTAAGAGGGGCAGCGGTGCCAAGCTGATTAGAGCCTTGGTCTCCATCGAGAGAGCTAAGGTCTTCAGTCTTAATGAAGGGTGTCGCTCCACTTAACCTAAAGGGCATAGTTCCCTTGAAACACCAACATAGACACGCAGACTGTTTCATTTGTCAATAAAGCTTGTCATGTGAGGTGTGGGTGGCCCCTTCTCTCCCCCTCACAGGTAAGGCGAATAAGGGGAAGGCGGTGCATGATGCATCTTGCGCTTGATCTTCCCCTGCTTAAACTGTATCCTCCTTAATGGTACAGGAAACACTGTCTTTCCTTTTTACACTCACAGGTGCCCAGTGAGAGCCTTAATGGATAGGTCAATAGCAAAGCCAGATAGAGGACTACCTATATATTCATAGGACGCGAGTTACATCCAGTAACTACTATTTCTTCTGTTTTTTGTTTTTTTTATTTTTTAATTAGCATCTTTTAGTTTGTATTTAATATTTTGCACAATTGCAAATGAGAGAGCAAAGTAGTCTGTTTATCAGAAGAAATTTGAAGGAACTGCACATTTTAATGTTGATGCTTTACCATAGACTGCCCTCCAAGCAAACCACTCATTAGCAAGAAGTGGGAAATAGTTCTCTGGTTCTGAACAGATATTTTAATACCTAAACAGCATCAAACAGAGTTTGTCTTGTTTTATTTTGGCGCAACAATAGATGGACCTCAAAGAAACTGCCTTTATTTTGCATGTGGCGTCAGTTGACAATACCTAAAAGACTGTCAACTTCACCCTGCGCTGATGACAGAGGTCATGTAACAGGCTGCTACTGTGTGTATGTGTCCATGCCTACTGAAACTTGACAGATCAAAGGAGCTGTTGTCTTTTGAAGGTTGTTCAGATATCAGCTCCTCAAGATCTGGAAACCCCTCACCGACGGAGTCTCATCTTCACAAAAGATTGGAATGCAAAGTTGGTGTGTGGGTGTGTGTGTGTGTGTGTGTGTTTTGTGTGTTGTGTGTGTGTGTGTGTGTGTGTGTGTGTGTGTGCAAATACGTTAATGTCTGTGCATGCATCATGTAAGACTCTGAAAGGCAACAGGGATGAGTCACATGTTGGTGGCTGCAGGGCTGTGTTTGTCAATGCAGCCAGGAAGGCTAAAAGAAGAGGGGCAAGAAAATAGACTGTGTGTGTGTGACAGAGAGAGAGAGAGACTGAGACAGAGAGTGTGTATAAGAATGAGTTGTATAAGTGAGTATTTGCAAAAAGGGCAGAAGAATCTGAGAGTGCATGAGAGGTTTCCTTTCAGGGCAATTGGAAGCCACTAAAGCATGTTTTACGGTGGGAATAATCCATCACTCTGTGTTTGTGTGTGTGTGTGCCCACCTGTGTGTGGCTGTGTGTGTGAGTCAGGATGAGTCATCCTTATTTGCTGGCCTGTCAGACTGTCTAGCCCTCAAGGCAGCAGGGGAAACGAGCTGATTCATCCGCTGCCTCTCCGACACAATCCAACGTTCCTGTATTTTCTCTCTCACACACTTTCACTCACTGTGTTTGTCACTGACACCCGGCACAGTCATGGTGTTGTTACAGATCTTGTGGCATGTGTTCCACACTCTCATTAACAGTTCAGGACCTTTACTCCTGAAACCAAGTGCATGTTGTTAGCAGCTAATTGGAGCGCTGTTCACTGTTAGAGCTGTTGCTGGCAAGCATTTCTGTTTACGTGGCATTTAGAGATCCTCATAGACAACTGGCTCTAAAGATACAGGCAGTTGTATGCTGTCAAGAGACTGAGGCTATTTAGAAATTTTAGGCTATCTGAATAAAATTGACTGGACTTGGACAAAACCACATCAGGGAGATTTTAACAGATTCCTTTTACTTTTTCATGCTTTATCAAAGAACTTACTGAAAGAGATTCATTAAAATTTCATAAATTGCCTCAGTGATGTCACTTGAGTCAGCGTTGTTTAAGTCTGAAGACAAAGTTTGAAGATGAACAGGGGGTGTGGAATTAGGAAGTGATCTTACCAGACTTTTGTACCCTCTCCTCTTCTCTGCTTCAGGGTAGCAGCTTGAGGCTACATTAGGCGCTACCAGTATAATTCACCTGGATCTCTGACCAAACTTTAAGATTTCATCCTGTTTTTTAAACTGTCCATTGTAAGTGTGACAGTGCTATTGGTGGTGTACTCCTTTAAATAGAGCCATCATTGCTTTATTTGTATCACATGCTTTTCCTACCGTGGCAAGTCAACATGTTTGCTGTGAAACAATCCTTTTCAGGAATGACTAATAAATGAAATAGGCATTCAGGATTGTCCCTTTGGCAATTCCAGTGAGATACTTGACCATTTTCTAAATACTTCACTACATCGAAACAAAAGAATTCTTCAAATCCATATCATAAATCACATCCTATAAAAACATTTGGTACACATGCAGTTTCATCATATCTCATGCTTTATTTAAATTAACAGTTTTTACTGTAATATCTATAAACTTTGTGCCATCCCGTTTTTTTTTCTTAACTGTTGGTGTGCATGCACATTTAAGAAGGCCACCTGTCTAACATGCTCCAGTGATACCCCTTTTTCCACCAACATAGAATGGGTTCCATTTCAGTACTCACAACTAATTTTGAACCATTCTAGTATTTCTGCCTTGAACCAAAAGACAGCGAGTTACTCTTGACCTGAAGTGTGAACCGTGATGAAATTCGTAGGCGTGTCGTATTCTACAGATTGGAAAGAAAGGATGGAGAAGACAACAACAGAGAAGTCAAGTAAGAAAACATTGGTGGGAAAAAACATGTATTGGTCTCATTAGCAGTTGGTTCATGCGAATTTTTTTGGATTAAAACTAATATTTGTACTAACATAACAAAAGCTTGCAGCTGAGCTGTCATTTTTCTACTTTTTACCTGGATCATGTCTATGTGATAACCTAGATTCACAAAAACTGCAAGATTTTATGTTCTGTGATTATTTCAATCCAAACCATTATATTTCCATAACCCTAACCAAGTGCTTTTTGTGCCTAAACCTACATAGACCTTAATCACAGCATTGTCACACCATCAAACAGCAGGACAAGAATATTTTGAAGCTGCTTGCAAGAGTTTTTAAAATCTCAGGTTACTGCTAGCCATGACTGTTTACTTTACTTTGGTTGTGCATTGTGCAACCTCCTTTGATGATGACACATCCTTGGTTCTGCTTAAAGCTAGTAGAAATACAGGCTGTTTCATGATCCTGAACAGAACCGGTTTAAAAACCAGTGTTTATTTGGAGGAAAAAGGGTATGAGAGTGGTAGGATTTTGTCCCAGTCGCAGAACATTTTGCTGGTTAGGCGGCTCGTAACAGAGAGCACACATTGAAAACTTTGTCAGAGATTAATGACAGATGCTGTTAATTTGGAGTGTTGCTGTAAATACATACACATGTATATTTGGACATGAAGCTAATATGGTGGTACAAGTGACTAAAATGTTTCATGTTGTGCATTGCCCTGGTAGGAGGGGATGTCGTGAATGATATTGTTGTAGAGTGTTTCAGTTGTCACAGCAGGGTCCCTGGGGCTTGTCCACAAGCAGGCTGAGTCAGCAATAAAGGACAAAGTTGAAGTGACTTCAGGTTATGCTGAGTCAGGCTGAGAAGCTCTGAGAGCAGGTAGATTTGTCCTTCTGTCCTTCTATGGGCTGCTTTCCTATTGTACCCCTCTCGTTTTCCTGTCCCCACCTCCCTTTTCTTTTCCCCTTGTCTTGACACTTTCTCTTTCCTTCCTGTCCTTCCTCACTCCTACATTATTCTCCTTTTTATTCATCTCTCTATTTACCCTTACCTCCTTTCCTTCCCTCCATTGTCACATTCTCTCCTCCTCTTCCGTTCCCTCTCCTGCCCTCGTATATCTCCTTTTTTTCCATGACTCTCCTGGTATAGTGGCAGATGCCAGAGTCCTGTTATCCTCAGCAGGCTCCCATGATACGTACATCGCTTTCTTCCTGTCTGCCTGCTGCTCAAGCCTCAGTGCAGTGACTCAGCATTCATTTTTTTCAGTGCCCCCTTGACAAACTCTCATAGCCAGTCCTGCTTTCGTACTTCATACCTACTTGATTTTAACTTAATGATGTTTTATAGTATGACTTATATATATATATATATGCTCGATGGCAGTCCTGGCTATGTAGAATTTGTGTCATTTATTGATGTAATACACCAGAGGGATGTCCAGGTGGTTTGTGAGGTTGTTCAAATTGAGGCTTCTCAAAAAAAAAAAAACAAAAGCAGAAAATCTTTCATTGTATTAAGTCTTTTGCTTACGTAGTCTATGCCTGCGTTTCCTTACTCTTGCCGTCAGTGAACTCTATGTCCATCTGTTCTCTAAATCTCTGTTTTATCCCCTTGTTCACACCATTTTTGACCTCGCTGTCCATCTGTTATTTGGCTCCAGCAGACTCACTGCAGTAGTTTATGTATATTAGTGTGTGTGGGTGTGTGCGCACACTCTCTCTTTGCTTCCTTGGCTTATGATAAATGGATCCAGCACAGAATGCTTACTTAGTGACTCCGTGTCATGCATCTTTCATGATTTTGCTTTGTTTTGAGAAACACAACAACAGAGGAAGATATTATCAAAATGTATGTTTCTTGCACAGCTTTGATAAAGAAAAACGAGGACACACACTGAAGGAAAAGGGGTTTGAAAATGGAGCGGAGAGTCCATGTTGGAACAAGCAAGGTCAGGTTAACAAGGAGGGTCAAAAGAAACTGGCCAAGGTTCAGAGCTGTAACGACCACACACACAAGCAAACAGATTACGAGAGAGGCAATGAAGGGTGTTTCAAGGGCCATAATGTAGGTTTTATGGCCTACGGAAGGTGTTCTCCTCGTAGCACTACTGTTGGCACCCTAAGGGTTTGTGCAAGGGGTCATGGACACAGGTCACATGTGACTGAGACAAAAAGAGGGCATCAAAATAAGAAGTTCTTTTAAGTTAAGCTGAGGTTACAAGGCTTCCGCTTCTTACCAGGCTTGTCAGAGCCTCTTAATGAATGGCCTCAACATCAAAGTAAAGTTTATTTTGGAATACAGAGAATGCTAGTCAGTGAAGTAAAATGCATGATGAAGTAAATAGCATTCTGTACAGTTATTTTGAAATGATAACCAGAGTAAGTCAACCTAATATATTACACAATCTTTACAATGAAAATCCAACAATACTCATGAGCAACAGTGGTCTGTGATTCTACGATGTAACTCTGATGTTGGATTAATTAAACTGTTCAGCCAACATTAAATTGTGTTGTTAGCTTCTTTGCATATGACGTCCAACGTTGGTGCCCTGTCCAGATGGAGGACAGGTAACTGCAGGCAAAGACTACCAACACTGCAGAAATGCCTATAATTCGTGCTGTTTAAGGCTGTCACAATCGGTCAAACTGGGGGAAAAAACAGAAGCCACTTTAACTCCCAAAAATAGTAGGATGTAAGGGAGAGAAGTAATAAAAAGAAGGCACTGAGAAACAGCGACAGGTATGGACCAAAAACCTCTGTCTTCAGTCTGGAGGAGCGGAGTCGATAATGTCAAATGTTAAAACATTGTGTTAAACATGCCTTGAGTTCAGTTACAATGTGCTATGACAACTTCTGTGTGTTTTTAGCCACAACAGCTTTTCATCAGACCACTGAGACCAATTGACCTAGTAGGTAGATAACAGTAGCTGAAGTTAGCTAATGTTAGTAACGTTAACCTGACAGGGGTACACACATGTACAGACTTAAAATATTTAAGACCGTTATACTCAAGCACATTTACTCAGCTGGCCAAAAATAAGATGGCAGTCGTTTCAGTCATGGACACGACTGCACACAAAATAGTTATAGTCCACTAGACTTTTGTACACTCTTACTGGCTTGCCATGTAATGTTAGTAACAATAGGAGGGCTGGAGGATGAGGTCATTTGTAACAGTAATCGTGTCCATACCAAGCAAATCGGTCAAGTTGCCAAAAAAAAAACCTCTTCCTCGTTTTGTATGGATCACATCTAACATCAGTTTTAATTTTCTTACAGTGCCTCTGCCTGCGGGTTTGTCCAGTCCTTTTATGCAGCCACTTTTCTCCATATCCACTTTCTGTCCTCATTGTGAATGTCATAGTCACATGATTGCAAACAAGCCTCAGATCTGAACCATTGATTAGACAGTGGAGGTCACTTTGGATAATATCATGCTGATGACAAATTTGATGCTGTTCATGTAACGTAAGATGGGCCCGTGTTTATAGAACAGCTTGTTCTCTCAACAAATGCAATATTATATGCATAGTTTTTAATGCTAGAAATTAGGGTTGGGCCAGTGTAAAAATTTTTAAACCAGTTCAGTATTGGGCCAAACATCTGACTGGACCGCTATACAGAATTTTTCACTCGGTGTCGCACTTTACAGAGCAGCAGTTCTCAAGTGGAGCATTATGACACTGTGTCCCAACAGCAAACAAGCGTCCGAGAATCGCATCTCATAAAATCGGTGCTCTCTGTCCACACTAAATCTGTCAAATATGCACTTCTGTTACGTCAGGTAAATAAATCATGTAGCTATCAGCTGTATGCCTGAGATCAGACCAGAGACTTAACCACTAAAAGATGGGTCAGTAGCCTACTTGCTATTTTATGTTTGTACTTTAACCAAAAACCCACATTTTATATTGTGATATTTACTGGAAGTGACAGACAGTGTAGCTAACAGGAAGTAGGTTGTTATTAGCAATGGTCACTATCAGAAACTTTCAGTTCCCTGGCGATCTCCCTGCAGCCAACTGCTACCTTATTTTGTTTTTTGAAGTGAAGTAAGACAGTGCTGTATTGATAATTTATCATTACAGCTTTACGAAGCAGTCTTTCCTCGTGCATTGCAGTGCTTTAAAAGCAAGCGACGGGAAAATGTCGAAACAGGGCACCTGACAAAAGTTCATCTCAAAACGGCACACCTCTTTCGTCAGCTTCAAACCAGAAATGTTGTTGTTTTCTGGAGAAACCAACTCCACCATGCTTCATCTCATCACCCCCAAAACACATGAACTTTCTTGTAAACAAACACAGCATATGTCCCCCCCATCCATCTCTACTGAAAGTCGATCTCCATGTTGCCAACCTCAGCTTGGCAGTTTGCTTCCTTAGTCTTTTTAGAAACAAACATAACATTATGTTGATCACATTGTCATATTGTTTATTACTCATGAAGTACAAGTTGAATTTAGCACTGTCAGCACAAGTTGCTGATGTAAGCACTTTTTAATTTGCCAGTTCAACCGGTTTGCTTATAACAAAACCAGTTTAAGCTCACACAGTGGACCGGACTGGCAAAAGTGGAACCCAAATCTACCACAAATATTTTTTTGTGATAAAATATGTTATCAGTGGTAGAAATGGTGTGTTTCACTAGTATGTCCTGACTAAAACAGAGGATAAATTGAGATGGTAGAAAATACCTAGGTCATCCTTATTATGGTCTTGTCGACTGAGGCCATTGTTGGGGCTGGATTGCATCTCTTAGTCCCACAAGAATGTCACCTTTCTAACCTGGGTAAGACTTCTTAGCCGTGGGCACTTAGCCTACCAATGACCTCTTAGTTGGACCTGCTTTCTAGAAAGCTTTGCTGTTTGTAAAGGTTTGTTGTAATCCCCCTGCCTCTCCCTCTCTGTTTGTTTCTTATGGTTAAAGTGGAATGCCACCTGCTTGATCAGCCCCAGGCTAATCTACTCCCCTGATTACACACCTCTCTTGTGACCGGGACCTTGTCAAATTTGGCCACATACTCAAGCAAAAGGAGGCCTTTAACAGATTTAGCTTCCGGCACAAACAGGGGGTCAGGGTGCTTGTTTGTATCAGTCTGTGATGGTAAATACATTTTTTTCCACAAACCTCTCCTCTAACTCCTGTGGGACAGAGGGGTCATAAGTTAACATTAGCTTGTTTGTGTACAATGACCTAGATATTGTACGTTGTAAGGTCTTTTGTTCAACTTCAACTTGACTAGCAGGTTGCAGGAAGTAGGACAATGACCTGGAGGCTTGTCTGGCTATATGTTGACTGACTTGTAGTGATTGTTATGTTGTTGGGACTCCAGCGACAATTTTATGCAAATGTCAGATCAAGTCATAATAGTGTAATTGTTGTGTCAGCATTTTACCTGGCAGTTTTTTTTAATTGTTTTTTTGTCATCAGGTAATGATCATCAGGACTGACGGTTACAGCAATAAACCACTTCTATGGTTGAGACAAAATCATTTCTATGCAAATGCTGTTTAATAATTTGCTTATTGAAATCTGCTTACAGTGCTCGTTTTCATGCATGACAACATATGGCAAAAAATAAAACTATTGAAATTCTATTTTATTTACTTTACTTCCATGATACTTTGCCTCGCGGTAACCCATCTGCTTCCAGCTGGGTACCTGAGACTGGTGCTGCATGCAAATTGAAGTCATTATGGGAAAAACACGATTGTTTTCTTCCACTGAAAAATGTGGTCTCCTCAAAGCTTAGGACAAACTGCCAGAAACAAGCCACTGAGATGCTGCAGCAAATCTTAGTATTCCATAGGCTATCTTGTGTAGTCTACTTAAACAACAAGACAGTCACGTCTGCTAGCAATGGAAACAGAAAACAATGGCCACGGGGGAAAGCACCTGTGGTTGAAGCTGCCTACATCAAGTGGAATGATAATGTCTATTCACGTAATGCCCCCTTAAGTGGACCCTTGGTAGTGAAGCTATGCGGTCCATTAATATATATTCATGTAAAAGATATACAAATATTATTAAGATGGTTATCAGCATGAGAAAAAAAGTAAAAGAAAAAATGTGATCACTTTAAAAGTTGGAAATCTGATGAAAGCTAGCACCTTTTGCAGCACATAACAGTTGATTAATTTTAAATAATATTTTTCCAGGGTTGCAACTCACAATTTGTCATTATTGTTGACTGTGCAGATATTTTTTTTTATATATAATTATTCAGTTATTTAGTTCAAGAAAATCAAATGCCCATCACAGTTTCTCAGCACCTACAGTGATATCTTCAAATTGTTTGTTTTGTCAACCATCCAAAACTCTTTTACTGTAACATCTGACACAGAAATGCAGCCAATCCTCACATTTGAGAAGCTTGAAACATAAACTGAAAGCAGATTTTGCTTGAAATATGATGAAAACAATAGGCCATTACTGAAGACCAGCTAATTACTATAGGTTAATTTGAATAGAGTGTGTAAATTAGGAGTTGTCGAAAAGAAGGGGACTTACTGGCAGGTGAAACACTTAAGTAAGAGCAGGACAGTGGTGGTTTGCATGTCCTCATCTCCACTCACTAAATTAGAACAAGGCAGCTGGTTAGGGATTCTGCGCTTGTTTGCATATGCTCCTTAATGAGATAAAAAATTAGGAGGAGAATTAATTATTTGTGATTTGTGTATAAATGTGTTGGATGATGGGATTAGGAGCCGCAGGTAGGAGAGGAGATGAGAGGGTAAGAGGAGAGAAACTAATCTGTTTAGAGGAAAAGAAAGGAAAGCAGTGTTGGCTCTGATCCTACCAAGCCCCTCAGTACCTTCCTCCAGGGCTGTACCCTTTAGGCTTTCCTGACTACTTGCTTTCCGTCCTCTGTGTGTGTGTGTGTGTGTGCGCGTGTGCGCGTGTGC
>JAPZEB010000023.1:4419736-4438501 GCA_029783705.1 Chaetodon striatus | reverse complement strand
AAATGAGCACTGTAATACAGAGGGCATAAAAAGATGACATCATGGTTTTCTCATCTTGTGGGGAAGTAGATGTGTACGTGTGTGAGATATATATGTATATATGTGTGCGTGCCTGTGTGTGTGTGTGCGTGATGCCTTTTTTACATCTGTGTATCAACGTTGGAGCTATATGCACTTTGAGTTACCACCAAAAACAAATACTGGGATGGTGCATCCTCTCAAAGACCAAACTACCAAAAAAGCAGACTTGGACTGGCCTAACTCGGCTGGCAGAACAGTTATGATGAATCTGCATTCACTACAACTTTGATTTTGCACTATGCAAGGCTGCTTACTAACATTTACTCCTGGCTCACAACTCATTAGAGCCTGCAGATGTTTTTTTTTCATCTCCACCAGGTGCAAGGGGATCTGGCATTTGGTTGTGTGTGTGTGCATCTGAAGTGTGTGCATCTGTGTCCATAGCTAATCTTAAAAACTACTGGACCAATCAGCCTAATATTTTCTGAGTAAAGTAGTGTCTATATGCTTAAGGATCTCTCGTGGTAATGGTGATTCATAACGCTGAATACCGTTACTGACTGCTGATGTGTCACACTTCTTCACACTTTCTGAAAAATATCTTGGCTAAAAACAACAACGAGCCTTATGTTGCAGGCCATTTTTAGGCCTTTGTTGTAGCTCAAGATCTGACCACCATAGAAAAGTTTGATTTTATTTCTAACAAGAGCATCTGCAGATTAATTCCATACCCAATATGTTATGATCCTTTAAAGTTAGGCACAATGCGAGATGAATTAGTTTGTGTTTTTGTTATCCTTGGTGCCATCTTGACTGTAATGGAGCCTGGAGGGACGATTCTAGCCTCAGCTGTTGTTCCATCCTCTGCACAGCATCATACCGCACAGGGAGTGTTTCAGAAGTAGAGCATTTTACCTGCCAGATTTTGTAGACTTCCAGATTTTGTTGATTTGGTCATTTTCCTTGATATTTGTGCTTCTATCATTGGTAAGTCATGTCAAGTAAATTTTACTTGTACAGCATATACAAGTTACCTCAGTGTGCTTTACAGAAATTAAACACATGAGATGGAGAACATATATATAAAACCTCCACATACATAAAAGTAAGAGTAGACTATATAGCCGTGTTAAATCGTCTGTAGACTTCTGAACAAACTAAGTTAATACTGTTTAAAGTTCAGTTATGAGTGACATCTGGACATCAAATATTTCTGGCTGTGTTTTAGTCATAAAAAAATACACTAATCCTCATAATGACATTGTATCTATATTTAACATACAGTGCCTGTTTGCAGGAAAATGTGATCTGCTTAGTGCAAAGTGCCATGGTGCAAACACAAATGAGGCATGTATTTTTATTCATTTCTGGGACACTTCTAAAACGTACTGCTGCTGTGCTGGAATTACAAGATTTGTCTCGAGTGGCCGCAATCAGCTCGGGCGTCCGCCTGGTGGAAATCTGCACTTCACTGAATGCACATTTCTACTTTGCTTTATAATTTCTGAGAGGGCATAACTAATTTGATGACGTGACACAGCAAATGAATCAAAGTTTGAAAAACTTTAACCCTCTGTGAAGGCATAATGCAATTTCACTATCGTGTGCGAGTTTGCTTGATGCTGAAGTTTTCATATGTTTTTCTCTTACAGTGTCAGTGTTCAGCAACTCTGACAAAAACACCTCAGAAGCAAAAATCCCTAAAACGCAGCAGTCAAGAAAGCTGATGCACACTCTCCAATAAACATAGCATGACTAATCCCCCCTCTCAAATGACAAGGCCTAGTCATCTTACACACAATGAATGGTCTCCCTCTAAATGACTTCAAAGCAAAGCATTTGGCACAACACAGACTTGAGTGATGGAACTACACTTCTGTCAGTCGCACACAGGGTTAACTAAACAAGCAATTTCAGTGCGGCAGCATTTGCTAAAAAGCTTGATGGGGCCAGCTAAGCTCCTGTGATTGGCCTTTGTGTGTGAAAGTGACCACTTAAGTGCTGTGCAGCCCCTCCTGAGTGTGTTTGTAGGCATAAGCATTTCCTCTGACTTTTTGCCTGCTCGCACTGTCTGTTTGTGTATGTCCTTGAGAGTGTAGTGCTCACTGGTGCATTTGTGGTTGCTTTGCTGTGTGTGCATGTGTATGAGATAGTACATCCGTGTTTTTAAATGCCCTGTTTCATTATGGTGCTGTACAATGTAGTGTGTTTGCATAATTTAAAACAAGATGTCAATGCTCCATGTAAAAATATTACTGCAGGTAAGCAGCTTTTGAAAGCAAGAATATCCAGAGATTCACAAAAAAATCCCTGACCCAAATAATGTCAAAAAACAAAATATTAGTCATCTCAACTTAATAGGTGGTGGTATTTTCTTAATTTGAGGTAATGCAACCAACAAAATAATGTTTATTTCAGTGAAAAAACATGATGCTATTGATCCACTTTTATCTCCATTCCTGCACATTTAATGACATGACACTGTGACAATAGCCTCTTTCCCATTGCTCAAAAAAACCACTAACACCTGCTTACATCTGGCTTGTGTATGTAATGGTAATATTACATTCTGTATTCACACCAGGGTCAAATTACTCTGCAGTAGACACAGGTACTTATCAGCTCCAGCTCTGACGAAAATACAGCACCTGGGTAGGTACGCAAATTTTATTCGCTTTACCAGTGAGATGCAATGACACCACAAAATACCATCAGTCTCCGCCACTAGAGCATCGTTTCAAATTGACTGTGCACCAAGGTTGATAGAGAAGGAATAAGTAAGAGATACAAAAAAAGAGGTAACAACCAGCCTCCATGCTACTTTCTAATGTTTACTAACCTGTTTTCTGGCCTGTTTGTAACACAGAATGTGACACACAAGGAAAATACACACAGACACATAGAAAGGCATACGGTAAACAACGTAGGACTGGTAGCCCTTTTAATATTTAGGAAATGCCTCAGGACAATGATCCTAAACATGCAAACAAGGTCTGGGAAGGTCTTCACTTGTCACACATATGATCTTAATCCAGCTGGTCGCTGTATGTTTTTCACTTAGATATTGAGTGGGCAACATAACCCGAAAGTAAACCCGGAAGCTACAAACTTTTTTTGGTGCATGCACCAGGTGAGCAATTCCCATTAGACTGAACAGGCGTCATCTCGGGGCTCACTATCTAGTTATTACACACCCGTAGTACAGCCTGGCAGAACTGTTAGTGTGGCTGTAGACTCTTGTTAATCAGGTCATGACATGCAGTGTTGCACATTATGAGTAAGAAGGACAGGACAGAGAAACAGAACAAAGGAAAAGTACAGGCTAACTTTGTTTTATATACTAACAGTTTGTCAACTACAGTACCATTTCTATTACCATTTGTAATCTGCGCAATTCTTCAGTCAATGGGCAATTAGAATGAGTCATTTTCATGAATCTTCCCTACACACACACACACGCAACAAAGGGGTGGTTCAGGGTCAGCCATGAGCAGCACCCAAGGAGCAGCATAGGGGCTCAATGGCTTCCTCAAGGACACCCAGACAGTGCCCAGGTGGTGAACTGCCACCTCTCCAGCTGCCAGTCCACACTCTATACTTAGTCCATACAGGGACTTGAACCAGCAACCCTTCAGTTCCTAAGCAAGTCCCCATGGACTGAGCAACTGCGGCCACCAGCAGAGAGCAGGATTAATGCTGTCACACAAATAATTGGCCATTACTAGTCAACATGTGATGACCTGTAAAAGGATAATTCCAGCTAATTACAACTTGGATCACATTTTCTTGGGTCTGGTCATCATATCTATTAAATACGATACTTAAAATAATTGCTGAAGTCTATAAAATCAGTCCGATTGGAGAAGAAACATGAGCGGTCAAACGACTGGACAGCGAATAGTCTATTTTATCTAAACTATGGATGGAACTATAAAATACACTGACTAGATGTTTGGCACTAATGCTGACATTATGTAACTAGCAATGATGTAACTAGTCCACATTAAATAAACTTTCCTCATCAATGTCTTTATCAAATTCAGTGTCTCCCCTATATGTTAGTCAGTCATTGCGAGCTGCCAAGTCAGTCCTCAGTGCTACACCTGGCCTTACATTACCTTACATAGAAAAGATTTCAATGAGTTTCATGCAGTGAGATACAGATTTTAAATTTGGAAAAAAAAGGGAGCACTGGAATGGAACTAGTTATCAGTATTTGGTATCAGTCCATCCTTACGCTATATCACTTTATATAGAGGTGTGACCAAAGGTGAGAGTTTCAGAAATGTTGTTAACAATCCTCCATTGCACAGGCAAATAATGTGCCCACACATCTATGATAGTAGGTCAAAGGTTAACTGTTGAAAACTGTAATTTACAAAACAGAATTTAGGTAATAATTTCAACATCTGCCTTCTCCCCCAACTTCAGTCCATTATCTGACAATAATAATACCTGACACAACAGACAAATGAGATTCCTCTGTGCTTTTTATGAGAAACAAATGAAGGGAATAAAAGATTACCTCCAATATTAAATTTAAGAACACTGTCTCTAAACAAGAGAAGAGGGGATGTTTCTATAAATTTGCTGCAAATATAACTGTGTGGTGCCCTGTCTGCTGTCACTTTCGACCTGTTCCTACACCCACAAAACTTGCATTAATGGATATAAAAATGAAATTTAATCATGAATGTTTAATTGTAAATCAAATATTAAGTCGATTAAAACTGATACCAGTTGTATCTGTATTTTAAATCATGCATGATGTCAAATTTTAGCATTCGTCTCAAGGCTGCAATGTTCACATTACTAACAGAGGACAAAGTAATGATTGGTGCTACCCTATTTTTTCTTTTCTTTTGAACCAAAAAGGCTTGCCTTCAATAAAAATGGGTCTGGTTTATTTCATTTAAGGTACACTTGACTACACAGTCCAGAGCTGCACTGTGCTGTGAATTGGTTACTCTGCAGGACAATACTGATGTAAAAGAATCCATTTTTGTGACTCTATGTAGAATAACAGAAATCAGAATTTCAACACAAATTGATTCCAATCAAATACAAACGTCCATTCATCACAACAAAGTCAATTAAAAACATAATAATACAACACAAAACGTTTTTTTTTTTTTTAAATCTGTTAAACTGATGGGAGTGCTGCTGGACTATTTTTTTCTTATCTGCTCGCTTTTATTGTGTTTGGTCTTTACATTTGTTCAAACAGACTTTCTGACAAAAGGTGTTTAACAAAGTCAAAAAATGTATCTATTTATTTACTTCTTTATTTGTATAAACCTCATCAAGCCATTTTTTTGCAATGTTAGCAAACCTTGTGAGAATCTTGCAGGGTTAAGGTTAACAGCTCCTGAAGTCTCACCCATGCCTTGCCACTTACACATTTAATGTAAGTGCATCCAGACATTTAAAGTATCAATGGTACCTTTTCACACATCAACATTAGCTTACTGCAGCAAATGACTGTGGACTCCCAACTGAAAAATGCCATATGACTAACAGAATGTGTGCTTGCAAACAGTGATAAATAAGGTGATGTTATGCACAGGAGGCTGCTGCAGTGGCTTCCAGTGAAAGCTGCTCACCCAGCACGTATGCCCAATAAGTTTCACCTGCTTCCTTCTCCTAACTCATCCAAATTGGTGTCTTTGTCTGGGTGAGTTTTCACATATGTGAATGGCACAAAATGAATACTTAATACTGATCTTGGTGGCTTTCAAATAAATACTGGACCCAATCTTCAAATGGTGATAAGTCACAGTTTTTGCTGCCTGTGTGTAATGTTCAGTTTCCTAGTTTTACTTGTTTTCCAGTTTCTGTAATTAATGCATGTGGCAAAAGGCCTGTCTTGTTCCCTGACCTGTAGTTACAGCTAAACAGGCCTCATTGAGATCCAAGATGGTGTGCGATTTCCTCCTCACTCACAGATTTGAACACCCATCGCTGCCACTGGTGTCTGAGAGTGAAGTCCCACTGGTGGCTCATTATTATTTTATAAGTCCCCTTGCTGAATCAAGACACAAACACAACATGATAAACATGCGCATAGACAGAGAGTTATGTATTATTATACATTTGATATAAACTAAAAGCATAATTTTGTGTGCACATAAGGTCTTATTTTACATATCAATCTTCCAGCATATGGTGCTCTGCTGCCTCCCCCCCCAACACATCTTAAATGCTACATTAATCTTTTGTGTGTGTGTGTGTGTGTGTGTGTGTGTGTGTGTGTGTTTTGGAGTGTGTGTTGGCTGTAGCTTGTCATCTGATCCTCTGGTGTTGTAGGCTGTATGTTCAGCAGTGTGGGAGCCACTCTCCCATCCTGTACTCACCTCTCATCTCCTCTCCCTGGGGAGATGTTTGTGGACACAGGTTTTATGTACATGCACACTCTAACACAAATCCATAACATATTAACATCAGAGGCATTCAATATGTGATCATGTGTTTTGTAACCTGGTCATTCATGTGTGTGCTGATGTGCCTTTGAGTCGTGCATGCTTCACGTGATAAAACCCGATGCAAAAATAAACCTGGTCACAGCCACATGCATAAAAAATTTTTAATCAGGCAAACTGAAGCACGTGTATGGATGCACATATACACATACACATACACACCACCTCTGCCATTGTTAAGGGAATTGTTAAGATGCAGGTGTAGTGGTGTTATGTAACAGGGTAGTGAGGATACAAGACGGATGAGTGATCAAACACACACACACACACACACACACACACACACACACACACAGAGCTCATCCTATTTAAAGAAACAAAGGGACAGTGGAAAGCTTACTGCAGTGTTTGGTCCTTTAACCAGCCAAGTGACACCTTCATTCCCCTGACTACCACAAACAAATCAAGCTTCTGTCACTGTTTAATGCACCGTAGTTAAACATGAAGTCATAAAAAAACAAATATGTTGTCTTTTCTATTTCATAATGTCCAAGTCCCGTTTGTATTGCATAATGTATAACCAACCCACTGTTTCTAAAACATGTAAACACAAAAATATGGAGTTCCTTCTAATAAGGCAAAACAAAATCATCACAAAAGTGACAGAAAAAAAGATCAGAGTTCAGTTGATTCATACAATGCTGTCCTCAAATATATATGATTTATTCTCACAGCACCACTACTGCCTTTTCTGTATAAAGATATTATTGCTACCTTTTCATTTATGAATTTTATGAGATATAATCAACGGGCAAGGCCAATTTCCCTACAGTCAAGTGCACAGCGGTCGACCAGCTACCACTGACAACATGTTAGATAAGCTGAGCCCTCAGGTTAAGATAGCAGCATGTGTTTGACTGTGCCCTCTGGCTCTTTGCCCCTGTATTTTTATTAGCGTTTAAATACCATCAAGGCAGATGTTGAAGAAATCTGAAGCAAGGCGTAATACATTAAAGGGAAACTGTAATATCTTTCAACATGGTCCTACTGTGTTCTCATAAATGAACAGTTGTAGAGATTGGGGAAATGCAACTCTGGCAAAAGAATGTATAGTAGGGCAAGCCTCCTCAAGCATTCCTACTTTTTACATAAATAATTTCAAATGCTTGTCTCTCATTCTGAACACCACTTCCACTGTAAACACAGAGATTAACCCCCTGGATTAGCTATTGTAGCTAAATGCATATCTATGTGATGCTGAGGAAACTGACTACCAATAGCTTCTCTGTGGGTTGCAAGTGCCTGCGTGTGTCCCACTGGCAAGCTTATAGCTGCCGCTTTGCACTGTGTTTATAGGTCAGTTACTGCTCATACTGGGCAGACGTCATTGCAGAAGTGTAGCGCCCACCCTCAAGTTTCCCCCAGTCAACACCACTTGCTCTGTCAGCACTGATGCACATATTTGCATTGTTTATTGAGTTAGCACCGCACACTGCTAGCCATCAGCTCAGCCACCTCCATGTTGAGAACCATGCAGACTATCCTGCCCCAGACTCTGAATTATAGATATGCTCAGAATGTTGCTTCTAGCTCCTTTAAGCTTGCCTTTTATCTATAATGATCATTTCTGAGTGATGTGACAGAAGTGGCTTTTCATGACAACATAATTTGACACAGCTAAAATAATTAAATACATTTTAAAAAATGAAAAGAGAAAAAAAAGCATATCCTTTATTACAAGGTGATATTACACACAAACTTCACAGTTTATTTTAAATATTTATTGAGAAAAAAACAAGTTTGTAAGATGTTGCTGCCTGTCAGAGCTTTAATTTATCTCTTTTTGTATTGCTACAGTAGAAACAGTAAATGGGTTTGGGGTTCATGGACCTATTCAATGGACTGACTGTGATTGAGCAGCCCTTATCTCAACTGCTCTTTCTTTAATTTGATGAAGGCTTTTTGGAAATGCTCGTCAGTAGATAGGGGATGTTTTTTGCTCTGAGTAGAAAGGTCATTTTACCCAAAAAAAGAAGTTACTGCTTGATTTATAACTTGTATTTATATTTGTGCTCTCATAATGGTATAATTGTTTCCATCCCACTGGCAATGTAATGATATTAAACCATTGTAGCCTTTGGCACACCCTGTTCTTAAAACTTGTTGCTCAGTGTGACAGGCTCAACTGATGTGAAATGTGACTGGCCTGATTGATACTGATATTATAACTGCTGTGTTTTGTCCAGGTGTTCAGTTCATATTTGTCAGATCTCAGTAAATGTGCATGTGTGTTCTCCACTTTCTGTTGAGCACTGTTCCCTTGACACACTACACCACTGTAATCGTAATCATTCATGACATCACTCCAGATTTCCCAGCGATGCCCGGCTGTTGTTTGGTCTGCGTGTGTGTTTAAAGTTGACTGCCACTGCGGCAGGCTTTACCCTTGTCAACGATAACATTCTTCAGGTCACACACCAGTGAAAAAAGCAAGACTCACACTGATATCCCACACTGTGGTGTTTGTTTGATCAAAGATTCAGCCTCAAGACTCACGTAAACACACACACTATACTTGTTGAAGAATGTGTTAACCCTAAGCCTGAATGGTTTGAAAGAGAAATACAATAGCAGAGGTAAATTAACTGTTGAAACTCTGGCTGAACTTTATTTGACCTTTAGTTTTTGACGTCTGTCAACTCTAGTCTGTGGTGTAAATGTCTGTTTTTGTTTCCAAGTCTTCTTTTCATGTTTTGATTTATCAGTCCAAACCCAAGGTAACCTCCTGTTATACTGTAGCTCTTCTAATAAGTTATCATTATAGTCATTATATAGGCTACTGGGATGTCTAAAGCGCCTTATTATAGTTTAAACCAATGTATTTTTACTTTAATTCAAACATGACCATGCTGGGTAAACCCTTATTATGCTTATCACATAATTATAGTAAAAGTTGTACATGTTTAAACAGCATTTCAAGAGTTAAGTGTTACACTGAGAGGGGGTCAGCCTCAAGGCAGAGGTACAGCATAAGTGAATGGCAGCTTTGGCCCACGCCTTGCTGTTTATCTAGAAAGGTGAACAAAAGCTAACAGGTATAAATGTAAAAGTGAGTGAACCATGAATGGGCCACACCTCGCTGTTTTTCTAAAAGCTGAATGGAAAGTGTTCCCCCCCCCATGCCTGCAGTGAAGGGAAGTGATAATGGGATAGATTGGAAATAAATTGCTCTGCGAGGTGCACTTGTTGTTTTTCTTCCAGTGTAACTAAGGGATCTGTCATTCCTGACAGAAAAAAGTGGAAAATGTATAGGCTTTAAGATTTCACCAAAAAAATGTGTCATAAATTGTTGCTCATCTACAGTCCTAATGAAAGGGTTGGTTTGAATGCTAAGTCCTTGCAGTGAATGGAAAAGGTCAAAGTTAATGACTGTCAGGAAAAAGGCTTTCAAGGTTAAAAGTATCAAAGTGAATAGAGCCAGGATTATAGGACAATGCAGATTCTAAGTCTTTTGATGCAAAGGGAATTGGGGTGTTTTTTGTGTAGATGTTCATTTAAGATTAAAGATTTATTTGTTACATACTCATATTTCTCAATATGCACAGTGAATTGCCAATGGTGGCATACTCTAGAGAGTTTCCTGAAAAGGTCAATGTTTTTAAGTCCGTTTAGCAACTGTGATCACATGTCTCAGCCTTTAGGACACCTTGTGTTCCCTCACACCTTTGTCAGCAAGTCCTGAGCCCCAAGCGACCCAATAAATGTTGCAAACCATGGATACGTTACATTTTTACGTTACTATGTAGCAGAGTCTATAAAAGTTTTTGTTTTAACAACACTGTGGTTAACGTATGGTTTGGTTTAGATACAAAAGACGGGATAGGTTATGGTTAGGAAAGGATCATGTTTTGGCTTATAACACCCAGTTTTGGTGACTAAAAGGTCGATGGAAACAGGAGGGATGGGTCACTGAAACACATCCACAATTGGTTAAAAAGCTGCTGGAAGATGCAGTAAGATAATAATAATAATTACATGCTTAAAAAACAACTGGTTTTGTTGGTCTTGCAGAGGTGCCAGATGACAAAGTCAGCTCTTATGCTACGTCACTTTAGAAATGTTAACATAACACAAAGCTGTAACCTATTGGTTTACAGCAACAAACAATACGTAGCCATAGCCCTACAAGATGTAGAGCAAGGTAAACATAACACTTGCTTAATAGCACCATGTTAGAATTTTCAGCATGAGCATGTTGACATGCTGATGTTAGCAGTTAGCTCAAGGTATTGCTGTGCCATAGTCCAGCCCAAAAGAGCTGCTTGTATAGCTGTAGACTCTGTCTTGTTTCTGATTTTTGTTTTTGTGGCAGTATCAACAGTAGGGTGGTTTGATGTAGATAATAGACGAACTTTAAGTCGCAATGAACAGCAGCTGCCATATTGACTCTACTGACAAAGGAAAGAGCATCACTTACAGAAATTCAAACACTATGAATGGAACATCCAATCAGAAAGATATGTCACTGATATGTGAGAAAGAAAACTGAATTGTAGAGAGAAATTCAAATTGCTCTTATCAAAAGAGTCACATCTTTGTTTACCCAGTATGATAGCACAGGAAGTTCCCTCAGACCTCATGAGTTCATGCAGTTAAGGGGGTAGGAAAATAAGTGAATGTGCTTCGAATGCCCTCATCTCCTTTTGTTTATGTAAGAATCTGACAAAAGACCACCCTGAGGCTTCAAGTGTGGCAGTAATGGGAAAGGTAAACTGAACTTGCTTGTCATGTTTGTATTTTATTGCAGACTTGATCAATTAGGTTTTGTCTGGAGGCCAAGAGATATAACATTGGAAATGTAGTAAAGTAGAGTCATACACCATTACAGAGATTCTGTCAAGGGAACAGTGGAAACAGTTACAGATATCCACTCACTCTGTGCTTACCCTGATCCACATTTCATTTGCTCTGAATGAACTTCATGCTAGAAGTCTCTAGTAACTTCCTCAGCACTTCCTATAGCCCGTATCTGAGATTGTATCTGGTATCTTAGTCTTACAGTGAACACCTGCTGGGGACAGGATGAGGGTGATGGGGCTGTAAAGGTTGGTGGTGAATGATTGAGTCTATTGTCTTTATTTGTGAAAGGCAAAGCTTGTGCTGAGTTGTCAAATGAACATATCCAGGTTAAATAAAAAGAACACAGGCCAGTTAGGAAAGCTTTGACAGAACATCAAAAAGAAACCGCCTCAATGACTTTTCTTTTTAGCTTACAGTACCACAAAAGAAGAGCCAGATATATGTTAAACCCAAACCCCCCAGTTCAACTCTCCTACACTTCCCTCACACAATTGTTTACCTGTTGAACGGCCTTGCCCCTCTCACAGAGGATGTTTGCGTTCAGCTCTCACCTTGGGTCATTTCCTCAGTCATTTGTTGTGACACTTGTGTGACAGTAAGTGATGTAAAGTTAGCCTCCAGTTTCATCCTTTGATTTTATGCAGCATCTACAGTAAATTAATGTTACATTCAGGGAGTATTAGGTAATTTCATAGGTAAAACACAGTCTTGTGGATTGCCATTTGTAGTCAACTATTAAAAGGTATGCTATGAAGAGTCGTTGGTTGCTGTTGGTAAACACGCTTGCCAGCTAAAGTGAAAGTAAAAGCCAACCCCAGATTCACTCTCTTTGGTGTTTCAATTTGCTTTATTCGCGTTTTTTGGTACTGCTGCTTACAGTCTGGCAACTTGTTGCTACTTTTTTATAAAGCCCCAACCTCACCTGATCACTGTTGGGGTACACACCCATAAATGTCCTCAACACAAAAAGTAAGAAGAAAACAGTTTGTAATAATATCATTTCTTCTTCTTCTTCTTCCCTGCTGGTTGACACAAAATTAACCACCACCAATTTTAATAACAGTTTAAAAGAATACTTCACCTGCAAAATGACCAATTGTAAATCAGTTACTCACCATGTGTTGCATTGAATTCATAAGGAAAACTCAAACGCCTTCACAGTGAATGGAGAATCCAAAAAAGGCTAACATTCTTCTTAAACTGAATTCAATAGGGGCCATGTTAAACAACAACAAAACTATATCAAAACATCCTTTTACAAACTCTTGCACAACTCCTGCAGTATAATCCAAGTCTTATATATCCAGTCATATGCTCAGCACTCAAACCTTATGATTTAGAACACTTTTGCCTCCCAGTAGTGCGCTTTAAGTGGGCCTTAGAGCTCTGCTTTAGCAGAGTTGAAACATATGCGCATGCACAGGCTACTCAGCCATGCATGAGAATGTTATACTGACAAGTTTAAGATGGTAATTTATCTAAATATTTCAACATCTACGAAATGGATTGGCGCTAAGTGCATATTTTCAGACAATATATACCAATGACTCTAATATCTCAACACATGTTCGATTTATTGTCATGATATTTAATACAGGCATTCATGTTTGCCTCAGGATTAACTGTGCTAACTTTTTTGATACTTTTTTCATCAGGCGCCATCACAAAATCAAAATTTCAAATCAGCACATATTTTGATTTATGATCAAATACCTAATATGTGAAATTGCCATCAGCCTCTGTTGTAGTTTTTGTTTAGTGCTAATTAGCAACAGTTAGCATGCTAGCCTGCTAATATAAGATTGTGAACATATTAAAAAATTGCATGCTAAACAACAGCATGTTAACATAAGCATTTAGCTCAAAGCTTCAGCGTGCTTTAGTGTTTTTTTTTTAATTATAAACTAAATATCTTATTGTTGGACTGTAGTTGGACTGTTGACAAAACACACACTTTGTAGATGTCACCTTGAGCTAACTTGTGAGCATTTTTCACTGTCGTCAGAAATTCTATAGACTAAACTATTACTGTTGAGTAGTATTACCAATGTGGTGTGGACAGGTTTATGGTGCCACAGTGCAGGTACACATTGTTCCTCTGAGGTACCTTGGACACTGGTATCCGGTGTCACTGATGCATCTCTCTGCTGAGAACTTAGTTAGGGCCAAAAGAGCTGAGTGACTGAGCCCAGTTGGTGTGACTTGCAGAATTGTTTTAAAAGGAATGGTTCTACTGGTGCAGCATATTGAGGCTGCCTGTAAGTCTCTCGCTCTCCAGTTTCCTTCTTCTCCTTACAGTGTAATTGAATTTGAATTATGCATGCTTTATGTCTGCTGGAGCAGAGAGGTAATAATCACTTTCTTTGTTCATGTGTGTGTGCATGTGTGTATCTATACATGTGTATGCATGTGTAGAAACAGGAGCAACCTGAGCTCAGTTCAACCGACTGATGTGCCTGGCTAACACTTTCCCATTACTGTACCAGACACACAATAGACTGTACATGGCTGTGTGTGTGTGTGTGTGTGTGTGTGTGTGTGTGTGTGTGTGTGCGTGCGCCCTGCTCCCAGGCACAAGTGTGTTACTACCACATTCCATGCCAGTCATCTCCTGATCACATGGCCTGCCAAGTCAGGATACGGTTGCTAAGCAACACCCTCTCATCCTCCCTTGCTCCCTCCCCGTCTCTTATAGTCCATCAAGCAGTGATTGCGTGGGTGGAGGGGGATTGGGAGTGAGAGAGCGAAGTTTATTTATAGAAGCTGTGGCAAAAGAGGGGGAATTACCGTGTTGAGTCTAAAATTAAACTTGCCATCCCCCCCTTCTCTCTCTCCCTCTCTCTCTCTCTCTCTCTCCCTTTCTCTTTAACTCTGTCTCTCTCTTTTTTTTTTTCATTCCTTTGCTCACTTGCTTTCTCTCGCAGATTCATTCATAGATGCAGTGAGGAGAAGGGTGAGATGGGATGACAAGAATGCATGAGGAGAGTGGGAGTGAGAAGCAGGAACATCCAGTTGTGAGAAGTGATCTAATCCATACAGATAATTTATTTTATATCCAGCTATGAACAGTTATATTTCATCCAGATAAAGCTGCAAGTCTGCACATTAATACAGAATATCTAAATGTTTTACATATAAATGAGGTGAACATTAGCATGTTATTATACAACTCTTATCTCCATATTTATAAGCTGCAGCACTAGAGACAAAGTTTGTAAAACACTAACCTAGTACTAAAGTACTAAATCAAACACTTTCCCCATTAACGTTCCTGTCATAGCTGCCTTCACCCAAAGTTAAATCACAGCCTCCACCAAGGGGAACCATTTTAGACGGTGCTGTCCAGGAGCTGGTGTTAAAATGGAGAGCCCATCAGACTGTAACCACAGCTGTCCTGGTAATAGATGGATTGGATGACAGGATGACAGGATGGTAGGTGGAGTAAAAGACATGGAGACAGAAGGAGAGAATGAGTAATAGGTGTGTGTAAAAAAAAAAAAATAGGAGACATATATTTAGATTGAAAGATACTGGCAGATTGGTAAAGACAGCAGGTACTGTACATGAGCATTTAAGCCATTCAGCCGTCCATCCATATATAGAAAATTATACAACAAGCAGATCCATCCAAGCAATGTGATTGGTTAACAAGACATTTAGAATGTGCTCAAATCAGCATAACAGCACACCTTGCTCATCACTAAAAATATTACTCTGCCATTTCCATGGCAACATTGTGACTGCCAGAGCTGTAGCAGAAACCAGAAGGTTACAAGACTGCTGCAAAATGGATCGTTTTGTTGTTTTGATTTATACAGCAGACTCAGTTTTGACAAATGGTTTGAAGAGGATGAGAATAACACAAAACAAAAATATATATATAAATACATATATAGACATGATAGATATGTCTCATTGTCAGGTGAAGAGCTGAAACAGTTAGAGAGGTCTAATTAGCAAAAAGCCACCCAAAAATGGATTGTTAAGATATTTTATAAATAGATAATCTTGCAGTTGTTATAGTAAAGTTAAAGTTTTCTACCGATTTTTTTTTTTACTTTTTTTAATCAGTATAATTGATGGTGCTGTTTGTCAATGCAGGTTCATGCCTCCCTGAGGTGTAGCAAGCCAGTGTGACCACAGTGAAAAAGTTGTTTTTGGAAAGCTAAATGCCACCAAATATGGGTTAAAGCAGAATATTTTGTAAGATAAAAACATATTGTGAACTTCAGAAATTATTATATCTGTCTTTTTTTCCAATACATTTTGACTTTTGAGTTTTAGAGTGCTCTTAAGTTATTAATAATGTTTGGCATCCTCTACCATCCTCCTGCTGTGCCAGTGACATGGCGCCATATTAGCTTAAGAATACATGTGAAGTTTGCAGATGTAGTCAATAAATCTGTATATGGGAAGAAAATGTCTGTCAGACCCTATGTATTTTCATGGAAACTGAGGCAACAGTCACATTTTGATAGCTAAATGCCCCGCGAATATGTTTTGTTTATATATTTTATTTTGTATGCAGTTGTTGTGTAACCGCAGTATTACATGACAGGGTATGATTTAATGTCACTTATGGCACAACAGTGATGCAGTCAGGATCGAGGCAGTTGCGCCAAGGTCTGTAAGCATCACTTTAAGTAAAACACTGCATCCTAAAAGGAGACTGTTTATTCACTTTTTTAATACCACCCTCATATCTGTTAGTTAAAGCTCTCAGTTAGTTAGCTTAGCTTAGTATGAGGGGAAACGGCTAGCCTGGCTCTTTCTGACACAAATTTTGCCTACTAGCACATCTAAAGCTCACTTATTTGCTCTGTTGCATGTTATATGCCATATTAAACTTATAAGAGTGAAAACAACACCTTGGTATTTTGCACAGAGTTATGCGCCAGACTGCTTCTTGGCCATGTGCAGTGAAATCTTGCATCATTATGTGGTTGCCAAGCATCCAGCGAACACTCCAGAAAAGAAAGTGAGTGGGCATACGCTGCGTGTAGAATCACATACGATGCACTACATACACAATATGTGTACTAAATATGTGTACTATTGTTTTTCATGCTTTTGTGTGAATAAACAGCAGTATGTATCTTTTTAGAAGCACAGAGCTGTAACTACACTCACTTTTGAGATGGGTAATGATAACCTGTGCCAACTTCAGCTCTACCAGCGTTTTAAATACAATCACCTGCAGCAGTACAGCAATGACACTTTTTAAGTACGCAGATGATATGGCCCTGGTAGCCCACCTCACTGACACCCAGACCCTTACACAATACCAGCAGGAAGTCCACACCCTGGTTCAAACCTTGCTGAAAGTTCACTTGAGCTAAACATCACAAAAACCAAGGAGCTCTGCTGTGGGTCCATGGGGAAAAACCCAGTGGATCTATTTGTACCACTCAACATCCAGGGTCAGCTAGTGGAACAGGTACAGAGTTTTAGATATCTGGGAACAGAGATCGACACCTGCCTGTCCTTCTCACAACATGCTGGCACAACAGCGTCTCCACCTACTCAGAAAACTGAGAAGTTTTAACATCAGCAAAGACATTTTAACTCTGGTATATAGATCACTCATTGAATCCATCCTCAGTTACAACATCTCATCCTTGTTCAACTTTCTCACTGCCAAACATAAAGCAAAACTCTCCCGGATAATAAATCAAGCCAGCAAAATAACTGAAACATCTCAACATCCTCTCTGTGAACTGTACAGGCGCTCAGTGATGAGGAAAGCCACCCTCATTACCGGGGACCCCTCCCACCCCCTGCACCACTCCTTCATGCTGCTGCCATCAGGCAGACGCTACAGAACCCCACTGGCCCGGAAAAACATTTACAAAAAAATCATTCATCCCATCTGCAATAACTGCACTTAATAAGAACACTTAGTCTGCACTTTTTTTAAACTGTTGTGGATTGTATTTTAGTCAGTGTGCCTGGGTGTGGTTCTTAAGATCAGATAATATAAGATAAACTTTATTGATCCCACACTGGGGAAATTTGTGTGTCACAGCAGCTCAAGAGCACAGTCAGAAGTGAAAAGAGTGACAAGTAAATCTAAAAAAATAAAATAACAATTAAAAATAGAAAATATGTATGTACAGTAATTTACAAGATATGCACAATATATTTAAAGATGCCATATATTTAAAGGTGCATATTGCAATATTGCACAGAGAGTGTAGATTGCACAGTATAGAGTAGAGAGTGTAGTTTAGCAGACATGACAGTGCTACATTACATTATATGTTGTTGAAGAGTCTGATGGCTGAGGATAGTGGACTTTGGGAAGAAGCGGGGAAGGAACTACATAGCTTCAGCACTCAGAGGGTCAGGAAGAGCTTCTACCCTCAATCCACAAGGATCCTAAATGAAGATCCTACCTTAAACCTTCTACAGACTGTGAGATATTAGCAATGATATAGGTTTAGTGCAACTACATTGTGCGACATGGATCTAATAAACTTGGGTACAACATCAAGTCTGATGTATGCAGACTGTAAGATGACAGCACCTACTGAATTGCAGGCTAGGTTGGGTTATTACTTCTTCAACTGTGAAGAGTCACATTATTAAATAACCTGAAGTTCAGTGGGAACTATACACTGCAGTGTGTCTGTGTGTGTGTTTGCTAGCTGCTAGTTGCACACTTGGCAGCTGCAACTCCGCTGCTATGTCCTTCCATGTTTCGTCCTTCTTTACATGATCATGGTGAGGTGTTGGAGGACAGCTCATACAGGCAAGGCTTGTGGTGCCACAACTACTCAAGGTTTTCCTCTTTGTTGGAATCCCAAACTATGACAACGGCCATCCTTGAACCCCTCTTACTGTGTAACGTAGGGCCACCATTTTAAAGCCACGACAAAAGATATCGCCACGTTTCTTTCATGCTCATCATCTTTCATCCAGGGCAGTCCAAAATTGCAGAGTTTATTCTAGGCTTTAGAATGCCCAGTTTTATAGACTTCTTTGATGCAGAACTTGAAGGAACTGACAGGATTACATTGCACTAAAACTGAATTTCGTGTGACAAACAAATATTGATCTAGAGCAGGAATAGCTAATTTAAGGACACCTCCTGTCTTCATAAATATAGAAAAATAATACACTGAAGACAAGAAAATCTGAGTTCTGCCCTTTTTTGAAGTTACCAGATTTTTACACTGTGATACAATTAGTTGAAAGCAGCAGGTGACAGATGAAACAGAAACATCACTGCATATTCAACACACCTCTGATCTCTATTTGTGTAGCGTTAATTAACTTATGTATGTTCCCTCTGTGTGTGTGTGTGTGTGTGCGTCTGTCCTTTGAAATGTCTTTGTTTTTGTCACCATCACCATATATATATATATATATATATATATATATATATATAACATATAATGACTATTATTATAATTAGTGTGGGCCTATATATGTATATATGTGGGCCGACATATTTTACATTTTT
>JAPZEB010000023.1:4405149-4419636 GCA_029783705.1 Chaetodon striatus | reverse complement strand
GTGTGTGTGTGTGTGTGTGTGTGTGTGTGTGTGTGTGTGTGTGTGTGTGTGTGTGTGTGTGTGTGTGTGTAACAGTGCTCCGTTCACCTGACTGTGTTACTCCGCCACTTTTGTCTAAGTCATTCCCACCCCACTGTAGCGTGGTCCCAACTTGACACCCAGTCTAAATGTTTTAGCAGTTCCATTGTGGCTCTTTATGACTGGAAACTAGTTTCACTCAGCAATTTTGTATGACAGGGGAGTAAACTATTATGAGCTGTACATTATTCTCCGATGCGGAGCCAGTTGTGATCACACGGCTCATTGTGCTCGTTTTAAGTTCAGGACCCTCTGAGTGAGTGATGAATGGTATCATTGTCATTGTTTTGAGGTCTTAGGTTTGGAGGATGTTTATAACCGATGCATTGCAGGTATGAACCACAACTTTAACCTCAGTAGTGTTCCATATCCCTGGTTTATGATTGTTATCACATGTTGTCACAGCCCACAAACTAATCAGTTAAAATATCTTTAAGCTGAAGTGTGTATGAATGGAATCCTGTAAACAAGAAGGTCGGGTTTTTGGGAGTGCCTCTCTTTATCTCTTGCATACTGTACAGTATACACGGATGTGCAATGAAAATACTAAGCCCTACTACACTGACCTGAGGCTGAACTGTTTTGTTAATGTGCTTCTTGTTTGGTTGGTTTGGCCTCCTCAATCAGCAGAACAAGGAGGGACATCAGTAAGCAAGGGTATTTTTTTGACATAATGGGGGCTTATCCAGGGTCTGACCTCGGGGCTTCTCATACCCAAAGTAAAGATCATATCCCGTTCACACAAAACTACATGAAGCCTGCTGGTATTGTCACAGAAAAGCCAGAAGATCACTAAAGTCAGTAGGTCTAATCCTCAGAGGATGTACCATAGGGTACATGTTGAGATATTTTGTAGGATTAGTAAAAACACTGACCTGCCTGTACTAAATTTCATGATAATAGTAGGATTCATTCTCTGGGGACCATGAATGTCCAGTAGTTAAACAGATATTTTATTCTAGACCAAAGTGGTGGACTGACCAACCAGCAGACAGACTGCCAAACAGTCCATGGCCATCTCTGGAGTCATAGTATGGTTAAAATCTACCATTTGGTCACATTTGGAGTTATGTGCTGTAACCACTTCTGGGTGAATAACAGCCCTGTGCGGTGACTTCCTGGGGTCTTGTCACTGTGAAGTTGCCAGGCAACTAGAAAAGATGCTGCACAGAAGTTACTGTACCTAACTCCTTTCAAAATCATAAACGGGCATTTTACATTTCTGTTTCTGTAAAGATAAAACAATTATTAGTGAGCTTTAGAGGTGCTGGTGGGTGGGGTTTTTTTTTTGTTAGTTTTTTTTTACTTTAACATACAGCGCCAGGCTAGTTGCTTCCCCTGCTTTCTCTTCTTTTTTCTAAGATAAGCAAACCGCCCCTCAGCTAAATACTTGACATACAGGCATGGTGTCAATCTTGTCATGCATTCAGCACTGTCAGATTACAACCAGTATTGTTTTTCAGTTAAGTGCCCTTTTCATGCGTTAGCAGGGGGTAATGTGAGAGTGATGGATGTGATGGCAGGAATGAAGGGACTGAATAGAGATCAAAGGTAGATGTTGCAAGAAGGGACGGTTACTGCTTTCGCAATTCTAGTTATCCCCCTCAATGGGAGGAAACTCCATCTGCATCATGCCAATATGTGCACACATGTGTACACACACTATACAGATCATCCCCTGTGCAGGTCCAGTGATTATGTGAGAGCATTTCTGTTTCGTGGTGACAAAGGTGTCTTTTATTTGCTTTTGTTTAGTATCACTTGTGTGTGGGTGGCAGTGGGTTATTGTTCTCCAACTGCTCTGTGTTGTTTTGTTTTGTTTTTTAAGCCATATGTTGTCTTGCTTTGGTACCATTCTGATTACTCTGAGAATTTGTTTCTTCGGATATAAATGTGATTATTCGAGTTCATTTAAAGGCTGTGGACTGAATAGCATGGGGCCCACCTTAGTGGTTGCACCATAGGCTTGTGCTGCTTACTGGCAATGACTGACTTGGCCATATGCTTGTGTAATGTGGGGCCGGTGTCAAGGAGCACCATTACCATAGTGTCAATTCTTCCATTGAATTACCTCCACAGACTTGTATTGTGGGAAAGCCAGACTGAGCGCTGGCCCCACTGAATGGCTGTTTACCGTCAGGTTGAGTCTGTCTGCAACCACATGCAGCTAAAGCCACCGTAGCTAACCTGCTCAGGGTAATCGCTGCACACTCACACTGACTCAAACACACAATGAAAATCAGCCCAATCAACACTGACTCAGTCAAACAGACACTCAAGAAGCAATATATATACCCACAGACACACTCATATCTTTCGTTCAGGCCCATATGCTCCCCCCTCACACACCCTCAAAACACAGTCTACGTCAGACATTTTAATCCAAGGAATGGAAAGCGGTGTTTATGTCATGTGGAGTCAAGGCATGCTGGGCTGTTAGAGGTTGATGGAGCAGAGTAAAGCGGCACTGACAATAAAGATAATGTCACTTTGAGTCCAAACAGGGCCGCCATGTCCTGTGTAATGTTGTGAAATGACCAGATTCAGAGGTCTGCAGCACGAACAGAGCTTTTAGATAAAAGGCACGGGGGTTGGTCAGCTATGAAATGTTTTATGTGAAAATTTTAAAGTCCCTTTGGAGGAAAAACAGAAACAAGGAAGGAAGAGAAGATGGCATCTGAAATATCTCAGAGCTTTCAGCTGTTTTGACCCAAACACTGTGTGGCTCCGATCAGACAGAAAGCATTTTACAAGTTGCAAACACAAGGCACACCGCACCACCTTTTTTGTTGAAGCCTACCCTTATCAGACGCAGCACTTTATTGCAGCTTGCTTTCTTTTGTGTGTGTGTGTGTGTGTGTGTGTGTGTGTTTTGCAACCACCAGATCACCTGCCCTTAGCTCAACTGCTATTTTGCAGTGAAATAAACTCACAGTTCTGTACCTTGAAATTTGCATCAGAATGGACAGGCAAAGGGCACCTGCCCTGTTGGACAAAGGGAAACAGACATCCACATGGGTACAAGACAGAGGAGAAGTCAAAGGGAGTACCAGCAGTTAGTCCAAGCGCTTCACCTAGATTATGGTCGGTTCAAGTCTTACTTTAGAATGAGTTTGACAATCTGCTGTAAGTTGTTGGGAGAATGTTAGAACGTAGTTTAGGCTCCAGTTTTTTCATATATGTGTTGCAGCTTGCCTAGGGGATGTTGAAAGTGAGCTAACATTAGCTTAACGCAAACCATGTATGCTACCACTTGTTGTCATCAATTCCAGAGAAGGCTCGTTCTCAATTCATCTGATTGGACAATGGGGGAAAAATACCAAAGACTTTGGGGGCTTTCCACTCTGAGTTGAAGTTTCCTAACTCAAGGTGTTCAGGGTGCTCCCTACAAAAACGCAAGGTGCTCAGCAACGCAAAAGCAGCCAACACTAAAGCTTCACTAAGGCTGCTATACCATGCTCTGTCTTCTTGGAGCCTATGTGTGTTTTCCTTCAGGATGTTGGTATGTGACTCCACAGTATTGTTGTCTTCCTGATAAATTTGGTATAAAAACGTTAGGGTGTGTTCATGAATGTTTGTGGTTTATTGTGACTCAAGAACATCTAACCAAGTTGTTTGGCTTTGGCAGATGAGCAAAATGTCATTTGAGCTCCTGAGAATGTGAATCCTGGCCCAGTTTGAGAAGAACTGTGTTATAGTTATCATCTGAAACAAATACAGGAAACTAAAACCAATAAGTACATGAACCCAGAGTAATTTACAGTGGTTTGGAACAGTATGACCACCAGAAAGGGGAAATGACAAAAAAAATTGCCGTATTTATATTGGCCACCACATGAAAATGCATTCAAGTCAATAAGATCACACTAACTGCGACAGCTGAGTGGAGCAGATTCAAGAACATGTCGGCTGTGTTACTATTGTTATTTGTGACTTAATATTTGTTACTGCACTGGCTTGTCTGGAGCCTTGGGTATTGACAACCAGTTCAGAATTGAAACCCACTCCAAAATATGTTTAAGCGGGGATTCATTGAGAACCGTGCCTTTTGATTCTGCTTATAGAGTCCTGAAAGTGAAGTGTGGGTCTACTGTGCTCCCATCTATATTCCTGTGCATGCAATTAGCTAGTAAATTTTTAAAAAGCACTAAAAAGTGTGGCTAAGCTTCATATAAGACCTTTCTGATTAACAAAATGTAACTACTGTGCAGAAATAAGGTCATGCAGTGGAGGAAGTCTGTCTAACATGAAGAAGCATTCCTGCACTGTTTTGTAAGAATGTGTTTTTGATGTAAACAGTAGTACCCATAATGCTCCAGTGCTTTACCTTCTTTTGGTTTCTGTTAGTTTTACTTATTATGCCAACAATCTGAAACAGGAATCTATAACCAACCGTTTTGTGACGTTGCTGTTTCCAAGGTCAAAATGAACCTGAATCAAAATGGATTCAATCTAAACTATATCTGACCTTTTTCCCTGTATCTCCTCTCTGAAACTTTCCATTTATTTGCCTTTCTCTCTCAGGGAGTTGTCTTCCAGACATCAGACCAGCTTCCCATTCAGGAACACCAGAGAGTCCAAAATGATCTGACACTGAAGAAGATGGAGGAACATGACGGAACAAGTGAAGTGATCAAATGCACTGAAGTTTACATTATATATGAGGTTACAGTTATTAGTGATGTAAATTGGGTGGTTTTGTTTAGTCTGGGACCAAATGGGTAACTAACTTACATACGGAGCCTGTTAAATTGCAGTGAATGTCATGAGGGGACTCTGTGCAGGGTCCATACCAGCATGAATCTCAACTACAGAGTTGCTGCTCAGGTCCTGTGGGGTGCTGTTAAACCAGATTTCCACCAGAGTATCTTTATACTGCTTGTGTTTTGAATACAGCGTGGGCATGCATTCAGACGTGCATGTGCATGTAGCCCAGATCTATTTTGATACTACTTTGAGCTACACTGGTGCAGTTTATTTTTCCAGTTGACCCATAAATGCTTAAACCTGACTCTGTTTTTATTGTCTCACACAGTTGGCACTAATAAAATATTGATATTCTTTTTAATGGTGACTTTTTATTTATTTAGGAGGATGTCTGCTCTGGACTGCAGAGCCACTGCCTTCAGTGGGAGTGTGGTGACGTCCCTCTGTGTGTTTGTGTGGTTCTCTGTAATGAGTCAGTTTTTCACTGGGCTTCCAAAACCTCACTCATATCATGTAATTATCTGGGTTGGAACTTCTCATATCAAATAAGTCACAGCTAGACGCTGCTGACAGTTCTCACAGTTCTCACAGTCTGCTCTGTTTATCACATTAGAATTGAATGCTGTTGAAATACAAATGTCAGTTGGTTTGATCAGTTATCCGCTAAGAAAAAAAGCAACACTGGTTCAAATGCTTTAAATGACCACAGTTTCCTGATAAGTGACATCTGGTGACCATGTAAAAACCAACTCTCTCAGAAGCAAGGATAAAAATAGCAGTGGCAATGACAACATTCCTGACCTGACCTTAAATAATTGCAGATGTTAAATTGTTTAGAAAAAAATCGGAGAACTTGGTTCATATTTTTACATGAAGTCAACACTTTCTGATTTAATAGAAGAGGTTCCAACTCATACCTGAAGTAATTACATGATTTTATTGTGGTTTTGGAATCAAACAGAGAATTGACGTGACAACATAAACAAGTCCTTGAAGTGCTCAGAAAGATGAAATCTGTGAACTCCACCAGCTGATGGAGGCCACTGGGATATAATCAAAGCCTTCAGAACCGACAATAAACATGAACAATGTAGCAACGTCTGCACTGACCGTTATGTGTGTGTGGAGTATCTGTGTGTACTGATGTGGCAGCTCAGACTTTGACATCAAAACTCCCAAAGAACTCCCCAGTTCTTTCTTTTATTTTCCTCCAATCTGTCTTGTTTTCCCCCACATTTCTGTACAGTTATGAAGTAGACATAAAGATAAAAGCATGTTTTTGCTCAAGTTGGAACACACACTGATACATCTTCATCTTAATTCACACCTCCGAGAGCAAAGTCCCATCTATTTGGCTCACTCAGGTCTGTCTACTGACTTTGAATGCAGACGTGCCGTCTAACAGTTACTTTGTGCTCTTTCTGAGTCGTATCATATGGATCGTTTTAAAAGACGGTCACCCCTTTGTCAATGAAGGGACACTTCACCCCCAAAATGATCATTTGTCTATCAATTAATCACCCTGTGTTACCTGGAATTTGTAAATATTTTTCTTGCATGCCTTTGGTGAACGAAGAATCCATAAATAGAGAAAACTCTTGAAGTTACAGGTGACCACCTTTAATAAGGGCAAAACTATAACAAAACATCTGTTAGCAAACTCTCTCATAACTCATGTAATCCAAGTCTCATTTATCCATGCGTATGCTCCGTACTTCCCGAACAGACAGCCCGTTCTGACAGGGAACTGAACAGAAAGTGAAACTCATCTACGCTCCCTTCAAAGCCAGACTCCATTGACAAAAACAGTAATTTTACCCTGCTGAACACAGAAGCTGCTGGACTACTGCTGCCTAGATTAGTTTGTTTAAGTGTCTTTGGTGTTTTATTGGGCGAGTTCAGATTCACATTAACACAAACTACTGATCTAGGCAGCAGTGGACTGGCAGCTCCTGTGTTCGGCAAGGTAAAATTGCTGTTTCTGTTCAGAGCCTGGCTTTGAGGAGCACATAGGTAAGTTTCACTCTTCCATTCTGCTCATGACTTAAACTGCATGAGTTGTGTGACTTTGTAAATGGATGTTTTGATATAGTTTAGCTGTTGCTAAAGGTTGTCACCTATTACTTCTATTCATGTATAAGTCTCTCAATTTTTGGATTCTTCGCTTACTGACGGCATGCGAAAAAAAACGTTTTCTTTTCAAATTCAATATAATACAGGACGAGTAATTGATACACAAATGGTCATTTCAGTTGTTAATGAGGACTTGTTTTTTTACATTAGGTGCTTGTGTGTTTGATTTCATCATCTTAATGATATTCTGGCTGTGTCACTATTGTTACATAACTACCACAGTGTACCTGCGATACAATGTTCCCTCTGTTTCTTCATTACCTGGAAATCCAAGTGTTTCCCAGTTTATTAACACTCAGTAACAGTGCCATGACAGCAAAGCTTGATTTACTGCCTGTATTAATCTGTCATAAGAGAAAACACAGGTAACTGGATTTTCAGTGGATGTATGAAGGGTGTGACCTGAAACAAACACACACTGATACTTGGCTCAGTGGTAGTAAAAGCTGTTATTAAAAAAAGAAGAGGGAACAGATTATGGAGACTTTTTGTCTTTTTCTCTCTCTTCAGCTTCCTGTAATTAACGATTTTGTTCATCCCAGGTCTGTTTTTTTTCCGTGTGAAGTCTTGTGGTAGTGACCTATTAAAAACAGTGGAATGCACAGAGTGGACCCTGTGACCTTGTAATGGTTTGACTCGGTAGTTCAGGATCAAAGGCAAACTGCACAACCTGGACAGAAACGTGGGGGTGGACAGAAGGGTCACATACCTCTGTTCACTTAACCTGCACCGTTTCAGTGCGTCAGATTATAAAATCAGCACTCACTGTATGAGAAACATTAAGCTTTAACCGACCTGCTTAGAGATTCGATTTGTCACACTGTCTGGTGTATATTTTGTAACTGGCTTTACAGGAAACTAAATCTATTTTCAGGTGACTGAAACAAAACATTACAGTTCAGTCAAACATTAACATTTGGCTGCTTTTCCCTGAAGTCCCTAAAAATATTGTTATTCCGCTTTGAAGATATGTGTTTATTTTAGGAGGTCTTAACACTACAAAAGCACATTTTCACTCAGGCATGGTGACTAACAAGAGTTTATTTTGGGTGCTGTATATGACATGACTTTCCAACAGGATCTGTCATCATGAGAAATGTTGTGCCTTCGTGAGGTTGCACAGGAAGAATCCTGAAAATTGCTGTTTGGGATGTCCTGGGAGCTGAAGGATATAAGGCATGTAGCGTATTATTAGTTATTGTTCCCTTCATGTCTGTTTGCTTACATGCTTGTCTCGAGGTCTTAACAAGTAGTTAACAGACTTTAGTGAATATGTATGTGGAAGGTTAGGTAATGGACCGAGGAAGCCTTTGGTGTGGTTATCACAACCACATGCCCGCAAGCACTTCATCGCCATCATGATGTCATCTCTACTCATCAGAGTTTAATGCTTGGGCAGAAGCCCCCAGCGTTATTACAGTGACACCGGGGGCAGCCTTTTGTGTTGTATGCTGATGTAAAGGGGGTTTGCAGTAAGTCACATGAGTCGACTCGAGTGTCGGCAGTTAGGTTTAGCCAACAAACTACTTGGTTAAGGTTAGCAAAACATGGCTATCAACATGACTCAACTCACATGACTAATGACTCATGACAATGTAATGTGCGGACTTTCAGTTTCACATGTGCCACAAACACTGGTCTCCTGGATCAAAGTCCTTAGTTGTTGGGCCCTGTGACCCTTTGCGTTGGTTAATACTGCCCAAGCAACGTAATTTGACACCCCAAAAGTGAGACCAAATATCCCCAAACTGGGAGGGATTGATGCAGGGTCGGAAATTAACTTTGATTCACCTGCTACAGCAGCTGTTGGATAGCAAAATCTACCATTATTTGTTTTCTGATACTTAATTATTTTGATTGTGTAGGCAAGGCCTATTTCAGTCATACCAGTCGCGTTGCTCTTGGTAAATTTAGATAGCACTAACCTAGTAGTAGTGTTGTCAAAAATAGGAATTTATTGATACACATCGTTTCTAAATAATTACAACAGTTTCAGTACTCATTTTTCGAGAAATAAATTGTTAGACTAATGTTGAAATTTAAGTAATGTATAGCAATTAAATATTTGATAAATGTCTATCTGAATCTATGAATAATTCATCCAATTAAAGTGTCTTAACAGCCTGTCACATGATCCAAAAATTATGTTTCTATGAGCAACTAATCCGCTGACGCTTTTACCTTTTTTGGGCTCACAAATTCAGATTTGTGAAAGACAGAAAATGTTAGATTCTTTGAAAATTCTGAAAATTTCAAAACGTGAAATTCTGCTGCTCAAAAAAATAATTTTCACTGGCATTTTTTTTTTATTTTTTTTTTTTTTAATTATATGTGTTTTCTAGTTTGCACTGTGCACTGAATATACTTAATGTGTAAACTACATCCTAATGTTAACTTTCAGCCCATCTGCATCTAGTTACAGTAGTAAATACACTGTTAATCATATGTACACAGAATATTCACTGTAAGATGCTAAAAGTTTCAGTTTTTAAGAAAGAGTAAGGCAGCAAGAAGAAACACGCAAGAAACAGAACAACTGTTTCAGAATGAGGGAGAAGGAAGTTTGTGTGAGAGGAATTCAGAGTGAGTCTGAAATCCATAGCTGGATAGGAACCGGAGGTTAATGATTGCCTCCTGTTTCCTAACATCCTCCCTGTTGAGCTAATCTACAATCACATTCTTTCATTCTAGGCGAAAGTGGAGGAGAGTCCCTCTGAACCTGATACCACACCACAGTGGATGAGCTCTATGGTGAGCTAACCAGGGAGTGTCTCACTTTCAGCCTTGGCAAGGACTGCAGCTTCATAACTAATGATAACGACATAAATAATCACTTCAAATGTGTATACATGAAAAGTTCAAGTACTGGCATGTCAGGACGCAGAAAGAAGGTTTCACTTGTATGTGACAGAGGCTACATGAAGTGATTTTAAATATGGCAGTGCGTGGATAATTCCTCAGTTAATGAAGTCACTTTGTTCTCATGTATGTAAACATCATAACTGGGTCAGAAACTAAGCTCTAAATGTAAGAAATACTTAAGATATCTGATTTACAGCCTAATAAAATGTATTTAATTTACTGAAATGTTAAGTGCTTTGGCTGCACCCTATTCTGAACTGGACTGCACCAGCACGATCCACGATTTTGTAGAAAGGCCTTAAATTTTTATTAATACTGGTTTCAGAGTCGTATTCCTCATTCGGGCTGCATCTATAGGCTGTGTAAGAATAATGAACATATGTCACCCATTCATTTGTGGACTCTCGTATAAAGCCTTGAGGTGACATTTTTAATCATCCCCATCTTAGATTTTTGGAATCAGAAGTGACCATATTTGGACAAGAGGTTAAGCTAATGCTAGCTGCTAGCTTGGTTAGCACAGTGCATTTACAGTCTAAGGTTAACTGATAATGCTAATGATTATCTTCGCTAGCAAAAAAATAAACCATTAGACAAAATGAACTTACCACTTACATATGACTTAGGGATGGGTACTGTTAAGATGTTAATGATACTACTACTCTTACTGATAGTGCTTATTGATTTGGTACTTTTAAAATACTCTTATTGGCTCTTTTATTTTTTTCACTGTCTTAAAACTTAAAGACAGTGAAAAAAATAAAATAATTGTTTAGCTCAGTGTCTTGTTGTTGTATGCCAATTGTATGTTTTCAAAAAAAAATCTTGGGAGTTTTTATTCTAAAAATCCATCTCAGTGTAAACATTACTTTAAGATCAGCTGGTGCAATCTGCTCTTGGTCTATTATTTTAAAAAGTGATCAGCAAAACATTGAAGTTGTTGAACAACCGCTGAGTTAAGTGATGTCAGGTTTAGCAGCATGGCTCCTGGATGACCTGCTTGGGGAGTAACAGTTCACCAAGTAGTTTGGCTGAGCTGATTAGCTGCAGAGATGAAAATAGAAACTGGAAATTAGACTCTTTCTAACCCCCTCACACACACTCACCAAGATTTCCATCTATGCTGAGTGAGAGCAGAAAAGGAAATGAAATGTAACTTTCCTTTCCAATTTAAAAATGCTTTACACACACACACACACACACACACACGTCATATATGAACACACATGCTGCAGAGGTAATAGGAAGTGGCAGACAGGAAAGCGAAAGGCAGCATCTGTTTCCCTCTATTCATGTGTTTGTGACGATGATGAAGCTGGAGCCAGAGTGAACATCCTGCATGCCGCCTGCCCTTTCGCCTGGTCTTTCACTCACTCACACACACACATCATTCCTCTCCAGATGTGCAGCCTAGCTGTTGCTCCTTTTAGCATCATCTGTAAAATCGCTCATGGTGCTGTGTGTCATTTCTCCAGAGACGTCACCATGTAATAATACTGGATGTCTGTCTGGTTCAGTGGACACGCACATGTGACTGAAAACACAGTGTTTGAGCCAGAGCTGCATCATTGGGTTTTCTGTGGCGCAAATCAGTGCACAGGTTTACAAGTTATAAGCATATTTTCACATTTAAAAATACACATTTACATTATTAATGAGATTCATATGAAATGTGGGGTCATGGAAGCTTTGTCAGCACTGTTGTTGTTGTTAAGTTAGCATCATTAGCTGTTAGTCGCCGGCTCAGCCACCAGACCCTGATTTCTGTCCCCGAGGATGGTGGGCCCACAGAGCGGTGGCTCCATGTTACTTATTTGGGCTGAGCTCAACTGGGCCCTATGGTCCAAGACCCAGGCACCAGACGCTCACTGGCGAGCTCCCCCCAAGGGCTGGCTCCAGAGGGGTGGTGCTGGTGTCCCTATACAGGGCAAGGTACACAGTGTCCAAATATGCCGTGTCATTAAGAACTTCTTGAATCGCTCTTAGTCTGGCTGCTCACCTGGGACCACTTTGCCTTGGGAGACCCTACCAGGGGCTATTAGCCCTGGACAACACAGCTCCCAGAATCACAGGGACCCACAAACCCCTCCATGATGTTAAGGTGGCAGTCTGGGTTGGGAGAGAGTTAGTGCCTTAAGCAAGGGAGTTCAAGTATCTCAGGGTGTTGTTCATGGGTAAGGTTAGAATGGAGCATGAGATGGATTGGCAGTTTAGTAGTAGTACAGTTTAGCACACGACCATTGTGATGGCAAAGCTTTCCATTTACTGGTCCATGTACAGTCCAACCTCACCTATGGTCATGAGCTCTGGGTAGTGACTGAAAGAATGAGATCGTGGACGCAAGCGACCGAAATGAGTTTCGCCCGTGGGGTGGCTGGGCTCAGCCTTAGAGGAGCACAGACATCTGGTAGGAGCTCGTAGCAGAGTTGTTGCTCCTTTACGTCAAAAGGAGCCAGTTAAGGTGGTTCGGGCAACTGATAAGTATGCCCCCTAGGCGCCTCCTGTTGAAGGTTTTCTGGGCACATCCCACCGGAAGGAGGCCCCCCGGGCAGACCCGAAACACGCTAGAGAGATAACATATCTCATCTGGCCTGGGAACTCCTTGGGGTACCCCAGGAGGAGCTGGAAAGTGTTGCTGGGGAGAGGAACACTGGGGCGCTTTGCTTGGCTTGCTGCCCCCACGACCTCGCCCTGGATCAGCGGATGAAAATGGATAGATGGATGGAGATTCACAGAATTACTCAAGTACACTTCCTGCTCACTTCCAGGTAGCTCGTTTGTTGGATATATGTTTAATAAGCTGTCTTCTTAAAATAAGCTTGGAAGAGTTTCTTCCCGTCACTTTCATTTGAATAGTGCCTATCAGATATAATAAACTCACTTCCTCTAGCCAGATGATTGATTGCACAGCAAAAGCAGGTACAAAGCCAAATAGGGGTGTCACATTGTTGTCACAAGCTTTGTTAGCATTCATGCCAAAACAGCAAAACCAACAATGAATTGCTCCCACTAACAAGAACTGTTCCTTTGTTACAATGAACACACGCTGTGTTTATTTTTCAATCAATCCTACACACAACGCCCTGCTGTCATAAATACTCAGTAGAGCACCAGAGGTGGATTATTCCGCGGATAAAAATAGTCCCCAAAAAATGCACTCTTTCCTTCTGTTTTAGCTGCATTTGCTAAAAACTGCAGTGCCAAGCTGTTTTATGAAATTACTGAGCCTTAAAATAGATTAAATACATATATTTATGAGCCACTGTTTAAGATTTACATAGGAAAGTATACAGCCTGCAGTATAGGCTTGAGGCTGAGAGGCTCAGTCATGGTATGGAAGTCACATAGGATTCAGGGGGATGGAGAGACAGATTCATTGTTGCTTTTCATTTCAGTATTAATCATCATTTTGTAATTCATTTATTTATTTTTCTAACTTTGCTCATTTTTGCACTCCCTACAAACACGTATGTGCCTATCAGAGCTTGTGTCCCTAATGTGTTTGTAAACCTGCCACAGCAGCCTGTCCCCGCCTTTCTAAATTATAATAAATGTGTCTCTATGTAATTAGCTGCCAAATCTGAAGCCACAGAAAATGTTGTAACACCACCCAACCCTGTCCCCTTTGCGTAATGACAAACCCACCCTGCCAGCATGATGAATAGGTGGGCTTGTTTTTGTCTACAGCTGTTTTATAACACCTGTCTACCACAATTTCAAAATAAAGGTAGTTCCCTAAATATATCATTTACGTGGCATTTTAAAATCAGCGGAGGCAGCTGCGGTCTTTCCTCTTCCTTTAAATCTATAAATCTGAAGTCTGACAGCCATTAAACAGCTTTGCACTCTTTAAACTCTAATCTGCTTCTTTCCTTATCTCATGAAATTTAAGTCAACTTCCTCATTTAGTTCACATCACACAAATCTACTCGGGAAGATGGGATTTACAGAAGTGCCCCACAGCCTTTCATGTCTTTTATGAAGCAAATATAAATAAGTATATATTTGAGGGGCCAGTAGCCTGGGTGTGTGTGTGTAAGGCATCATTACGTGTCTCTAATTCCTGTGGCAGATGATTGATAAGTTGTCGGTGCTCAGCTCTAATACCACCCACCTGTGGGAACTCGTTTTTGTGTTCACACACACACACACACACGGACACTCTTGTGTCAGCTCATTTCTTTCTGGGAATATTTTGAAATCTGCTGAAAAAGGATGACCTGCCATCTCTGCTATGGTAGTCACTGTTTCCCCCAGAATGCCTCTCACACACAGGCACTCACAGATCTGGTCATCGTCATATCCTTCACTGTTTAAAATCCTCTGACACAGGCAGGTCTGTTTGTCTCTGACAGCAGTGAGGAACGTGAGGTCAAGGCAGCTTCAGGCAGTGTGTGTTGACTCCTGGTTGATGTTTAAGCCAGAGTTTACATTGCTGCATTGGGTGGAACGTAGCCGCCATACCTGCTAACACAACTCTGACCGGTGCAGGAACAACCTCGCCCAACTGATAAACACGGCTGGAAATAGACTGAAGTGCTGCTGATTGGATAACCACCTTTAAAATCAGAATCACTGATACTACAATCAGTTTGACTTACCTTCAATGCAGATATTGGTTTGTTTGGACAGCCGGCCAGAAGAAAATGGTCGGCAATGTACGTTTAATATGCAGTCAACAGCCACTTTATTAGGTACACCTGTTAT
>JAPZEB010000023.1:4366948-4382864 GCA_029783705.1 Chaetodon striatus | reverse complement strand
ACACACACACACACACACGCACACACACACACACACACACACGTGGAGACAGAGCAACCTGTGAGTCAGGAGGTGAGCAGGTGTTCAAACAAAGAGACTGTGCTTTCATCAACCCACCACCTCCATTTCCCAGGTGGAAAGACAGAACACACACACACACACACACACACACACACACACACACACACACACACAAAGAAATGGCACTGGGTGGAAAAATACAGGGAAATTCGGGGTACATGCCAACCCTAGTTACTGATGGATTACCATTTCACAAACAAAATTAAACAAAACAATTGGCCAATGTTTCAAAGATGGAAGTTTTCATATACTATCTGAGACCATAATTATTTTGGATATCTGGACTCTCATTTTAATTTCAAGAAGGTAGGTGTTTGTCTGCTCACCCAGAACTTAATCAGGTAGAAAGCGTTTTGTGGGCCCTTGCCGAACAGCTCCTTGAGGCCGCCCTTCTTCTCTGGGAACTTGTCGTAGATCTGCCTGATGTCCACACACTCCAGCAGGGGGTCGCTGTAGCTCGGGCTGCTCTGGCTGATGTTCACAAACAGGTGCTTGTTGTACTGAGAGGAGGGAAAACTTTGAATTAGGCAAAGATAGAGGCAAAGAAAGAGTAGGCAGTTAGAGAACTGCCAATCTCACCCTTAATTAATGAGTTGGGACATCTTAAACAGATTGTTCCTTGCTTTTTTGGACAAGAAACATGAGCAGTCAAAAGACCAGACAGGTTGGCGCAACATCGCTGTGTCCCCATATCTCAGAAATTAAAGGTGTCCAATGAATTTTTTTAACACTAGTGGTGTTATGGAGCAATGATTTTGTGAGCCACTCCCTGTTTTATTTGTATATCGTGCTCGGGGCTTGACATTAGCACCCACCTACCCACACCAAATGAGGGCAGAATTCAGCAGTCACTCTTACTGTCCATTTTGGTAGGTTACATATATTGGAGCAGTAATGTCTTGTGTACAAGTGCAAAACCGTCACAGTCTGGGGATAAGGGTCCAGTGCACACAGGTGCACATAGAATAAGTACACCAGTTCACAAGTTTTTTAGCAACATATGCTAATGTTAGCACCGTTAGCACAAGAAGCTGATTAGCATGCAAGTCAGTCACACTATGGTGAGCACAAGTGAAACAGCAGAGCTGAAGACCTGCCTGTGGGTTCCTTGTCAGCTAAAATAGCACCAGATAGAGAGCTGCTAACTATGGAGAGCCACTAGCTACAGCGGCTGGTGAGCATAAAGTTAATGTCAAGCCCTGCTAGAACACACATAGGTAATGTACACCCCAAGCAGGCGGGTAGATCAATAAAGATTCCTGCCTGTAGATAAAAACATAACTGTAAAAATATTCAAAATGTTTTTTAGTCAAGGAAACACATTCAACATGTTTTTAAGAATACACACAGTGTGTGAGCTGCAAAATGAAGCCAATGTGGAAGTGCCAAAAACTGTAGTTCATCAAATGGCCACTTGAGGCTGGCTCCAGCATCCAGTTAATTCCTGCAGACCCCCATAAAACACCAAACTTTACAGCAGGAATAAACACATTTACAGCCTTGTACATAAAACAGTATTGTCTTGCCATTTATGGCAATTGTACGGTGAATACATTTTTATGCAACTCACCCTTTTTCACTTGATTAAAGCTTAAAGTGACACATAATTGAAAACACTTTAAGTAACAGGCTTACTTTGAGGTATCACCACAGTATATGAGTCAGATCCACCCCTCGCTCCTCCATAGCTCCACCCCCTCGTACAAATATTGTCACTAACGCTTCCAAACAACCAAGAAGGCTACGGCCAACATCCCAAACTCAAGGCTTCAAAACATAACTCTACAAACCAATGTGTAACATCATGGTGGCTACGTCAATTTTTTTTTCAGTCTATGGTATAAAATAACTCTTTATAAAAAAACTCTTACAAGTATCTTTAACTTGGGGAGCAAAGTGTAATCATGACTATTAGGAATGTTGGACAAAACTATAAAACCAAGTTGAGGGATGACTGATTTCTTTTTTTCATGCTGAAATGTAAAAAAAAAAAAAAAAAAATTAATTGCAAACACTGCTATTGGAATTATGAAACACATTATTAACAATGTCTTAACAAGCTGTAGGTCAAGACAACATTTGGTTACTTATCATGGCTTTTGTTGGATAAAACACTAACACTATTGAAATAATGTATTTCTTTTATCTGATTACAAGCAACAAGCTACTTCTTTAGACAGAAACGTGACACCTTCTGACAACAGAGTCTATTTCAAAGTCAACATCAAACAGTTCGAGGTTTTTAACTGTCCAAACAGTTGCAACAAGATGAATGCCAGCTGTCTGTGAGCCCAAGGTAGAAAAATGACAGTGAGCCCACAGTGTGGCAGGATGACAGATAGACTGAGCAGACAGAGAGATAGAGCTTTACAAAGGTTATTCATACTAGGATACACACAAAGGGCTTTAACGCTGTTCTCTGCTGTGGGGTTATCTGTCATCTCTGTTTATGGGACAATAGGGAGTGCTTATTGTAGACTGGTGCTCTGCGTGTGTGTGTGTGTGTGTGCACGTGTGTGTATGTATGTGTGTGTGCGCACAGGCGTGGTACTCACTGCCTCCTGGTCCCTCTGTGTCTCCAGGAAAGATGAAAACTCTACCAGTCGTAGTTTGGTGGTGCCGATGGAGCGACCCTGCCACGCTGGCTCTCTGTGTGTTTGGGCTGCAGTGGGAGGCTCGTAGCCTAGACAACACACACACCCACACACAAGCACACACACACACACACAGTCTGTTTAACCTCACATCACCACTGCCATCATGTACAATCATGCTATTTAACAGGGTTAGCAGTAATGCTAACATTATTCTTTGGAACAAACGTGTAAAAATTATGCCATTACAGTTCTCGTGGACAAAGCCTGACTGAGGTGAGGGTGCAGCACTGAAAAGCAGTTAACAAAAGTAGATGTAAAGGGGTAACAATGATACAGCACCACAGTGAATTCTCTTGGGCACTCAACTCATACACTCCTTTTACAAAAGCCTCTCTCCTCTTGCCATTTAGTCTCATGCTTTTGGAAGTGACAGCTGCCATCACCCACTTTGAGTAAAATGTACAACCCTGCAGAGACCTTGATGAGTTGATAAAAATTCATTTGTGAAATATGAACAATACAGGCTAGTCAAGTGAAAAGGTACTTTCTGAATTCTTGCAGTGTAGCTTTAACTGACCCATACTGTGGTTTGTCACATGGCTGGATTAGCCCTACACTACTGTGGTGCACTCCTGACTGGAAAATTGTGTGGCCTCTGAACACTGATGTTATTGTTTTTCCACATAATGCTGGCTATCAACTGTTGGCCATTAAAGCAGTCTCTTTACAACATGCAACATTTGGGAGAACCCAGCATACCAATTCCACTCTGAAAGTGAAAGCTAAAAAGTTAGGCTAACAAGCTTCCATTCACAGGTTAAGGGCCAGTTAGCCTAGCCTGCTAACATGAGTGCATGGTCCCACTAGAAACAGCTGACTGGTTTAAACTAGGTTGATAACATAAGATTGTTTCCCATAGATGTTAGTTTTTGTTAGTGTAGTTTCAACTCCTGCTGAGTCATCAGCAGCTCCTTCAAAGGTGACAGTGTAGTAGTGATGTGCAGGTCAGGGTTTTTTAAAACATACACCCATCTGACCCATTTTATGAGCCAATCCACAACACCTAACCCCCTGAACCTGACCTGCAAACCACCATTTTTTTTTTGTGAGCAACTTTTTATTAGCTCATGTTGACGGAAAAGAACATGTAGCCTTTATAAAATACAGGTATAGTTTTGAAATTAACAAATTGATTCATGGTATATTGTATATCGTAACATTACCTTATGTGCACATAATATTCAAAAAGTGCATATCCCTGTGTACCTTAGCATAAACTGCCATGTATGCACAAGTAGATACAGAAATACAACTGCTACTACTTACACATGCACTTGGACGCACATGCACACACACATTTAATGTCAACAATTGGTAGTTTTATAACTGTATTCAACCCCCTCACTGATGATCGATCAACAGTTAACCCCCCCTTCTTCTGGCACGAGGTTTAACAGCAGAGGAGCTTCTGACCAAGACCTTATGGTCTTTCCCTTGGCATCACGAGATGGTGCAACAGGGAGCTATAGAGTCAAAATATCTACCAGCAGGTACCATCAATGCTTTAATGATAGTATGTGTGGTGGTTTCCACCGTATTACTAGGATTCCTCTGCAGTAGTTAGGCTGCAGAGCTAAATTCTTTTTTCATGCACAGACACAGGGACCTGAGAGGTATCATTTAGCAGCAATAATGATGGGAAACATTGAGCCCCCTGTTGAGAATTTCTGATAAAGATTTAATGACCTTAGACCAAAAGGACTGACAAACTGCTAACCATATGCATTACAGTAGCACAATTATCAGGACTGAGGACTGAGACAAGGACAGAGACAAGGACTGAGCACTGCAGCACTCAATCTGTAATATATGTGTGTGTGTGTGTGTGTAAGAGAGACAGAGAGGGAAAATATGACAACAGATATTCAAAGCTTCGTTCAAAAACCTCAATAGAAGCTTTAGATTTTAAAAAATGTAATTCGGTACAGCCCTACATGTAACAAAGTTTATCCCACTGCTAGTTAACTGCCTGTGTGTCCAACTGAAGTGCAGTGGAGTTATAAACAATTTTTGGTGCCCACCCACCAATTAAGTGACAGTACCACCCTTGTCAGTCGAAATCAGGCGACAACCTCCAGGATTAAAAAAATGAAGCCAACATGGAAGTGACAAAAGTTCCTCTAATGGCCACTTGAGGCTGGCTCCAAGGGTGAGTCAATAGAGTGCCCCAGGAATGAGTCCTAAATTCCAGACGTGAGTTAGCACTTTAGCACTCTCGGTTCCCTCATCTCAAAGTCAATTGATTTTTTTTGTTAAATGCCAATGTCTGACTTTCATGTTTTGTTCTACGACATAAAATACATCAGTAAATACTCCACTCGTGAATGCTGACATTTCTATGTCTTGAAAAAGGCAGTTGCTGACAAGTGGCTAAATGAGACCTTTACAGTCTTGTTATGGTGGCGATGTTAAGTCATGTGACCATCGTATTGTTTGCTTATGGCCGAACATTAGCTTTTTCATCATAAACTTTTGAATGCCACATATCTTATTTTCTGCAATAATCCAAAGGAAAAAATTCTATAAGCTTTTCGATGAAGGAAACAGAGCAACGCTAACTTCCATGTTGGCCTACAGAAAAACGTAATCCCTGGAGCACTCAAAAGACTTATGTGTTAAAATGCCCAACTTTACAACAAAAATAATCCTGGTACAAACACAGTTTTGGCCTCTACAGCTAATTTCCCTGTTAATGACATCTGTATGGAGGGTGAGTTTTTATATAACTCACTCGTTAACATTTATTACGGCTTACATTAAGAATAATTAAAGTTAGGTTGCTATGAGTGACAGGCTGTCTGCAAGCTATTACCACAGTCTTTAAATCAGATCCACCCCTCACTCCTTTACAGCTCCACCCTCTCATCTCAATATGGTTACTTCTGGCTCAAAAAAATCCAAGATGGCGAGTCCACCAACCAGCGGGTGACATCACTGTGGCCACATACATTATTTTAATACAGTCTATGGTTAAAACCTAAAATTCACACTGACGTAGAGGCACCATCACAAAAAACAACAATTCTGTATTTTGGTAATTACATTTTGGACAGAGTAAACCAAAGATATACATACCAATGTCTTACACAAAATGCATGCTAACTTCAGTTCAACTTTGAATGGTTTTAGAGCAGATACTGTGAGAGGTAAGGCAAAGTTATTTATTACAAGTGATGCAAGATAAGTCAAATCGACACCTTCTCTCTTGTGACCTCTTCACAAGATAAACCTCAGGGTGCTCTGGAGACCCAGGCACCCAGACAGTCAAAAACTACCCTGTAGAGAGGCTGTGACCTCGCTGGCAGCAGAGTGGACCACCTGTTCGTTTTAAAGAAAGGAGATAATTGTGCCATGGTCTCTCTTACCTGAGATTGTGGTAGTCCCTGCTGTCTGCACAGAGTAGGCTTGCTGAGAAAACGGCTTGATACTGGGAGAAACAGAGACACAGACAGACAGATGGACAGACAGAAAGGAGAGCATTAAAAAAGCTGAAAGAAGAAGAGACACAGTAGGGCCTGTCACATTGTACCTACATTATACAGAAAGGAATTCTGTTCTGTGGCTTTTACGAACAGTAGCAGGAGGACAGAGGTCAAGAGTGTCTCTGAGTTCGGTAAAAGCTATGCCAGCCCCATTTACTACCATTATCATCATCATCACATGGTCGTGTAACAGCAGCTGGCAATGAAAAGAAAAGGGTTTGAACTTGTAGCACCATGATCCCTGCTAGCCACCGGCCATGTGAACAGGCACTAATGTAAGATATGGAAACAGCAGGATAGCACCCAGAACTTAAGTTCACCAAGTTTGAAACGGTGTACATGGTATTCATTTCATTGAGAAAATCAGTCTGTATTTGGCAGAATATGTAAAGACAGATTCCAGGATTCAATAATGTGAATAAGCTGAAATCACACCAACAGTTTTTAAATACCAGTGGATGATCATGTCTGATGAGTACAGAGGGACGGTGGTGTACATTTTGAGGTCAATAAGTGACTTGACAAGGATTACTGTGTCCATATCCAAATCCATATCAAAGCTTAATGTCCATATGAGTGTAAGAGGGGGGGTATGACTTACTCTTCTGTGGCAGAGCTAGACTGTCCTCCAGGAATCATCCCCTGCCACAGCTGAAAATAAACACACACACATTAGTACGCTGGACTGTGAGAGCAAACCACAAATGCAATACAGTGTGTGTGTTATGTGTGTACCAGAACTTCAAACTGAGCATATGTGGCCACTGGCTTGCACAAAAAAATAGCTTTATTATTATTCATGTCCTTGTGTCTGAGAGCGATGTGTGGCTATGACTTGAGGCTAGTTTATAATTGTGCATAGCTTCTACATAGAGCCTACGCTGCAGTCTAAGCAAGTGGCCTATGACATTGTGAGAATTTGTCTGTGTCTCCCTGCAATTACAACTCCAAAACACTAGTTGGCAGTGGGGTTTCTTTGCCACTGTGCAGAGTTTCTGCAGAGTCCTGCATAGTTTGACTCATTCAAAACACACTTAAAACACACATTAAACATGGCTTATTAGTGATAGTATGAAACACAAGTACAAAATTCAGCCCCATTTTAACTCAAAAGGTTCAGAAAACACCAACACTTGCATTTTGCTAGATACAGTTTCCCCACAAATAGTACATGTTAACATTATTAGCACAAGTTTATGACATTTTACATTGCATTTAGCCTAGAAGCTAGCAGAGTTTTCCTCTAGTCATATGAAGCCAGGAACCAAAGCAACATTTAACAAAGGTAACATTACAAAATTGGGCTCCGTTGTAACTTACAAGGTTTATCAACAAAACACTTCTCATTTGCTAGACTTGTTTTCCCCACAGATGCAGCCTACTATCAGTATTAGAATAAGCTTAAATTGTACACTGCATAAATTAGCCCAGTGGCTAGCAGACTTTCCTCTACCCATATGAAGCCAGGATAAATCCCACACAAGACTACTATTAAAAATGCTATTTTGTTGGGTTTTTATTGCCTTTATAATTCATTGTTTCTCATCAGAGAAATTAAAGTAAATAGAAGCTTTGTCTCCAGTGAGGGAAATGGTTTCAGCTAACAAAACTCAACAGGAGCACTGCATTATGGCAAAATGTAGGTGCATTTCTGGGGAGGTGTACATCAGGCTAAGGCATAGGGTACACGTCTATGCAGAGCCTATGCCAGTGATATTCAACTTATGGCTCATACAGGCCAAATCTTGCCCACGATAGGGTGCTAAGTGGTGCATAAAGGCACAAATATAGAGCTTGTTTATCGGAAAAGTGCCAGGACAGGATCTCCCCGACCCCCCAACAGAGGTCCAACCAATGCCCCAAATGTCCCTAGTTCCTAGAAACGCCCCTTCACACACCTGACCTCTGACATATTTCAGACTAAAGACCAGTTAAGTGAGGACAACATGTCCAACTGAGGACAAAAGTCATATCTCCAATCATGAAAAGCTGATTTGGGGGTCAATGGTTAGATTTAGGGCCAAGTTAAGGTTGGGGTTAGGGGATTGAGGTTAGGCATGTAGTGATTAGGGTAAATCTCCAGGAAATGAATGTAAGTCTATGTAATTCCCTAAAAGTTCCCTAAGAAAATGTGTGTGTGTGCTACCTGTGCGTTGCTGGGGAAGCTGGCCCGTACTATTCCAGGCAGGAGCTTGCTGTGTATGGCGGTAGCTGAGACGATTTGAGCCGAGGACATGGTGGAGATGCTCTGCAGAGCTTTCTCCTTGGCATTCTGGTCCTGCACGACAATAAAAACACACATTATCACCTCCACCATCATCATCATAATCAACACACTTCAAATTCTGGTCCTACACAATCCAAACCCAAAGTGAAAGCAAACATCAGAGCACCACACTCAGTTATGAAAAGCAGGAAAATTCCAAAATTAACAAGAGTCATTTGAATTATCTTGGACAATAAAATCCTAGAGAAAACCAAATGCCTAAGGGGAAAAATCATACTAGATGTCATTCTCCTCTTAGTTGTCATTATCTGACTGGTTGTGATCAGTTTGCTGCCTCCTGCTATTTTCTGATTACACAAATTAACATACAGCAATTTGAGTAAACTGCCCAATATGGAGCGGCTCATTTGCCAACTGCACAACATTGCGGAAAGTAGCATGTGCACTTAGACTCTAGACACTTTGTTTGTATATTTTAATAGGACGTTAGAGCTAAAACTTGCTTTACAGTCAATAAAACACTGATTTAAAAAGCAGGAAGAATTTTCAATAAAACCTGTGCAAGGCTTTTGAGGAATTAAAGCAGGAAACAAAACTATTTACAACAGCTTCAATGCATTTGAACTGCATTTGATCTTGACAATCATAGCTCCTCAGGCAGAGCGGGGATAAGATCATGTCATCCGTCTGACATCATCTAGTATATGATCTTGACACTAAGAGGTCCCTGCTGGAGGTAGCTCATCTGGCTCACATGGGATTAAAGAGTTTGACCTTGTTTTGCCTTTATAATTATCTGCACAGTCCAACACTAATAAGAGTTTGATCATGTGTGTTCATATCTGAATCCTATGTTTTGCCTAAAACTGTCTCTCAGTGATAAGGCAGAGGATTTAGGGAATATACCTTTCTCTACGCATGTGTAGTTTGGGTGTGGTAGTCTGACTTGTGACCCAGGAGGAAATCATAGCAACAACATTTGAGAATGGTGAGCACAAAGCATGGAGCGTGCGTGCAGCTAAATGTGCTTCACACTGGTTGCTGCCTCAGGGCAAAAAGCTACGTACAGAGGACTTACAGTGAGTCTGAACTTTAGGGCTCATTTGTAACATCTGATCTCAAAGCAACATGAACCTCAGAGCAGAAAACAGCTGAATGAAATGGAATTAGAGACGCTGCAATAGCTGGAGAATCACTAATTGGCAGCTTCACTCAAGTTAATTGGCACTGAGAGAAATCTCTCCTCCTAGGGGAGGTAATAACATTATAGGAGGTACTGAGATGGGAATCATGCTGGATTTTCATATTAAATACCAGGAACCATATGGGTTTGATAACATCCTTGACCTGAACTCATTTCTTTGAAACGACCAACCCATGTGTTGTGGTTCAAGCAGCTCTTACATCATGCCCAAATTAACACTGTACCGCATTCATAATCACATACAGTGCTGAGGTAATCAACTGATAATCAGTATTCTTTCTTTCTGATAAGTCAGTTACTAAAACTTCAGGCTGGTGTTGGTCTTTATTTCCCTTATTGCCAACAAAGCCCATGAAATTCCCAAAAGCAAAAAATGTCTCTACAGCCTCAAGCCCATTCGATCCTACAGAAGATGTAAATCTGTATCTAAACAAAAAACAGGTCACAAATACAATTTCGAAAAAGTCTCAGTTATCCTAAAACAGCTGGTTACTGTAGTTTTTAATCAAACATTATTTAAACAGGAGTGAATAGTGTAATTGTAGGGGACTATTTTCAGATGTGGATGGATACACATTTGGTGCTCCAGTCTGTATTTGGGGCAGTAGGGCAGTGTTTGTGTGATTGAGTAAAAACAAACTACAGTGTGTTTTAATAGTAATGAAGGAACAGAGGCTCATTGGTGTGTTTTAATAGTTTGGAGCTCTGCGGCACAGAGCTTTTACATATTTGGGGCTTTGATACACACACAATATATCCCAATATCCTGGTTTTTGACTCTGAAATTGTTCTTGAAATGCTTTTCCGTGTTTTATATCATCTGAAATGTGTGTGTGTGTCAGCGTCAACTGATTGTGAACAGTTAATTAATTAATTAAAAATGTAATTAGCTGCAGGTGTATTGGTACATCTTTAATAAAAAGCTTTTATAAAAAGTGATTTACACTGTCTTTAGAGGAGTCAGCACTGGGTGCCTAGGAGCATATCACTTCTATTTAATTTATTCAGTTACAAGAGGAGTCCAATATTAATATGCTCAAATGTAAATATCCTTCAAACCGTTTACTGGGTTTATTTAGGATGTGATCCTTTATATAAAGCTGGATTTGTCAGGTATATAATATTAAAAGGTATGTCTTAAATATATATAATATCTAAATAATCTGTATAGTGATACATGTTCATTCTGCTACATTGCACTCCTGCCAATGTAGCCATTTTCAAATATTTCAGTTTTGGTATCGATATCATGATATAAGAGGAGATATCATCTGCAATTTTGGATATCATAATACTGAAAGTTTTGTTTTTTCTTGGTTTTAAAGGCTGCATTTAAGTAAAGTGATGTTTTTTTTCTGAACTCATCAGGCTGTTGTAGCTGTTCAATACCTTTCCTTTACCCACTTAGTCATTATATCCACATTACTGATGATTATATAACACTACTTTAATTGTGTAACTATTTTGTGAAAGCACCAACATTCAGCCCTACAATACTGTCACAATATTAATACTGAGGAATGTGGGGAAAAAATGTCATATTGCCCAGCACCTTTCCAATATAATGAAAACAAAAAAACATACAAAACATACACTGTGTCATCAATAACAAGTTAGTGTGTTAGATCTATATTGATTTAAAGTGACCTTTGCAACCAGTTTAAATCAACCATCTGTCATTTATTTTATGACGGCAAACATCAACTCCTTCCTCGCTTTGTTTCCGTTCGGAGTTGCGACTGCTCTTCCCAGAAAACGAGTGCCCCTTTGTTGCTTTACATGAAGTTAATTACAGCCAACAGTGAGGAAGAAAAAGAAAGAGGGAAAGAGGGAGGAGGAGACACGGAGGGTAAGAGATTAATAGACTGAAAGGAGGGTGGAGAGAGTGTAAGAAGAGGGAGGGAAGAGGAGAGGAACAGATCAATGAATGTATGGATATAAGAGAATGACAGGAAGAGGAGGAGGAGGAGGAGGAGGAGGAGGAGACAACCAGAACAGGCCTAATTAGATACCTAGGATACTGCAGTCACTGTGACAGCCATCCGTCCGTCCAGCCACAGTGAAAAGTCAACAAGCAGGGGACAAACGCTGAATTCAAATTGCTTTTATGTTTTATGTGGTGTAGCGGAGGTTGCAAAGGTAGTCCCACTGCCTCTGCAGGCTTTAGGGCAGCTCCATTTTCTTAACTCATTGAGGTGAAAGTCTGAAATTTAAACAGTAATGTGCTGGATTTTCATGGTGCTAATTATGCAGTATCTTTGCACTGAATTTTTCACACATCACTTGTTCTTCAATGCATTTAATAATGTGACATCTTTTTTCTTGTGGTTTCTGTTAAAATAGTGTAAGTTTCTTTAGGTGGCACTTTTTTCCATCTATTCATCCACTGTGGTCATCAGGGCTAATCCTCACTAATCTGCTGCATTTATTCCAAACACAGTTGAACAAACAAATAAAGGAAATAAAAAAAACACACCACTTCCTGTGCTACAGAGGATTTTTACATTCAAGAACCACCAAACCCTGAGCAATATCATGGGTTACTCTCCCCCCTTACCTTTAGTTTGGATTGAAACTCCCTGGATTTTCTTCTGGCTAAAACCTGGATATGACTGGATACCTGGAGAGAGGAGGAGAGGAGAGGAGAGGAGAGTAGAGGAAAGAGGAGAGGAGAGGAAAGAGGAGAGGAGAGGAGAGGAGAGGGTAAAAGGAAGGGGGGTTGGAGGGTAGAAAAGAGAGGAGGAAGGACCAAACAGTGAGTTGCCATGGTTATGAAAGGACTATTGCCACACTGGAAGGGTACACACACACTTACACACACATACACACACACTACTCCCCTGACAACAGTGAATAGACCCATCTATGCACATCTTTTGAGAGAGCAAAAAGACACCTGGGAACACAGGCCAACAACTAAGATATTAAGATTACACTACATACAGATGGATCTCCTTTATGTCCTCTCACAAAATCTAAACAAATGTATTTCAGAGAGGAAACTTTGCTTTTTTGATGAAACATGCTATTTAAAAAAGCCCAAAGTCCTCTTAGAGAATACTTCTTGATGATTTCAGCTTTCCATCAGTTACACGCGACCACATCAGCCTGCACAGTGAGGGAATAAGAATGAACTGAAATGTACACAAAGAAAACATTAGCGAGGATGTTCTGATTATGAGAGAAACCTTAAGTTATGATATCTTATCTTGTGCACTTCCATGCTGTGATAATGCACACAAGTCACTATCATTGTACAAATCACAAAAAGTTTCATTTTATAGCACCTAAAAATATCAGAAATAATGAATCATTTCCCCTAATAAAATTTACAAGCTCCCAGCATTACATCAAACTATTACAATAATCTTCAGCTTTACCAGCTGCAACATGAAAGTGTATTAATCTCAACTTGTGGTAAACACTAATGGCTGGGTGAGACAGCTGCCAGGCTGCAGACCATCTTCAGGACCAACAAACAACAAACACAATTGTTTTTGGTGACCTGACGCTGTGTTTCCAGCAGTATTTTAGCCACAGAACGGGGGTGTTTTTTAAGGCCTGTGTCTGTGTTTCCAGCCAAGACAGTGCCACGAAAAGCAATTTTTTTTCTCTGAGACTTTGGCAAGTTTCAAGCCAGGCCTGTGCCACAAATGTGCCACTGATTGTGGTTTTTACCAAGACACTACTGTGTTTGTAGCCAACACTGTGCCATGAGAAGCAGTTGTTTTTTTTAAACAACGCATCAGCAAGTTTCAAGCCAGGATGGTTCCACAAAAGGTAGTTATTTTTAACTGAAACATGGCCTTGTTTCCAGCCAGGATAATACCATCAGTTTTTTTGTTTTTTTTTTAATCATACTTATCGCAGGTGTAGTCAAGTTTCTTTAACGCAGGGGGAAAAAAGGCGATAGACTGCTTTCCTATTGTCGATAGACTATAGCCATGTACAGGGCTCTGCAGCAGACAAGTATGCCTCTGTGTTTTTTACCTTGTGTGTCTCATTCAAGGCCACGGCCAGGCTGGGAAACAGGTCAGTAAACAGTAAACAGTAAAGCAGCATGAAGATCAGTGAAAATATTACAGCAGGTCTTTTTATATATCTGTTACTTATTCAGTCTCTCCTTCAAACTTGGTGTCAACCAAATTTTGAACGATGTTCAAACATTGCTTAAACGGAAACAGGTAAAGGCCAGAAAAGGAGCTAAAATCTGCACGTCCACACAGATATTTCCATCACTGCTGATTGGAGCCAGAGCCAATAAATACCCATGAGTGCTGCAGTCATTTGACCTTGTAGTGAAAGTGGATTTTAACCTTTCACATTAAATAAAAAAGGCGGATGTAAGTGAGTGGGGTTTTTTTGTGCGATGAGAAAGGTGTTCAAAACAGATTTTAAGATTTTAACATCAAAACCATGTATTTAAAGCCAAAACATGATCTTCTCTGAACCAGTACCATGTGGTTTTTGTGCCTAAATCTAACCAATGAATTTCAACATATTGGCAACATAATGTGTACAAATGTATCATATTCCTGGTTTGCAGAAATGTACATGTCAACACATTCATTTATTAGACCACCTCACCTCACCTCACTTTCCTCTAATGCAGAAAAAGGACACATAAAACGTGGAACTTTAAATTGCTTTTATTCTTTGCCCAAGCGTAACCATTACTAATTACTCTTCAGCTTTTAGACTGTTCTTTTCACCACTGCATATAGCACCATCTCCCTCATTATGTCTGTATAATATGATATGCTGTGATACATACCGTAGACAGCATGATTGGATTTAGTGCACACTCTCATTATTACCTGTTTCCTTGTCCGCGTCTTGCCTGTTCGGAGCTTGATGTATCTGGCTATCAGTTCATTTCGACCTGGAGGGAAAAGACACAGAACATACTGTGAAACACTGACACACACACACACACACACACTTACACACACACGCTAAACCCTATTTGAACTATCTTTTTTTTTTCTCACAGACAATCACAAGCAGAAATCATATGACCCTGACAAACAACTTAGTGCCTGATTTAGCGCTGTTGACCCAGCGACCCTGTGACGTGCAGTTTCACATAGTCGCGCTGTAATCACCGGTACCCCTGTTGAGCCCTCCGCACATACACACACACACAGTGACACACACAAAATCACACACGCCACCGCCCTGAATACACATGACCCAACAATACAGGTATTCATGCAGACCGGCCGTCCCCTGATTAAAGGAACCAGCAGGCCAGCTGTACCCGTGCTTACGTGTGTGCACATACACGCATACACGCACACACGCAGACGCACACACACAATTCAACCCATTGAATAGGGCGCACAGCAGACTCAGCATGACCTGGCTAGTATAGATTAGTGAGGGAGAGGGAGACAGAGAGAGAAAAGGAGCAGAAAACCACAGCGGTACATACAGAAAACCTGTGTGTTCATATGTAACACATATTAGCTGAGTGTTGCACCACAGTGGCCTCCAAAGTCTGGCTGGGTTACAACTTCAGAGTCTCCAGGATTCAAAGATGACAGTTTGTTTTAAATTTTTTATGAAATTATGTAATTTGTCTGTTATTTAATTTGCTAACAAGCATGGTTTGGTTTGTCTCCTGGTGTGTTTTCTGTTCCGACCAAGTGGAAAACCAAAGTCAGGCCAGCTGGCCAACTGATGGTCAAGATCAGCACAAAGCCAAACCTCTCTACACACTACCCAAATGGCTCGCAACAATAGCCCTAACTAACTAGCAGATGGTGTGTGTGCATGTGTATTTGTGCATATGTGAGTGCATGTGTGTGTGTGTGTGTGTGTGTGTGTGTTCTGACCAATCCCGTTCTCACTGAGATAGGGAGCTTAGACTGATAACATCTACAGCTCCCCATGCAGGTGTTTTCCTTCTAGCAGTCAAAAGCTGCGACTGACGACAGCACACACGCAAAAACACACACACACATACATACACACACACATGTATATACATGCATGAGTGCCAACACACACACAAACACACACACACAGACACACACACACAAAGAGTCCTGGCTGCTGAGGCTGACATCTGACTCCAGAGGGGCCAGCTGGTCTTTCTAGGAGGCTTAACGGTGAATTATCATCCTTCACTAACCCTGCGGCACACATCCCTCGCCCTCCCTCCTTCTCAAAAACTCTCCAGCACACACGCACACACACACACACACACACACACACACACACACACACACACACACACACACACACACACACAAAAAAAAAA
>JAPZEB010000023.1:4318778-4334887 GCA_029783705.1 Chaetodon striatus | reverse complement strand
GGTTTGCTGCTATACTAATGCTCTTAATGTTGCAAACAGACCCAAGCACCCACCCCTGGACCGCCCTGAAGGACCCTCAGGGCTGTTGAGAACCCCACTTTTAGTAGCCACTGCCCTAACCTGAAAATCATTGTCTTTCTCTCAGATCTCTGAATGCAGCAGGCAGCCGCCTCTGCCTCATAAAGGAGTTGTTGTTTACTACTAAGCTCTGCCTATCTCAGGTTTCATCCCCTCAGGCACTGCTGGACTGTCATCTCCCCAGAGGGAGGGGCTGTGACATAAAACAAACACAGATATGCCAGGGTCACAGCCTGGAACACCTACTGCAACCCGACACTGCAGCCAGGCCAGCCAGCCAATAGACTAGCATTCCACATGGCAGCGTGTCTGTGTTTGTGTGTGTAAGTAAAATTCTCACAGATGCGTACAAACACACCCACACACAGCTGACTCAGATGTGGATCATACACAGTGTGTTTCTATGACATCTTTGCTGAGGCATGTGTGTTTCATTCTCAGACTCAGAGCCACGCAAACATAGAACAGGCTAGTAAAACATTCAGCGTGGTGACCTTAAGGTCAACAGTCTGACCTCAGATCTGACCTCACCTGGTTTCCTGATGTTTTATTAATGCTGTCTGTGCCTGGGAGCCTACATCTTCTTCATGGAGGCTCAAACACTAAGGGGCAAAAATACATTTATTATTTAGAAATGTATCAAGTCAGCATTTGCTCTCTTGTGCTGAGATTTATGGTGTTGTTTTTTGTGCCATAAAAAGATGAAAATTACGGCTCAGATCGTGTCGGACTAGTAAGCCATAAAATCAAAACAGTGACTGTCACTCCCGAGAAACTCTTTGAGGTGCTAAAAATAACTCTGTGGAGGGTTAAATTTGTCCGGTAAGCTCTACTTTGGGCATCGCTGCTTAAACTGGAACCTTCTAATCTGGCCATTCATCTCAATCTGTGTATAATTTAATATTTTGGTCCCCTCTGTGCTTGAAATGACAGAGGGGAAATAAAGATGGAGAATGTCAGAGTTGATGGACGCTAAATGTCAGCAAGAGCCCTCTTGTGGTCTGTGGGGAGTGAGCTAAACAATAAGGGTGTGGAGTCTCCACATGGGTTTGATTCATACGAGATGAGTTTAGGATGACATTTATGCAGAGGCTGAAATGAGCAGGGTTCTCAGTCCCACGACAACCATCAAACTTGTCACAGCACCCTCGAGCAGGACACCGAACCTGCGAGATTACTCACTGAGAGCAATTCGTTAAAGCTTAAATGTTTAATAGCTCCAATACAAAGTGAAACCATTGAAACCTATTGTCATTTTTAAGATATGCCATTATTTTGAAACTCCCATGGCACATCTGTGTCACATTTCTATCTGAGGCAACTAAACATTCAAACAGTGCTAGCAGCCTAGCTCCAGGCAGACAATGCTAAGCACCCAGGAAAAAGACTGATGATATTTACTGATATTGTCAATCGATTGCAGGTCCCTGACTTGAATTGAAGCAAATTGTTTAATGGCAGACAGTGATATTAACACATTTCCATGAAGTGCCAGAAACTGCAGTTCCTTGAATGGCCCCTTGAGGCTGGCTCCAGAGGTCAGTCAGTCCCCACAGACCTCCTTGTTCTTGTTAAAATGCCCAACTTTACAACAGAAATAAACATGTTTACAGCCTGGTACAAAAAAAAACCAAAAGAAAACAGTTTTGGTCTATAGTTTTTTTTTCGACATTCATGACAACAGTGGGGGGGGGGGGGGTTGAGTTTCTATGTAACTCACATTTAAATAAGACTTCATGTTGAGCACACATTAAGGGTGACAGGCTGTCTGTTGGTAGTGTCCTCAGCTGTCAGATCCAACCCTCACTCCTGCACAGCCCTAAATATGATCACTTCTGGCTTCAAAAAACCAAGATGGCGACACCATTATGCTGGTTTATGCAGGCTTCAAAAAAGGAGTCCACAACCCAACTGGTGATGTCACAGAAGCTACATCCATTGTTTATACAGTCTATGGGTTAGGTTTAGGCAAAAAGATTTCCTGGTTAGGTTTAGAAAAATGCTATTTGAGTTAAAAGAAGTACCTTTGTTACGCAACATAACACGATGATAAAACAATGGTGACTTTTTGTGTTACATGGAGCACAAACTGCAATCTCCTCAGTGAAAGTCCAGTTTTGTTTGACCCATCCACCTCCTAACCCTCCCACCCTATAGCGACCCTCTTGCTCTTTATACTACATCAGTTGCTGTCAGCGCCAAGTGTTGCCACAGACAGATCACCCTGGAATTAGCTGGAAGACTGGTGCATCACATGGATACACTAAAGGGTGCCTTTAGCCAGGGAATGAAAACAACCTCAAATATATTGTTGTCCAGAGAATCAATATAATATTTTATCATGATCAAACTTCAAATAACGCTTGGTAATCTTTGGGCTTGCAGGAAGGTATTAAGAATTTTCAAGTCAAAAGGCTCAGGTCTAAGTGAAGTCATGACTCACTGGTGTTAAAATCCAAGTCTGCAAGGGTTTTTTTTTTTTTGAGTCAACTCTTACGCCATCAAATTTGTGAGTCCAAGTCACATGATTCAAGTCCACACCTAAACCAAAAAATTAAAGCAAATGAGTGCATTTTACAGGAACCCTGTGGAGTTTTTGATCAGCTATGGAGCAGGGTTTTTTATGAGTTTGTATTAACATTTATTTTATGTTATTTTTTGTGGGCTGAATTAACACAAGGACCCATATGTATTTGTATAGACCTTTCTAGTCTTCCAACCAGTCAAAGCAATTTTACACTATATGCCACATTTACCCATTCACACATCCATTCATACACCGATGGTCGAGGATACCATATATGAGCCTGCTTATCAGTTAAACATTCACTCGTAGTATTTTGCCCAAGGATACCTTAACATGAAGACTAGAAGAGCCGGGTATCAAACCACCGATCTTCCAATAAGTGGACGACCCCGCTACCTCCTGAGCCACAGTCGCCCTTTACATTCCAGCAATATTCACTGATCGCCAGTTGGCCAACAAACGTAGAAATGTGCCCATTAGAGCAGTCAAGAAGAAGGAAGCTAGCAAGGAAACATGAATGCATGGTATAACAGATCTCGAAGTGCATGTGGTTGCTGACATATCCTGTGGGATACATTGCTGGACGACAGGGTTAACAGCAGATTAAAAGCTGTTTTCATTCTTTCTATTAAATCTGGCTGTTTAAGAGTGGACTCAACAAGGATGCGCCTTGCGTCCTCTGCCGTTTGTGTCTTTTATGGAGAAAATATCAAGGAGAAGAAGAGAGCGAACCCTTTGAAAGCATAAGTGTGTCATTAATACAGGTAGACAAAGTGATTAAAAATTACAGTAAAATAAACTGAACTTTGGCCTTGACACTTTGGTAAAACTAGAGAAAAACCACACTGAATGGATCTGAAATTGAAAGAGAAGGAGTAATTAAAGTAATACTTGAGCACATAAATTAATCAAACTTTCACCTAATAGAATTTATTCTATTGCAAGATGAGCCGGAGGAAAAAAAAAACCTGAAGCACAGCATTCAGTGGGATTGCAATGTATTCTGGCACTTAGCTGAAACCTTGGGCTTTGTGACTGTTGCGCACCTCCATTATTCCACATATTAGTAACTATATTCTGGAGAGTTTGTTTGTGTAGGTTTCAATTTAACCTCCGGTAAAGTGTGTTTACATGTATGTGTGTATGTTTTGTTTGAGCTACATTTCTTGCACAAGGAACAGGGTGAAGCATCTTCACAGTATGGAGACTGTGAGGCTTTACATGATATTAATTTCCATGTGGATTGCTGCTGTTTTTAAATGAATTCTCAGTAGCAAAGAAACTCCACAACTGTATGAAACACAGTTTCATTTTATTTATTTTTTTACGTATTTATTCATTTATTTGTTACTTTATTTTTTTTCTATCAGTAGCAGCCTTAGAACTGCCTGATTATTCAAGATGGCAAAGCATTCTCTTTAACTCTTCAACAAGTGAATGTTTTCATGTTACCTTACTTCCTGTCCCTTTTTGCATTGCTCCCTAAACAGTCTTAAATTCATGATATCCAGATATCTTATTTTCTACATTAGAACTAATCGCCATCCAATAATAATACATTTATTTATTTTTGGGTGGTAAATGTAGATGAAATATTGATGACAATATAAAATAAGGAGGAAACGGTCTCTCTAACTCACAAGTGTTGAGGCATAAACATGTTTTGCCATTCATACAACAGCTTTGTTCAACAAGGAAAATCAGCCTAATCAGGCCAGCAGTGTTGCTGTAATGAAGACATTTGAAATTATACGTTGGTCTGCTGATTGCCCTCTTGAGCCCTCTTCAGTTTCTATAGAAGACACACATCAGATGCACATAGATGACGCAGTCTTTTAAGTCTGCTGCCCAGAGCTTATTCTCACTGGAGCTGACAGGAAACATTGGCTATGTTTACACACACTGTAATATTCTACTATTATTCTGATATGACAATATATTTTAAATTCGATGTGCATCATGTAAACAGCATATTCTGTTAAGATATTCTGAATTTGACATTTTTCCGAATTCCGAAGACATGTAGTATATGCTGGTGTTATTAAGGTTTGAATGGCATTATTTGGGCGGAATATGCATCTCAACTGGGGTTTGTAGTTTGTGACACTCAGCCTCTTGTCTGTTTATGGTCAAGTCTGTGTGTTGTCATGGAGATGCTATTCACAAACCAAATCACCAGCAGTTTGCAATGCCAGAGCAGAGATGCATACCCAAAAGAAAAGCCCAAATTTCTGGTCAGAAGAAAAAAAGAACTACATTTAAACATTATAAAAGACTTGGATGTCAACTTATTTCTTTATATGTAAAGGTGGCTGAAGGAATGAAAGACAGAGGCTGTGCTTGCATGGTCCAACAAGTCCTCCATCGGTAGGAAAAAATATATAATTTCAAGTAAAGAAGCAAAATGGTACAAGCATCTCCAGCCGTTCCACTTCTCTATATTTTGACATGATAAACAACATGTTAGGCCACATCAATCAGATTATTCATGGCTGCATGTAAACAGGAATATTGGTGGAATATTCACTTTTGGGAACCATGTCAACAGCTTAGTGGGAAATATTGTCTTTTTTGAAGTAAGGGCAAACCCAGACTTTTTATGCATGTGAAATTTCGCCAAACCCTGGCATGTGTTTTAATGTCTTTCAGCTCTTTTTGGAATTGTCGCAACTTTACTGTTTTGGTTTACCCTCAACACTCTCATCAACCTACTTTCCAACCACCATTTCCAATAGAGTAGTGCTGACAGACTCACCACGTGCTACCTGCCCAGCACCAAATGGCGAACAAGCAAAGTTAGCATCGATCTGGTGAGCATTGTGGAGAATTTAGCTGCTAAAGAGTCACAAATCTTCCTCAGGACTAGCTACAGATAGTAAAGACCACCCCAGCGCTGTCTTCTCCTGCAAGCTCACTCCAATCGAACGCAACTACAGCACTGGGAACCGTGAGCTGTCGTGGATCAATATGGCGTTGGACGGGTGGAAGAACCAGCATTCTTTTATTCCAGGCCTCCCACTGTGAGTAGAGTCCAGGAAACTGTTCCCAAGTTTATTGGACCATTCCCCAAGGTCATCAACCCTGCAGCAGTCCACCTTCGACTCCCTCGCACCATGCACATCCACCCTATTTTCCATGCTTAAACCTGTGAAGTAGAGCCAGTTATGTACCGACCCACCTCCATTTGCAATTTGTCAGCTTGTCTTCATACATGATGCTCAGCTTTTCAGGATTTTTACCTACCTGATCCGGCCTACCTGACCAATCATAAGGAGACTCATTTTGTACATGCACATTTAGAATTGCACACAATTTAAACAGTACATTTTTAGAACATACAGGCTGCGGACCACATTATACAGCAAGAACATTGTATTCAGGGAGCCTGCCTGGCACACTGGTCCACTTATACTTGAACACAATACGTTCACAATGCAACTGCAACAGCGTATGCAGGAGTAAAAAAAAGCAGCAGATGGAGTGTGCCAGTGTAACACAAGGCTTCAGGTACACCAAGCCTCCTCTCCTTTTGTGTTTTAAAACGCTCCCTTTTATAGAACGGGGGAGCAGACCAGCCTCCTTTTGAATTTTTGACATTTGTTTGACGCATGGATAGAGAAAGCCATGCAGACATGAAAGATAGCAGTTTCAGTTCTGAGGTTTAGGGTCTCAATTTCCATGATCAGCATTGATCATGCTGCTCAGAGACGGGGAGAGAATGAATGAACTAGTCAAAAGAGGTCACGAGCGCCTTCACTCTTCTGCTGCCTCTCAGAATAGGGAGTGCTGATCTAATCAGTTTTACCTTTTGTGGTCATTATGTGCATGATAAGTGATCTACAGACTACAGACTCCACTGTCCTGCCTGAAAGGACTACAACTACAGGACATATGTTCCAGAAATAAACTACAGATCAAAAACAAGATGTTATTAATGGCAAATGTAGCCTATTCACACTAGTTTTCTAGATGGACTGTTAAGAGGTTTTGTTAGCCTACTGTTTGAGTGTAGTGTAGAGTAGTGTTGAGTAGCAGTGGATTTTACATATTCAAAGCAGTATTGAACTGTGTGATCTTTACTGACAAATAAACCAGTTCTAGATATGATCCCACTGACATGATGTAATGCAGTGAACAGACTTGTGTCAGCCAATACTGAAGTTTTTCCAGTGACAAGAATTTAAATGAATAGCTCAACATTTTGGGAAATATACTTACTCAGTTTTTTCCATGAAGTTATATAAAAGATTGAAGTGGAACTCAGTATACACAGCAGCCGGGGATCCAACCGCAGCTGACTGAAGTCACTGAATGTGTTTACACATGCACTCGTATCCCAGTGATTATCGGTTGTTTGGTATCCCGTTTAGACAGTGTGTTTGCATATGTAAGATTGTATCATATTATAGTTTCTGGAACCAAAGCTCTCGTGCTGGTATAGAACCCTGGGAACTGTGGTATGTTAACATCTTATCTAAGATTTTATCTGTGCGAGCAACGTTGCTCCAGGGATGCCTATGCTTGTCTCACTGCCAGTCCAATACTTTGGTCCCAACAACTTCTGAGTTGATTGCAGTTTAAATTCTTACAGACATTCTTGGTCCCCAGAGGATGCATCATAATGACTTGGTGATCCCCTGACATGTCCTCTAGTAACACCATGAAGACGATATTTTTTTTATTAAGAAGTCTTGACAATTATAGGATGAATTAATGTACTTATAAACCTTCATGTCCCCTCAGGATAAGTTGTACTTACTTTGATGATCCCTTAACTTTCCATATAGTGCACTTGTTAGATCTTAGTATGAATTCCCTCAATACTTTGGTTTATGACCAAATTTCAGCAAAACTAAGGACATTCCCATCAGTCTCAGCTGTACTTTTTTAGTGCCAATTAGCAATGTTAGCATGCTAGCACACTACACTAAAATGGCGAGCACACTAAAAAATATAAAATACATGCTAAACATCAGCATGTTAGCATTGTCACTGAACTGTTAGCATCATAGACTGTATAAATGATGGACGTAGCTTCCGTGTCGTCACCTGTAAGAGCCAATTGAGCACATTTCAGTCAGGAACACTTTAGTCAAAGAAAACTTGATTTCCATTTGCGGTATTATATTTGGCGGTAAGGCTCTGTTCTGGGGCCGCTCTGCCTTTCCTCGGGCCTACGCAGAAAGCCTCTTCCACGCGCCTACATGGGAAGCATAAAGTGAAGACAGCAGACCTCTCCGCCCTTCTGCATGCCTATGTGGAAAGCCTAAGGTGGAGAGAGCACATCTCTGCCCTTCATGTGCAAAAACAAAAAGAAAGAGGCAGAGAGAGCAAACCTCTCTGCCCTTCCATGTGCCTACATGGAAAGCCTAAGGCAGGGAGAGCAGCAGCAAAGACCCCCCAGGAGCAGAACAGAGCAGCATCAATGACAAACAGAAATGACATTGATAAGTCTGACACAGGATGTAAAGCAGGAGCTGGGGTGGAGGTGGGTTGCAAAGTAGCCTGCAGAGGAAGCAGCAACAGCAGGCAGGCCAGAGCAGTTTAAATAGGGAGCCCTGAATAAGATTTGCAGTGTTGAAGTATAATGTAGGGAATACAATAAGAATATATAGAAAAAGGACATTGAGTTGGTAGTGGAGCGTACAAGATGTAATTTTAGAAGGACATGGTCTGTCATTTTCTTTTTTTGCATTCTCAATAAACCTCGTTCAACTTTTCCCTGCCTTGTGAATCCTGTGGCTCTCCGGAAAACGAACAGAGACACCTCACAAACTAAGTGGCCAAGGATCTTTGTTATGTTGAATACTACATCCCCATTAGTTTGTGGATTCCTTTTCAGAAGCCTCGAGCACAGCATTTCAGCCATCGCCATCTTGGTTTTTTGGAGCCAGGAGTGACGAAATTTGGGCAAGAGGCTGGTACTGTGTTGGAGTGAGAGGTAATTTGACTGTTAAGCCAAGGACACTGTTGGCAGACAGCTTGTCACTCAAAGAAGCCACCCCTAATTATGCATAACTTAACTCCTTAATAAAATGTGAACAGGTGAGTTATATACACTTACCTCCTGTACAGTTGTCATGAAGGCAAAATTAGCTCTAGCGACCAAAATCATTTTTTGTACCAGGCTGTTAACATGCTTAGTCCTGATGCAAAGTTAGCCATTTAAACATGGGGCTCTGTGGGGATTGACTGGCTTTTGCTGCCTGCCTCTAGTGGCCGTTCAGAGAACTGCAGTTTTTGCCACTTTCACGTTGGCTTCATTTTTCAACCCCGGAGGTTGCAGCTTGGTTATCATGCAGGCATTAGCATGTAGTTGAAGCATTGCAGTGCCTCACAAAGCCATTAGCAAGGCTGTAGACTCTTGGTTTTGTTGATCACCATGTCCTCTGGTGCATCGTCAACTCAAGTCATGTAGTAGTCGGTCAGACAAAAAATACATTTGGACAATGATAAACTGACAGTCAAACACAATTTGGAAAACACATGTCAGGTTACTCTTATTTTTGTCAACTGAATCAGATGAATCAGCAAAACTGAGAATAACAATGTAGTGTCAGACAAACGTACACACGGATATGAATAACCAGGTTTCTACAACCGTGTAAATGTCGTATCCTGAATATGATCAAATCCAAGACTCCAAAGCTGGGTACTACAGATCATTTACACTTACATCAGAGCATCGTTCATACATTTCATATTTCCATGTAACTACAGTATCTACTGGCCTAATTACAGTGAGTTCTTACTGTCAGTTCCTCACACTAATAGTGGATGATCACACCACGTAATGGGAAATAGTGCACGAGTCTCATATGATAATACCTCCTCCCTGTGCTTCTATCGCTCCCGCTAGCTCTTCTCAGAAGGGCAAATTGATATTGTCACATTCATCATTAAGACTGGAGGCGAGCTTCTGAGAAACAAACGGGAAAAGGAGACATGTCAGAGCATAAACACATAACATCGATACGCTTATGACCAGTGAAGCAATCCTGCTCTACTTTGTAACATTACCTAAGTGGAGTGCCAGCCATTATTGGGCTGCATGGCCAAACCTTTTATCTAATGCCACATAATATAATAATGTGATACTTTATTGATCCTCACAAGGGAAACAGTCTTTTGTCTTGCCCTGGTTCATAAAGAGGTCAGAGGTCAATGCCAGCTGCAGAGGAGCATCTGAGGACCTGCTGGGGCTTCTGTGTTGTGATCAAGTTTGTGCCTCATGGGAGAATCAACCATCAGAATGCCAGACCTTCTTCTCTCTCAGACTTTAGCTAGCTGCATTTGTCACTGCTGAAAGCTACATATTCTAGAAGTTTAAGCCCTGATCCAGACTCAGTTGTGGTAGCTGTTTTTTTCTGGTCAAATTAAGCCCTAACTATTTCAAAGTGATGTAATAGTCTTACAGAGGAAGGCAGGCTAATCCAAGCGATAATGTTAGCAACGACACATTTAGTTAACCCTGTGATGTAAAGTGTTGGAGAGACCACTATTTTATCATAGCTAAATACAGGTAAAACTACTAAATATGTTTATGTTTTACTTTATGTCTAAGTGAAACACAAAGTGGCCATCACTAAACACACTGCTGTCAAAAAACAAGTAAGGAATCATGTAAAATGAAAGTAATTATTGCAAAACCTGGCTTTGAAATAGTAACAATGGGTTTCCTTTGTCCACTTAGGGCCAGCGGAACAAGCTGTAAATGCAACACTGACATTTGATGATCATACATTTTTAACATTTGCAGACAATTACCCACTCAGCAAACACAAAGCAACATTAGCTGTTATTAAAAATTGTGTTTTTATTCACCTGGTGAATGTTAGTCCAATATTCACTCTCCTTTTAGCTCTGTTTTGGGTCTCCACCAATTCCTGGGAGAAATATCTGACTCTTAAGCTGCTAAATGCTCCACTGTGTAATTGCTGACTGTGGTGCTGGGCAGGTAGTACATGTATTTATTTGTTTTCCGAAACAAATCGACTGCTACTGTTAGAAATTTGGTTAATTAGCAGTGGAGGTAAAGAGAGAAAGTTGTTACCTGTAAAACCAAAAATAATCAGGTAAGACACTGAAATGTTTTGTAGAGCTGAGAGGAACTGTGGCTGATAACTGTGTGAGTTTCTTACAATTGACGCTTCTAACATTACACAGACATTTGAATGACTGTTCATATAACAGTGACTAGTGCAGCTTGAAAGATTTTTAATAAATACATTTAAGTGAAATTTAGTTTGAATTAAATGATTGAAAAATAGTGTTAAAATAGTATTTTATTTTATTTTTTGTATCCTTTTTTTTAATTTATCTTAAGTAGGCCTAGTTGTTCAGATTTTTTTTAATATTTGGAAAAATATTTGACTGTCACTAATTTCAGTGTTAAGTCCTTCTACAAGTTTTTTTTGTTTGTTTTTTTTATATCCTACCTGGTAATTTTCTTAAGTTACTGTGTAATTTATTAATTAATTTATTTTGTATTTATTTTTTTATAATATGCAAATAAATAAATAATCTAGAATTAATTTAATAGTCTGGCACATAACCCCCTGTAAATTGGCAAATTGTTGGTTTTTACACTTTGTTCTTTTTTTTTGTTTCTGTTTTGTTTTGTACAGATTAAAAGTGTAAAACGTATATTGTTTAACTAGTGAGTTTCAAGAGTTGTTGTAGACAGATTTTGGACAGAGCCAGGTTAGTTGTTTCCAGTTCATACATTGAGTCAAGCTTAACGCCTGCTGTCTCCAGCTATTTTGACTGTAGACAGAGCAGCAACAATCTTCTCATCTGACTCTAGCCATAAAGTGCATTAGTGCATTTACCAAAACTATTTACTACAAAGTATTAAGAATTAAAACTTTAATAGGGTCATTAAATCAAAAATAAATCAAATGTAAAAATGCAACAAAGCAAAGCTTTTCACTACAATTTGTGCAAAAACCATCATTAGGTTAGATTACACTCTTTGGTTAACACCATACCTTATTAGCAAACAAAATTTACTAACTTGCTTGTTAGCAAATAACGAATTTATTAATAATTTTAATGAAACTTTTTAAACCAACATTCCCGTCCGTGAAGCTGCACTCCATCTCTACATGACTGTGGTGCCTTCAATCAGAGGAATGCGGCTCTGTGCCCCCCTGTGACCCATGCACAGAGCGACAATGTAACAATAATGCAATAACAATAATGTAACAAGGTAATAACTACAGCAGCTGAATCGTTCCCTGGGCGAGGGAGCGCAGAGGAAATGATCATAACATAGTTTCAGATCCCTCAGGATCTGTTGCAACTGACATGAGAGCATCTGAGAGGGCAATCATGGCCGGATGCTGTTACTCGCACAAAATGTTACACTGCGCTCCAGGCATTTTGTCAACACACACATGCTGTTTATGTGCCTATAGCTCTTTTGTGTCCTCACGAATGAAAATGTGGAGATTTTAAGAGCTCCTTGAAGGTGAAACTTAATGCTTCATAAAGGATCACTGCAGCTCAGGCTTTACATCAGAGCCATTTATGCACTTTCTTACAAACTCTCAATTGAAAATTAAATTATGGCCTAAACAATGCTCTCACCTTGAAATGTGTTACAATCCAAAAGGATTACTCACTTTACAATTTAGGGACTCGCACTTCATATGTTAGGGACACAGTCACACACACACACACACGCAGGTATTTCTGAGGTCATAAAGTACAAAAACAGATTGGCAAAAATGGAAAGTAATTAAAAAGCAACTTGGAGTCAAAAACATCCGAATCTGAGTCTTCGCAACGCGTGTGAATATCAGCAGAGATCATGGCAACACCACAGTATAATTAATAATACATCAACACACAAGCACACACCTACAGTATACACACCCATTTCCCCCATTTTTCTTTTCAAAAGCTATTGTGGAATGTGCGAGGAAAAAACCTTTTCATCCATTCGGTAACTGTGATATCTATTTCGGTCTATGTTGGGGTCAGCTCCAATTCAGAAAGCTTTTACACAGCTTTTCTGACAGTCTATCTCAATTTAGCGAAAAAGAAAATTGTTGTGCAGGTCCACTTGGCTTTCTGTGCGGGCAAAATTGGAACCAATCTGACCCCAATATTTGTTTTGTTGGAAAAGCATTTCTCTTTGCTTCCTTTGAGGGGTAAAAAAATGCAGCTGCATTCAGAGACTGAACAATTTATTGAATATAATGCATTAAAACATAAATAGATACATGATAGAGAATGTGTCGGCAGCTTGAACCACACATGGTTGCTGCATTTGTTGTTTGAAAAAGTGAAAATGCCATGAAAGTAGAACACAACAAAATATATTAAGTCAGTTTTCATTTGCCTTGCAGAAAGGAGAGAATCTAATGTGTATTAAAATATGATATATATAATGTATTTAACCTCAAAAAGCAGGGTGATTATATAATGTTGATGTACCTCAATAAAATACGAGAAAGCGAGTGGCTGCTGAGTAAAGCCTTTACAGTGTGAATGCAGCAGAGCTTTGGTCAAATATTTCATATGGCGCTCCACACATGCAAAGGAAATCTGGAACGTTAAGACAACGGTGGAGCACGTGCATCCCAATATCAAGTACTGGGAGCTGACAGTGTTCACATGTTTAAATAAAGGCACTTATGAATGACATAAACAAGAGCAGAGAAGAAAATGAAATTGCTGGAAAAGTTCAAAATGGACACGTGTATCAAAACTTATAATAAATACAGTTCATTTCTTTTCTGAATTAAAAGATAAATGAGTTCATCTAAAATCTAAAATCTCTTCAATACAGGGTGACAAAAATCGTTACAGAGTTAACCTTGGCTATCTTACTGTTTTTACAGATGTCTGTAGTATTGTCTAGGAATGCCCAATTTTTCATAAAAAGTCAAACATTTTGTGGCACACAAGCCAAACGTCAAAAAAACTAAAGAAAAAATACAGATGAGTGTGTGGTACGTTATCCAGCAGGGACAAAATGTGATGCATGCGTTCAGATAAAAACAGACTTCTAAGACAAATAAAAGGAAAAGATGTTTTTTAAGCTTTAACATGTGGTCCACGGTATAAAGTGTTCTCTCCTCCGCCACACACGGTGCTCAGTCTACATTCCTGTACCTGGTGAAGAGGTTGTAGAGCACGCGGAGTGTCGATTTAAGGTCACAATTCACTATATCTGGAGGAAAAAAGGAAACAAAAAGGAGAGAAAGAATCAAAGAGTTGTATATAGACATACATCTAGCGAGAGTATATATCTGGTCTAAACAAGAGCTGCTGCAGGCTGTACGACAGGTGCCCATTCCTGCCTGTCTGCAGCTTAGTGGCCTGTATCCACCAGACAAATATCTCCTTTAGCAAACAAGCTTCAGCGGGCGGCTGCAAGATGCTTTGGTTGTACTATGGCTGTTAAAATATGGTTACAGGAAATTCATTTGGGACTCAATAATCACAATATTCAGAACATTTTGGTTCATTTAGCATGAACAATACAAGACCTATATTCAGAGTGGGATTTCTCCAGTTGCTCCGGTTTCCTCCCACAATCCAAAGACATGCAGGTTAACTGGTGACTCTGAATTGGCCGTAGGTGTGAATGTGAGTGTGAATGGTTGTCTGTCTCTATGTGTCAGCCATGCAATAGTGTGTTGACCTATCCAGGGTGTACCCTGCCTGGGATAGGCTCCAGCCCCCCCCATGACCCCTAACAGGATGAGCAGTTATGGAAAATTAATGAATAAATGCACAATTAAATGTACAACATGTATTTTTCTGCTGCTAGGGTTCTCCCAATCAAAACAATAACAATACACAGAGCAATGCTTTTATTGCAGTCAGATTCTCACCATAATGATTCCTTTAGTCTTCATTAAAGGTTTTTACTGATAGCTGAATTACCCTCTCTCCCAAAACAAACGGACCAGGTGATTAAAGCACTGAATGAAGCAGATTCATGTTACACATCGGTGTTTCTCTGATGTTGTTCAGCTCATGGCAAACCTTTTTTTCTGACAACATAAGATCCAGATCTAAGGAGGATTTTATTGTGAGCAGGATTACCCGCAAAGGTTACCTCCAGTGGTTTAAATCAGTAAAAACACTTAATAGAGCAGTTTCATGTAGAAAATCAGGGTTTCTCTGATGCTGTTCAGCATAGCAGGGACTGGAGGCAAGCTGCGGCTAGCATTTGCTCAGCTTGTTTCTCAGTTATCTTAAGATCCAGACGTGTGATGACTAAAATCCTTCATCCTGTTGAAATCTGTAGATAAAAATGACCAAGATCTAAAAAAGTGTATTGTAAACCTGTGGTTCTAACAGCATAAAAAGTGAATTTATGACAGCTCCTGGCAGACAACCACAGCCCTGGCGCATGCGCAAAGAAGATATGACGCCACTCACAGGTGACAGCCACCAATTGACACAGACCCAGCCTTAGATTCAAATGTCTGATTTCTCTGGGTTTGAACACTGTTGGAAACATTTGGGATGACGTAAAGACATGTCTCAACAAAATATAAAACAGACGGATGTTGTAATGCGGAAAAAATTACATATTATACATCTGTATCAGTATCAGGCAAATGCAAGACTTGGATTGGGATCGGGCATAAAAAACTTGACTAGGATACATCTAGTTAAATGTGAGTCCTACCCTCTGGTCGGGGCTTTGGTCTCTCCAGACCTCCGTCCTGCATCAGTTCAAAGGAAAAGGACACATTGTGGACCTGCAGAGAGAGGGATGAGGCTATTAGCATGCAAGAAAGCACTACAGGAGGCATGTTCATCAACGTGTGTACATGCAAACACCACACACAGACACACACAACCTAAACTTTTCACATACATTCAAAAATGGGCAAGAACAAATCATTCAACTCCACACAGCTTCTCGCTGATAAGGGAACATAGACACTAGTTGCTAAATCCCACAGTACACTCTGGGTCGATTCAATCGTGCTACCGCAGCTTCCTGTGTTGGCAAACACAACACTGCTGTGTTCTGTAAGACCATAAGCCTTCAGCAGCTGCACAAACACTCTGCTCCCTCATTTATCAATGGATACATATCAGCAGTGTCACTCAGAAAGCTCCAGAAATTGATACTGTCATTGAAGCTCAGGCTTTTCATGCCATTACAAGTGTGTGAGTAACACTTGTACAATTTAACTGCATGTAGCAAAAAAATGAAGAGAATGCAGCACAGAGCAGTTTGAACATTATTCTATTTTATGCAGCTGGAAAAGGAAGAAACACACATGCTGCATACATCGTTTATAAGGGTCTTCCAGGAAATTGCTAATTATGGTGGACATGATGAATGATAACAAGGTGCAGGGTTGATGTTTATCAGATGGAATTATTGAGATTTTCATTACTACTGCATTTAGACGAGCAGAGATGCAGCTCTGTGGAGGAAACCAGCAAAGTTGTCTACGCCAATCTGACTTGTGAGCAATAAACAAAGTGCAAGAGAGGAGGAAACCCAATCAGAGGGAAGAGA
>JAPZEB010000023.1:4261557-4278338 GCA_029783705.1 Chaetodon striatus | reverse complement strand
TTTCGTACTCCTGTTCACCATACACACTTTACACGCCCGTATCCTCGCGATACATATTTAAAAAGAATTTCTACACTTATTGACTTGTTTAATTTTAAATAAATGAATAAGCATTTAATATAACCCTTAAATTTATTTGTTTTTGACACATAACAATTAATTTTGACACCAAAGTCTACAGAAATATGGGTCTCTCAAGAAAAAGGCTGGGAACCACTGTCCTAGAGGGCACTTCATCATGTTTTTTTACACCCTAGAGGGTTTTTTTAAATCACATTTCTCCAATAGAGGGGCACCCTAGAGGGCACTTCATCACATTATTTCCCCTGGAAAGGCACCCTAGAGGGAACTAATCATATTTTGTCTACCATGGTGGCATCCAAGAGGGCACTTTTGCTGCTTTCGCTGCACCAAGGGGGTCACCACACTATGAAGATTTTCACTTGTCTTCTTTATAAGCTCTATGGCCAGACAAGGGCCTCGGCTACAAGTAAAGACATCAGTACATGGCCTAGCAGCAGCTTTGAAAACTAAGACTGTTGTGTACACATTGCTCATACATGTGCAGAAATATGTGTGGATAGATGGTTGAGTCTAGAAAAACTCTTCTACTGCTACAATAACAGACACTGTGGGGGAAAACCTACAGGACTCCAACACGTAACACAAACACTAGAAAGTAAGCACACACTAAGGCCCCTTGTTCAAGTTCAGACAGTTCTGGAAATATGTTTTCAATTAACAACAGGGGCTGAAACCCATTTGATCAGCGCAGTTTCTTTGTTAATAGCTTTAAGAAACAGAGAATAACTTCTTCCCAGTGCTGCATATTTGAAAATGATCCTCTAGGAGCCACACTGACCTTTGGTACTGTCCTGGCTTTGGCCCTTGGCACCAGTGGTATCTTGTGCTGTGGCTTTGACTATACAGGAAGCATCCAGAGCTTCAACAGCCATCTCTGTGTCTTCAGGAAATCTTTTTTGACCTTTATCAAGCTGCTCTGAAAACAAGCTGGACAGCCCACCTGCAAATAGAAACAGTGTGTGGGCATTAAGTTTTAACTATAGCTTTGAATTGTTGTTAACCTTGAAGTTGAGATAAACATTTACAAGCATGTAGCTCATTTCATGCTTAGTGTTTAACTGCTAGTCAACTTCAAAACAAGTTAGCAGTTACTACTCTTCTTGTGTACTATATTATCTAAAAAAAATAAATCAATGTAGCATATCAAAGAATGGTTAGCAGGTACCAAAAAATATACACGTTAGGCAGCAAACATATCCTAATATACTTTACATATATTATAAGCACTTAGTAAAAATAATGAATATAGTTTCTGAAAGTGACACATGCCTTAAAAAGCGTACAACAAACAATGAAATATTAATTTCTACTTGCAACAAAACACTGATAAAATACATGACATGCTGGTAACAGTACTCACAGAGTAATGAAGTCAACATTGTACAGAATCTTTCCAAAGGTGATTCCACTTGGTCACAGCAAAGAAATGAAAATATCTTGACACAACCTTTTAATGCTTTGTTCCCATCAGCCATTAGATAAACAAACCTTTTAATAATGAGACTTTTTTTTTTAACTTGCACCCATTCGTTTTCTCACTTTGGTTTGGCCAAATGTTTGTCAGAAGAGACTTAGAATAGCCACAGGGGAATAACACTTTATCAAACGACACATAGATACCAAACCCAGAGGAAAGGATAGAGCAGACCCAGCAGCAGAACCCATGGGGAAGCTGACAGGAAGAAATGACACGTGATTCACTTCAATTCTGTTCAGGTTGACTGGATTGTAGTTCAATCAGGTTCAATTTAGCTGGGCTCAACAGTATTTGATTTTGCATATAGCCTAGAGTTTTTGTCTATTTTTCATGTTACATTAAAATGACTTTTTTTCTGCAGCAGAAGCCTTTAAAGCCTTCTGATTATGTTTCAAGCTGTGTGAGCTGTGCCCCCTCTGAAATCCGCTGCAAACCTTAAGGTTGCTGAGCTTTTCATCAGATGTTATAAAGCACAGGTTATTTGCCAAGTTAACGAAAGCTGTGATTGTGACCATGATTTGTGTGGGTGATGTTAGGTCGACTTAGCACAGAGAAAGGATTTGCTTTTTGATGAAGTTGTTAATTTAGTGGTTAAAAGGTGTGGAAATAATTTGAAATTTGACTGCCGCATTATGAGATTACCTTGAACGCCAACTGTTCAGTCATGTCTAAGCTTTGGCTTCTTGGAATTATTCAAATAATGCAATACAGCTAATTGGCAACAAACCACGAAGCAAATTATTTATGTAATCAAATTGATTTATTTTGGAATATATTTACAGCTTATAAATATCATAAATTAAGCAATTTTACAGTAATTATCAATGTGGAAAACAAATAACAAGGCTTGCAGGCTGCTTCAAGAGTTATTGTAATAATAACTATGAAACATACAGAGTAAAGCCAACAAAGTGTATCTGGCAGTGTGCAAAAAGCTGCTCTGCTGATCTCCTGAGCAAAGTCTAGGAGGTACAGGAGAGAGACCTGGAGAGGGGCTCTGAGGGGGAGAGGCCTCCTTCTGAAACAGAGGGAACCACAGACAGACCACAGACATGTGGACACATGTGTTACTGTGACATGGCCTGAGAAGAAGGGAGGCTGCTGCTGATGATACAGCAGAGCAAGAGAATAAATGCAGGGGCATTCAGATGGATGTTTGGTGTTAGAGAGGTTAGGGAGGAACACAGCACTTCATGAGTGTTAGTGGGGTTAGTTCGGATGACATGACACCAATCAGAACGACTACGTGACAAACCAACTATAAGGTGCTATGTGTGTATCAGTTAACCATCACCACAAGCTTACAACTACCCCCACACTAACTTTTTTTTGCTGTGTGCAAACAGGTCTGACTTGTGGTGAAAATATATCCAAATATAGCGCACAGTTGAACTGAGGCATAGACAAGTAATTTTTGATAACAGCGAGGTAAATCTACCTGATGCCGGCTGACCATGATTTTATTAGATGTCTTTAACTTATGAATTTGTTTGCAAATTAAAACTACAGTAGGTTAATTTCATTTAAAAAAAATATACAGTATTTCGTCATATCTGTTGAAAATGTCACAATATCCTGACAGTAGTGCATGAGACAGATAATCTGTGAAAAATCAAAATCAGGTTTCCCTAGCTCCTCCTAGTGCTCCTAATGGCAGTTACAGGGATCCAACACTGTGAAAGTGAAAGCAAGCGTTTCATCGATACACTGTGATAGCGCAGCGAGCAGTGACTGACACTGTGTCAGAGACTCCTCCTGGCTCTGATTGGTTGTTTTCATTCAGGATTTTTGCAAATGCCATTAGGAGCACTAAGAGGAGCCAGAGGAACTTGACTCTTTAACAGATGATCCCTCTCAAGTACAACTGTCTGTTACAGTTTCATCAAATATGACAAAAAGGTACTTTTTATACAAGCTACCTACTGAACCTTTGTTTTAATTACGAATCAATACATGTTTGTCATACTCAATGTTTATTGTAATATAATGAATTCAGAGAATTTGGTTAAATACAAAAGCCCATTTGGCCAGAACTTGACACCCACTGCCCCACCGTGCCACTGAGAGTGCTGAGAGCTCTAATCTTTCATGGAAAGCTAAAACTTTCATGTTTTGTCAAAATGAAGCATAAGTGTACCTATATTACATTTCTTCCTAATTGTCAACAAATCCCATGAAAAGACCAGACAAACAACAATGATCAATTATGCCAATAGGTATTGCTAGTAACCAAAGCCCTCGTCCTTCGCGCCATAGAGCTCCATGGTTGTCTAACAAAAACAATATTTTTTAGGAACTTTACATCACAGCCAGGGCCAAGAAGTGGGCTAAAAAAAAACAAAAACAAAGAGAAAGACTCCATGGTCACGCTAGGGGCTTTGTGAAGCTATACTGCCAATGGTGCATGTAAAATCTGACGTTTGCACTCAAGTCAAGTGGAATTCAAGTGTGTACAAAATGTTATGTCAATCCCTCCAACATTTCACTCAAAACCTCAAATGCTAACCTCATGGTGGCACTAGAGGAAAAATGAGCAGATCACATACGTCATAAGGATTCATCCTCTGGGAACCATGAATGTCCGTTAACCGTACTTTACTAAATTATAACTGTAATTTAAGCAATGTAAAATATTCAATACATCACGATGATACACATAACACCTTTTTAGACTACTGCATATCATGCTCTGGACTCGTGCTGGTCTGTGATTGGTTAATCTTGGTTAGGTGAAGGGACGGGGCTATAGAGGCAGCCAATGCAAAAGCGACATGACAAGATCTCATGACCAAAGCCGGCCAATCATCACCTTCCCCGCTGGCAGGAATCAGCCAATCAGAGGGTGCAGCATTGGAAACTTGAAACAGACTGAACAAAATGAAGTGAACAAAAAGAGAATAATGAATCTGGGAAAAAAGGAAAATGGAAAATGGAAGATGGAAAGAAAACACCGAGTGCGGAGAATTACAGGAATACATACTGTTGGCAATAATAAAGTTAATGCAATACGTCATAACACTGGAATGTGAGAACTGTCCAAAAACAGTGCGTCAAAAGTGCATTTTAAGATTTAACCCCTAATTCTGCACAATTAAACCAGAGCTAAATTCACCATAGGCATCAATTACAACATAGAATATGCAACAACAAAATAATCAAAAATTACGAAAGAAAGCAAATTGAAAAGTTGAAATAAAATAACAAAAATAACAAAATTAAATAATCTCACTCAGTCAGGAATATACAGTCTTTTGTGAGGTTTTGTGGACTTCGTTTTTTAAACAAATATGTTCACTACTGGGGAAAAAAAACAGTCTGGAAACAAGATAAGGCTCATTGTTTTTGGTTTGGTTTTCATCAAAAAATACCAACATTTTATCAAAAAGGCACAGATCAGTCTAAACTGAATTTTAAATTGATTTTACAACCAAATGCAACCAAAAAATGGTTGAGTGTCTGTTGCAAAAATATGCAGAAAATATGAATCCTTGTCAGGGCTTGTGACAAACACAACTAAGTCTTCTGGTGACACAACTTGAAGGGAAAAATTTTGAAAAATTCAAATGAGTTCCTGATTTTGTCACAGAGCTCCAAAGTGAAACAATAAGACTATGAACAATAACACATTTACTTTTGTAATCCAATTTTCTATCATTTCATTATCACCCAGATCTTCAAATTATTGATGTAATTTCCACAATTTTAACATTTTCTAAATAACTAGGCAGTCTTTGTCTCTTGTAAAATGAAAACCATAAACAAAGAGCCTTAAATATATAACGTGAAATCAGTCAACTATCTTTAACAAAATACATAACAAAGGGAAATACTACCCATCAGAAAAAATGTATTTCAATGACAGTAAGTATTTCCTGAAATGATATTTAAAAAATTACTAATACTGTTTTGGCATTTCCATTGCACATCTCTGTGGTGCAAAGTTAAGGTGCAACAGGCAATATGCAGTCAAAGGTACATCAGTAACTATGTGGATTACTCTGACATAACACTGAAACCAAACCACACTGTCCAGATGGCTTTCAGGGTTAGTCAGAGGGCATGTTCCAGGTTACTCCTCTCCAATTAAATGTTCTATGCGCAGTTTTAAAACACATTATTTCAGATAATTCAAAGCTTGTCTGAAGCGCTGAATAGGAATGGTTTAACATTTGGTGACAATCCAGTTGGTTATTCTGAGCACGACAAGATCACTAAATCATGACTGAAACAGATTTCATATGGTGGAAAGGGAACTTCAAATGTCATTACTAGTACCTTTAGGTGATGCTTAAAGTCTGAGCAGCCTGGAACAAGCCCTTGTGAGTCAGAGATGCATTCAGCAGGGCACAACACCAGGACACCCTGACAGTCAGCAAACACGTACCAAGGAGTGTGAGCTTATTATCAGCAGAATCAGGTATACATGAGGGCTGCAGCATTTCATACATGCATCACCCCTGAAGTCTGCTCAGCATGTTTGATTTAATACTCAAGTGCACAATATAATTAGAGTACCTATGTGAGATTTTGCTTAAAGGGATGGTTCTGAATCAGGTTTATAGGGGGCACTTATTCACAGTCAGTGTATAACTTTCAGTAGAGACTGCTGGCATGCTCCAGTTTAGAGAGGCAGCAGGAGTGCAGACACAAAAGCTAAGTAATGTACTGCTGTGGACAGGGGCAGCAGCAAAATATATTTTAGCCACCGAAAAAAAGCCAATAACAGTTTAAGTGAATGTTATATTGAGAGTATTTTCAAGGCCTTACCTTTCAGTCACAAAGCTCATTAAAGCCACCAGACTCCATTGACAAAAATAGTAATTTTGGCTTGCTGAACTAAGGAGCTGCTGCTCTACTACTGTCTCATTCAGTTAGTTTGTTTATGTCATTGTGTGATTTTGGTGAATCTAAACTAACACTTTTACACACCGAGTCAGTCAATAACACAAACAAACTAAGTGATTGAGGCAGTGGTAGACCGGCAGCTCCTGAGGTCAGTGATGTTAAATCACTGTTTTTGTTAATGGAGTCTGGCTTTGAAGAGAGTGATCTAACAGCTTAATTTTCCAGCTGAAATTAAGTCAAATGTAAAGTGAAATGGTGAAAATGCTCTAAACATAGCATACACTTTAACTGATATTTTCTTTTTTTATGAAGCTAAAATACGATGTATTGCTGACTCCTCAAAAACAGTACATTGCTTAGCTTCTGTGACAGACTCCAAACTGGGGGCATGCAAACAGGCTCTCCTGTAATACACAGATAGTAGATAAGTACCTCATACAACCCATACATTACTATCCCTTTAAGATTCATTTTGTTGTGCGGTCCCATGTAAGTGCAGGCAAATTCACACCAAGCACTGCATTAATCAAGTGAAGCACTTTTGTAGCAACTGTTAAAGTTGCTTAATAAACACTTCTGACTTCAAAAACATAAACATAAAATGACCATGGACACTTGGAATGTAGGAAGTACAGATATGATGTGGTTTAAAAATTATTACATGAATGGCTGAGTCATCTACTGTGGGCGGTACAAGAGCACAAATTTAATTCCATCTGGGTTCCTATCAGGTCAACTGGCCCAGAAAAGCTCCCTGTTACTCCCCTGTCTATGTGAGCTGTAGGCCGATGAGCTGCTGATGGGCCATCTGGGGCTCCTGGTAGATCTGTCCCAGCACCTCGTGCATCATGCAGAGCAGGGGACAGCCCACGCTCAGCAGCTAATACAGGAACACATAGTCGTGGGAGTAGCTCCTGACGTGGGACCCCACAGCTGTGAAAGACTCACACACACTTCCAAACAGCTGTCGAGGCAACACACACACAGCCCGGCTAGCACGCCTCGGCCAGCTGAGGCCTCGCCTAAGCAAGGAAACCAGGGTACCTGGTGGTTGGATCTGGACACTGCCTGTCGCTGAGTAGCTCCCACCGTCCAATGCTGAGGACGTGACACGGCTTTGGTCTTCCTACAAAAATCAAGATACAGAGAAACAATATCAGATTTATGTCCATGATTTAGACGCCTGTGCTATGACATCTGGCAGGTATTTCCCCTCAAATGGTAAAAAAAAAACAAAAAAACATTTTACACATCTAGCATCTTAAACACTACATGCTAATGACATTATTTGGTACACATTTTCCCTGTAATCTAACCCTTCACAGATTAAAAGCAGGGCTGCACGATTAATAAAAAAGAAATTATGATCTTGATTCATATGTCTATGTCATTTCTAAAAGATGATCATTCACTCACTCCTTTTTCCCTATGCATTCATGTCATGCTGCATGTTGACTTCTTTACCCTAGAACAATCCCAGTTGCTATCAAGTGTTTCCCCTACCAATGGGATCCCCCATCCCCTGAGAGAGACAATATTTTATTTACGTTATTTACTCAGTTTATGTTTCATTTTAGTGCAGGGTGAGAGCCTTTAATGTGTTTTCAGTTGCATTTCTGTCCCTCTCTTTTCTCTGTGCTTTACAACTACACACCGACATGGGGCAGAGAAAAGGGTGGAGAGAAAAAGGCAACCGACACAGGTGAAGTTACTTAGGTCTCATTGCATTACTGTAAGGGTACTAAAAGCTTCCAGACAAGAGTACTTTATTGTTGTGATCCACCTAAAACCTTGTTGAACCCAGTTTTCAAAGTGTCCATGTGTTCAGAGCTTTTGTAGCTTTAAACTGAATCTCTGTAAGTTTCTCTCCTGCGTTGCTCTTTGTACTTTCAGATATCTGCCTTATTTTATCACTCCATGTTGCTTTCAAATGGATAGGATTCATATTAAGTTACTGTAGATGAAAACAGAATATTTTCCTGTTTTGGCTGCCTCACAATAACTTCTGATCTTCTCTATGTCACCCGCACTTCACCAAGCTTGGTAGGTACCATAATTTGAAGAAGTCCAAAAACAACTTGTGTATTTAATATTGGATGTCTATAATTTTTCTATTATTGGTTACCAAGGTCTTAGAGGAGTGGCCTATGGTACCTTAAGTCTGCCATGCAAACTACTTTGGTAGACATGTTCAGATACAGACAATAAACAATCCTACAGGTGGGAGTACAGTAAAAAAAAATAACTGAAATTATCCTAATTCTATGATCATTGAAGACATACTTGGCACAGAGGTGCCCCCTGAGCATCTGTTCAACAGAGAGTTAGAATTGAGGCCATCACTTCAGGCCAGGGACACAATGTCACCATCCAACTACTGTTTGCTGGGGTTATACCACATTTTTCATCTAGCTTTGTTTCTGGTGTAACCACTGCAGTGTTCCTTACCATTCTCCTTCTGAACCTCCCCATGTGAGTGCTGGATTGACGTTGGGCATAATGCATCTTGCAGTAGAACTTTCCTGTAAAGGAAGCACACAAAAATCACAAATCCACACAGCTCTTGTACAGTTTTAAAAAAGCCTTTAAAAAAGGAAACACTGACACAATGCATTTCCAAATGTTAAATGATTTAAAGACCTTCCCATCCATAGTAACAGTGAATCAAACATACCCTCTTGTGAGTCAAAGATGTGCCCTCCCAGACGGAGCGTGCTGTTGCAGACGTCACAGCGGAAACACTCGCGGTGGAAGAAGTAGCCCTCAGCACTCAGTCTCTCCATCACGTACACACGCTTGGTGCAGAAGTGGCAGATGTCGCTGCCACCGAGTCCGGGAGGGAAGTCCTTACGTACCACACACTGAGAGGAAGAAGACCAGGACAAGGTTACAGAGATGTTGCATGCTGCCTTCAAGACAAGTTTTTTAGGGTTGTTGATTATTCCAAAGAGTCCTGCAAAAAGGTACACAAAAGTTAATCACAGTGGTGACATGGTGAACTGTTAACAGCACCGGCAACCATCACAGGGAATTTTTGAAATGAAAAGGTGCAATGTAAAAAATGTGTTGCCAAGATGAACTATGGCAAAAACAGATGAGCAACTATGCCATAAAGTAATCTGTACATGTTTTCTGAGACTGCAGGGGCTGTCTGCTTCCTTTTGCCACCCATGTTAACCAATCCAGTTGTTCAGACAGGACGATGTAGCCCTGCTGCTGGCTCATAAAAAAAATTTAAACTTATAAGACCTATTGGCTTTCTTGCCAAATACTTCTTGGCAACAAAGCAAATAAAACACCTTTCCCAAACTGTAGAATTATTCCTTTAAGACGCAAATCTCAAGTCAGCTCTCAAAGTCTCAATATAGAATTAACAAGAATTACTGCCATGCAGTTGTATGCCTCCTTGAACGAGTCAAGTCACAGTTACAGTTAACTTCCATGTCTGCCCAGACTCACATGTAACCATCACAGTAGACGATGCTTCAAACATGGATGTTGCTGTAAAGAAACTACATACTCTAAAATGTGGATGCTTCACACACATCTCCCCTTCTGTTCCTGAGATATGATGGTGAATAATGAACAGGAAAGTGTATCTGTAAACCATCATGATGTCACAGTCAAGCTGACCTTGGACCTTTATTGTCATCACTTCATTTTTACGAGGACATCCGAGTTTGAGTTTTCAACAAAAATATATTTTTTATGAAGTCACAGTGACTTTTGACCACCAAATTCTACTCAGTTTATCGTGTAGTCCAAGTGTAAGTTCATGCCAAATCTGAAGAGGCAACCTCAAGGTGTTCTTGAGATACTGCGTTTACCAGAATGAGACAAACCGACAGACATCTGTGTGGCAGGATGGACAGACAACCCCAAAACATAATGCCATCAGCCATGGCTATCAGTAATGTAGGGCAGCCGTGGCTCAGGAGGTAGAGCAGAAGATCAGTGGGTCAATCCCTGGCTTCTCCAGTCTGCATGTCAAAGTATTGTTAGGAAATATACTGAATCCCACATTACTCCTGGTGACTGCTCCATTGGTGGATGGGCGCGTATAAACTGAGTAGCAGGTGTGTAAATGTGTGTGTGAATAGGTAAATGTGACATGTAGTGCACTCAAGTCAGCTCTCAGGTCAAGTGTAGTAAATAAAGTTGTGCCAGTTAAGAAAATATAAAACAATTTAGTATGTTAAATAAAGCTCAATATCTCAAACACGGAATTTTAATACATCTAAACTCCTCTTTAAGGTCATGAACATCCAAAGTCTCATGCCACAAGAACCATGTGGCTAAAATCCACTTTAAGTCACTACCATCAGCAATGTTGTGTGTGCATCAAGCTGATCATCATTTAGTTTCTTCTAGCTAACAAACTTCTTTTCCCAGTAGGGAGGTTTTAGGGCAAGCAGGGGTTACACACAAAAGTTAGCAGTAATTGCATGCAGATGTAGAAGCTATCAATATGCAGACACAGCCAGTCCTCTGAAGCTTTATCTCATTTCTCTGTGGTGTGAAACCATCTCACACTGCTGCAAACACATTAGCTGCTATGTTGTTTTCCCCTCATGAGGGCAGAGCAGAACCCATTTACCCCTTCAGCCCTCAGAGCCCAAAAATGCATTTTAATCACACTCAGTAATGACATCTCTTCTTAATGATGCTATTACTGGTTTAACATGTAAGCATGTAATTAATTTTTTAACAACAACAAAAAGACCATGAGCTGCGGGTTAGATTTGTCTCTGCAACACCCTCATGCATCTTACCGGCGTGGCATTGGGCCTGTGGTCTGTCTCATACAGGATGGCCAGTAACTGAGCTTTAGCATCTATGGCTGATGACACCTTTCCAACTGTACGCTAACATTAATGTCAGAGAAACACAGGTGCAGAGAGATGGAGGTAAGTAAAAGAAGGAAATGGAAACCACAGACAGGAGTTCGAGAGAAAACAGATGGAAAAGCAGGAAATGCATGATTTACTTTGAGTTGATGGAACTGCAGGTAATGACTAGTACCTCTTTAATATAATTGGGAGCTCCAGTTGGACAGCTCTCAGAGCGAACAATTGACTTTTGAGTGATTCTTCTAGGCTTCTCAAGAGTGCAGCTCCCATTGCACTAAATGAACACCAGAATGAACATCAGTTGTGCAATGATACACAGTTCATATGTGCAATATAAAAACAGAGTGCCAACAATGATTGAGAATCCCTGTGTTTTTTCTATAGACCTATTAAGTTACTGTTTTTAGTGTAACACCACCCTTTCCTGAAGCTGGAAATCTGAAATATGCAAATACAATAAAGATACAACAGAAATATGTGAGATTACTCTACAGATAATTAATGCTGTAATGATTTCAATGAGCCATTAAGACATCAAACGGAGTTGTCCAGCCATGAATTGTTTTTGCAATGCTACATACCATAATTTTAACTTGATTTTACATCCAAGTGATGTACAATAGATGTTTGTAGCTTCAGGAGAAAACTGTTACACTGTGTTTTAGCACAGGAATAACACATACTTATGAAGATAAGTTTAAAAAAATGTCAAGTTCTCATGAAATTCATCGTATGCACAAAGCTGTCTAGTTCTTGGCTGAGGTAAGTGGGATTCATTTGACATCATTTCTGGGTATATTAAGACTTTTTTCAAACTAACAAAAAAGGCTGACAGTAACTGTGTCAAACCACTCAGCTCCCTTAACTCTAACAGAGAATGTTTTGCTTTTGGAAGAATTCAGCTTACATATATAAGCTGTTTTTTTCTGTAAGAGGTGGGGGGAATGGTGGATGGTGTGACACCAAGGCGTAACAGCTTTCAAGCTGCAGACTAAAGTTAAACACCAACAAATAACACAGTTTCAGCAGCAGTTGTGGCTCCAGAAGTGGGTGTTTTATAGGAAACTATCACTGCACTTCCAGGATCCATTGTGCCACCAAAAGTAAAAGTTTAATAGCAAGCCAAAATGCCACCAAAAGCAGGTTTTTTTCTTGGCAAGCCATTGCTGCATTTCAAGTGGGGATTGTGGCACCAAAAGCAGGTGTTTTCAGTGAGCCATGGCTGTGTTTCTAGCAGCTATTGTGCCAAAAACACTGGGTATTTTAAGCCAAAAGATCATCTTTTCCTAACCATAGCCAAGTGTTTTTTATGCCTCAACGTAACCACACATTAACCAAAGCATTGTTGAAATGCAAACATGACTTTTCAACATATCTGCAACAGAACACTGCACAAATGTTACAAATCAGTGGTTTGCACCATGCCAACATTTGTTCTGGCACTTGGGGTTGAACATTTTTCTGGCCAAAGACAGGGAAAAGTCTAACAATACAAAACACTGCCTGCAAAATAAAATCTCAGTGCTGTGCAGAGCTGCTGTTGAGCTGAGATGCTGTGGCTCAGTATTTCTGCTAACTTAGCAGTCAGGCCAAGGATCATTTCCTGGGGAAAACTGAAAGGACCAACAATGCTTTCACTGCTGTACATTTCAAACAGGTTACTGGCCTCTTTAAGGACTAAATCCCCCCAAGTGCTAGCTCAACAACACTGTTGGCAAACCACAAATGATAAGTCATGAGGTCCTAAAGACGTCCTTTTTCATGTCATTTAGTGCCACTGGTCAGCACGTCTCACTGGAATTGTTATTTCAATGTATATCTTCAATATATAACTAAAATGTTAACTAACAAAAAGAGAAGATAGATTTTATCAATTTATTTTGTTTTTTCTTTTAAAGTACACCTGTATATGTAAGGAATATATTAATTTTGCCATAGACAAGAGGGTTTAAATTATAAGAATACCTCAGTTTGGAGTTTTTGAAGTGTCATATAAAATCTGTTAACTTCTAAAAAGTAGGACACATTCACTAGGTTATCAGTACTGGACTTTGAGGCTATCTTCAACCAGGCTATTATGAAAAATAAATGTTACCTTCATCTGATAATTTTTGGCTAACTTCGTATCATCAAATGTCTCCTGAGCAGTTTTGTCGACCTTCTCTTTTTCACTGTCCAGATTAGAGTTCTCATGCATCCTCTCATAGTTTTCCTTGTGCGGTAAAGAAACTGGATGTGGAGGTGAGCTGCTGTGTCCATTTTCACAGATAGCATCAGAGAGGGGAGAGGAGATCTCCTGGCTCTCATCATAGCAAGCTGAAGAAAGTGCAGCAGAGGTTGTGTTGTTGCATGATGAGGAATCAACAGGAAGAGAAGAAATCTGCTCTGGTTTTTCAGAGGGAGTATAAGATGAGGGAGCAGAGGAGTCTTTCTGTATCTTGTCCGTGTTTCCAGCAGTGTACAGAGGGACAGAGGAGAAACCAGCCTGGGCAGTGGGGTCAGGGACAGGGTGGACTACAGGATAGACTGTGGAGCTGTTATATTCACAGGCAGAAGGAGGAGGAGGAGGAGCAGGAGGAGGAGGAGGTGGCGACGAGTAAGGAGGAGAGGAGGTAGATACTTCTGCCTACAGAAGAAAAGTCAGACAGAAATAAAAGACTGAGTAGAAAAGAAAGATGAAACTGGAAAGAAAATAACTCAGAATAAAAGCTGGGTGGATTTCACACGGACAAGTCAGTGTTAGTAAAACTGCTTTGCTTTTGTTTCTAAAATGAGCTTTTACACAAAGTAAAAGTCAAGTTACATTCAAATTTCAAGTATCTTTTAGGGTTCATCAGGAAAATTTAAGAGGCAATATTTAATTATTTAATTATTTAATTATTCCTAAGCACAACAAACTAATCAATGTTTTAGTCACGCCAAAATATCCAACTGCTCAAATTGGCCTGGTTCAGACACAAAAATGCAAGATGTGAAATTTAAATCAGAACATCCAGGATGCAATGCAAGTAGCTGCCAAGTGTAATACTAAATAGTTCATAAAACTTTCAGACATTGCAAATCTGGAAGTCTCATCAAAGACAACTCAGGTGGACAACTCAGAGACAGCTCAGCAACTGTCAACTGTAACACATGGAACTATGATGCATTGTTTAATAAGTCTAAGTCAGGCATGCTGTTGTTGTTATGAACATGCAGATGTCCCAAATATGGCATAAATCAAGCATGAAAAAATGGTTGGTGCAATACACAACCTGTGATTCAGACAGAGGAGAGAGAGGAGCAGGACGAAGTTTAATTTGTATGGACCCAGGAAACATGGAGGAGAGGAGGGCCGCTCTCTCCTTTATACTCCTCCCACTAAACTCTTTAGTGGACATTCTCTGGGCTTTACTCTGCATGGACAGCACCGGAAGAGAACAAAAATAAGATGTAACCACATTGTTTGTAAAAGTTGTGATGAAGAACATTGTAGAGAGGTGGGTTGAAATTCACCTGCTGCGTTGACTCCTCTGACCTCTCAGAGGAATAATCAATATCCGGAGCAGAAAGAGAAGAAGCAGAGAAATGTCTGGCTGTAAGGTCAGGGGAGGTGCGCCCTGGGGAGTAATATTCAGGAACATAAGGGCTCGGTGAAGGGGAAGGGCTCTTGGAGAGTGTGGGCGAAGGAGAGCGACTGTAACCGCTCTGAGGGTGAGAAGATTTGGGGGAATAGAGGAAAGTATTTTGTTGAGCCACAGCAGTGGGATTCTCCAGTAAGCGGAGGTAGATGGAGGGCTGGAAACAGGAAGAAGAGACAAGGAGCAAACAGGAAGAAGGAAACAGGGGAGTGTGGGTTTACAGTTATACACATTTATGAGGTATGCATTGGAATACTTTCAAAATTACATAAGAGAGCCCCAAATGGCCATTAATAAATATTATAACCCATCCAATCACATTCACAACAGAAAGAGTTCAAGAACTTTTCAATGGGAGGCGTACCTGCCACTTTGGGCGAGAGGAAGGCGGAGGAGGAGGAGGAGGGGGGACATTCTTGGGCTTTGCAAAACGGGGGTTTACCGTCTCCTCCAGATCCTCATCCTCCTCTCCCTCATCCTCATCCTCATCCTCTGAGAGAGGAGGTGGGGTCGTGAAAGGAGATGGAGAGGGAGAAAAGGAGGGATCGGATGGGTCGTCACCAGACTGATAGAAGCAGCAGGGGAAAGGAAAGGAAAAGGGACAGCAAAGGAATTTAAAGGAAAGGAAAAGGTATAAAAGACTACACAGACATAGTACATAATGTGGCAATAAAATACAGGTATTGGACGAAGCTTACAAAAGAATAACAGTCAATAGAGTCACAGGGATTTGGATGTAAAGCATCAAGACAGCCAAAAGGCCCCGAGACAGACTGCCAGCATTGGCACATATTTCACACTCTGCCATAGCAGATAACATTACCGGTTTGTCTGCTGTATGTGTGGACACAAAAACCCTCCATTCCATTCCATATCTATGGTACACTTGTGCAGCCAACTGTCTAAGGGTAGTGTTTCTCAAATAAGGGGTACAAAAAGACCTAGGAGTACTCTGGAGTACTGCAGAGGGTACTAGAGAATTTTGAAATTTTGTATAGAAAATATCAGTCATGCATAGTTCCTTAAATTATTTTATCAATAAATTGTAAGTGCAATCAGTTCAGTGCAACTACAATGCTCTCTTAGTGTTATTACATGATGGCAAATTTGCCAATCTAGTGATGGACAAGAAACGTTTTTCAGTTTTATTTTCAGTTACAAGGTTGTTGCTGTTGTAAATCAGACACTGACGGCACAGCGCTGTATTGCACCTCTTGATATGGGCTTTTTCTTTTCAACCAAAAATGTTATTCAGGTCAGGAGGTACTTGGCTGGAAATGTTTTTCAAAAGGAGTACATTACTGAAAAAAGCTTGAGATCTCAGAGCACTGGAATAAGCACCTCATCATGGTGCCCTATGATGGCCTTGGCTCTACCTAGTCTTAACTACTTATGTAGAGTTATAGAAATGGGAGAACACTTTATGCAAAAGTTTTAATATTTCATTTAGAAAAATGTGGAATCCGGTGTGCTTTCACTACGGCTCTATGATTGCATCCATACTCTGAAACTTGAGTATGGAAGCAAACAACAGCAATAATAACTTTAATATTATAAACAATTTAATGTTTAACTATAATATTTAATCACTACTGACTACTCAGTGTTGAAAATGCAAATGCCACTAAATTCATAGCACTGATTTAGTTTACTTTCTGAATTTATGGTGCTCTGAAAATCCCCCTTTTTTATTTCTCATTTGTTGTTGTTGGAAACTCAACACTGGGGAACTCAAACTTCATACATTTAGATAGATAAAGAAGGTATTCAGTTGCTTATATTCAAATTACTTTCTCTGCATCCGTGGTAAAGTCTGATAGTCGACTGCAGTGAGAGCGGATTCCTAAACTCTCTCCAAAACTTTGAAATGAGACCAAGAGCAAAATCACGTGTTATTTATGTAAA
>JAPZEB010000023.1:4242547-4255378 GCA_029783705.1 Chaetodon striatus | reverse complement strand
TGTGTGTGTGTGTGTTCTTACATGAGTTCCGGCCTCTGGCAGTGTATGAGAGCGCAGAGGGCCAGGCCATTCCTCCAGGAAGATGTGAGGTTAGTTATGTCAACCCCTCTGTAGCCATGAGTCTGCTTCTGACACCAGGTCAACAGCCTGCCAGGACGCACCTCGGACTCTGCATGATACAGTGAAATCAACAAAAGCATTAGCAAGGTCATGTCAGGTTGGAATTTGACCTTTGACATGCAGCATTGACTCAATAAAACTCTGCATTTGAACACTGGTGACTTGTTGGTTTATCCTAAACCTTGTGACTTGAAAGACTTGAATCACCTCCCAAGCCTAAAGCAGAGAAACCTTGGCAGCTAATTCAGAAACAGAGCAGACATTCAGGTCAGGGCACAAATTGGCCTGCTTAAAAGGTCTGCAGAATTCACTGTGGTATGTTTTATAATGCACAACTGTAACTTCATGGCAGGATTTCAGGGTTGATCTGTGAAGGAATGGAAATCTGCTTCATGGTTGATTTAACTTCATGGTCATTCTGAAGGCTGTGGTTTGCATTGCTGTTTTGTGTCATGGTAATTCTTATATTTAGCCTACAATCACGGATACAGATGGAATAAAGAAAATATTAGAAACACCTCTTGGCATGATACAGTACACGTCAACAGTGTGACAGACTGCAGTCTCCAAACTGACCATGGAGGTGAATCAACACCTGTCTATTATAACCTTCATGACTGCAGAATGACTGCAGAAGTCAGTGCAGGGCTGGTGTAACAGACTGCATTAGTTTTAGCTTAGTGTACCTAATAAACTGGCACCTCAATGCATGTGGAAAAGAAATGGATTTGATTTAGATCTTGAGTTAAGGCTTAAAGCTGTGCAAATCAGTATTCTTATATCAACAATGGGTCTAATGACCATATGTAATGTGATAAGGGTCACTCATAGTGACAAACTCACAGAGAATTATCACCAACTCTGCAGTTCTCATTCAACTCTATGAGATGTTTCTACTGTCTTTTAGTTTAATGTTTTGGTTTTACAGCCCCCAACTTTACTGTTTTGGTCACGTCTCATCACTCTCATCAACCTCATTTCAAGCAGCGGGAGCACTGATAAACCCACTGTAAACTACCTGCACAGCACCAAACAGGAGTTTTGTAGTCTGACTTTAAATGCCAAAGGAAAAAGAAGAAATCCTACCAGCATGGTAGAACAACAACATGTGGAAAACCTGACAAATGCAGCTGCAGCGACAGCTCCACCTCAACTCGTTGAAAAGAAAAGTGTGTTTTTCTCAGGCCAGCGTATTTCTGTAATTCGTTGCAAAGGGAGCACAGCATATTTACACTGTGCTACAAATGGCAGCAGCATGACAAGGCCCTGAGCTTCCATTCTGCGCTGAGCAGTGTACGTTTGGCATTTTTTTCTGTTCGCCAAGAGTTGAAAAGTGTTCAACTTTGAGTAAAATACTGTATCACTTTTTACCCAGCCATCCAATCACAGTGGAGAAGGGGTGGAACAAATAGGCTACCCAAAAGACCTACTGTCATATCTGACATGTACAAGTGCTGAGCAACAACAACAATGCAGAAGAAATATGTAGCTATACTCTAGGCTATATAAATATATGTTTCCTTGCCCACAATATCTCATGACGCCACATACACAAGTACTTCGGGTTCAAAGCCAGTCATCAGGGCATAATTATAATATTGCAATTCAATTCAACAAAGGAGTATAACTATATTAACACTAATGTTGTTTTGGAAATATAAATAATATAAATAAGGCACTGTTTGTTTACAGCTTCACCAGAACATCATATCACAAGGAGATAATATGTCAAGGTTGTGTTTACAGCTTGCTCTGCTGCCCCTAAGGGGCCTGAAACAATCTACTAATGCCACTGTAACTTGTGACTAAACAATTATTTGTTCCTCTCAGAGAGACACCTCCATTATAGGGAAGACAACATTCGACTGCATACTGTTGTTGTTTAACCATGCTGGAGCAGAGTAGAGCAGGTCAGCACATGTTGGTGAGAGGCATCATGTTTGACCCTCATGTGGGTGTAATGTTATCCAGCTGTATTGTCTGTGGTGAGGTGTGTCAGCCTGTGACTGAGATAAGGCTAAAGTTTCCCCTCAGTGAAGGCTGGGGAGGCGTTCACTATGATGTCGACCTTTTTTCTCCAGTAAACTTAATTCAGGAGTTCACTCTGGCTTGATGTAGTGAGCATGTTCAGATAGCACAGCCTTTGTTAAAGCTGCTAAGCTGTCATGCTACACTGTCTGGCTGAGTCAGTGCTGAGGCAGTTTTATAAACAGTTGCTGAGTGTCTTAATTTCACAGAAAGGTATCAGCGAATGCTTCCATGCAGTGTTAATAGGGCTGTGGATGTATCTAATCTCAGCGGTGGCTCATAGCATGATCAGATTACCATTACAACATGACAGAGAGCTTTGAAAGTAGAATACAGTCCCATCTGAGTAGTTGGCAGCATTCCTGACTGTTAATACTTTGTCTAAAGATATTCAATGCGTCTATAGTCTGTTATTATAGCAGCATGAATACAGATCTTACCATCCCTATAACCAGTTGATACATGCTCAGCACTGTCTTAATCATAATGAACCCAAAATGCATTCTGAATCTTGATTCTGACATATTATAGTGTCTTAAAATGAAGATCTACGCTGTAAAAACAGAAGTGAACAGCTAAAATGTGAAACGAAAATCAAACTTTACTGACAGTTTCACAGACTGTCGTTTAAAGTTGCATTTTGGAAAGATTCCCGTGGCAGTCGGCACGTAAAACTTGTCACCGACTAACTGCCTGGTGGCTCATTTTCCAACTAGTTTAGTGCCTGTTGTAACACATGCCTGTTCACAATGGCAGAGTATTTTGGCCGCTCATACAAACAACTTCACACTCGTCACTGTACTTCCTTGGAACCTGAGCAATACACCTGGGCCACAAACAGCTATAGATTTATTATGATGTTTAGATATAAAAAATATTTAATCATATTGATATTCTAACTTATTGTACCCCAAAGTGACTTTCAAAATGCCCCAAAAGCACTTAAAAATGCCTCAGTGGTAGACTTCTTGCCTTTTGTGTACCTCAACTTTAAAGAAAAACATTGAAGGACATGTTACTGGTTTCGCCACAGATTCAGATTTTGCTCACAAAATATAACAATTAAAATACTAATCATCATTATTCATTTAACTATCCAGCAGGACAGTAAATTAGAAATGAAAGCGCCACCTTAAAAAGACGTCAAGTAAATTTAAGTACATTATGTTGATAATGCCTCTCTTTTTTGCACAAATTTGAATGCAGGTCGTTTACTGTGCAGCATTAACAGTTATAATTTGCGTTTGTAAAAGAAGAACTAAGTACCCTGCTTATTCCACATCTGCAAATACCAACATCCCCATTTAGAGAAAGGGTGAAAACTACAGCAAGACAGCATTTGCCTGAGGACCCCAAATCACTAAATCTCTCCTGAAAACAGGTAAAATAGACTAAGCAGAGGATATCAATTTCCAAATAGGCAAATTAATTTCTCGCTTTGACATAACCACTGCATTTCTAAAGTAGTACAAGGTTTTTTGCTGGTGGTAACATTCTTAGTGTTTTTCGAAAGTGCTATATTGTAGGCAGCTGGACTTCCTTGAGTTTCTAGAGGACATTTCATCTCTCATCAATGAGGCTTCTCCCGTTCAGAACTGAAGTCCAGTTGCCTACAACATAGCACTTAAGGTTACGATGACCTGAATGACTGAGAATCTTCACCAACATTATTAGTGTTACAAGTCAGTATGGCAAAAAAAAAATCCAGAAACACAGCTATAGCCAGAAAACTGCTAGAATACACAGTGAACACACTTGACCCTTAGGGCCCTGAACCCCTATTCTCGCTGCTGCACAGAGTGCTGTTCACTTGTCGCATGTCCAGCAAATCACCTGCCAAGTCTGAAGTAGATCAGATGAACGGTTTGCGAAATACCACATACAAACAAAGATACTTTGCTGTTCAGTTAGATATTATAAAGACTTTGACAGCAGATGAGATGGACTGCATTGTTGCTTTTTCCCAAAGATATGTTGGCTCTGTCCACAAACATCAAACAAACTCAGTGAGCAATGTCAAATCTAGAATCGGTGGGGAAAGCCATGGAACAACATCCAGTCAAACCACTGTGTTTCCTAACTGATGATTATTTTCAAATCTCAATAGTTTTATGCACAATGACACTGAATGTGTCAGACAGCCATCAGGACTAAATCACCACTGTGTGTTTGGGGGTTGGGTTGAGGGTTAGTGTCATTCTGACCTTTTCTGGACAAGTTCACTGATCTACATGTGGGTCCTCCTCCTCCCAGGTGACAGGAGTCCTGTTGGCCATCAATGAACAGGTGACGCACCTGAGAGAACAAAGGCGCAAAGAAAGACAGAAAAAGACATGTAAGGAAATATTCAGTTTATCTTATGAAATGATTTTAACCAGATTAAACAACTTTTAACACAATCACAGGGACACTAAGTCATTGCAAAGGCAAACAGTAGGATTTAGAGGATTTGCTGTTGACACAAATCTCTTCAGAGCCCCATTAGCTGTATGTGGCTGTTAGTCAGCAGAGCTAATAAAGGAACATAGTCATTGCAAGAGCAAGCATAGTTCAGTAGTTGTGCAATGCAAACATTAATACTTACCTCAGAACAGATATTTCTAACACAAAGACAAAAACACAAAGCTAGAAATACAGCTACAAATGTTTGTTGGGTGGCATTATGGGACATCTATCAGAGGTGCCCTTTGAGCTCGCTCTTTTTTGCAACTGCCAAAGAGTCAGTTGCAATCTCAACAGGTAGCAGAGGTGTGGAGGAGGGTGACAACTCATTTCCATAAGTGCCTTCCTTAGCTTCTCTCCTCTTTATTTAAGTGTTGGACTGACCTGGTGTGGGCGTACACAGCTGGAGTTGAGGTTTGGGTAGCGGGAGGCAGGGTCAATGGAGTACTGTTCAAAGTTTTTACTGATGTTCTCTGTGGTGGTCTGAGGCAGCAGCCGGTAGATGCTCTCCCTGAGGAACAACAGAGCAGATATAACTGGTAGATTCAAGATAGTGCAGCTTCATAGATCTGAGAACTAGGTAGTCACAAGGTAAAAGCTGAAGTATCCTTTGGAAGACAATAACATGTTAAGATGGTTTTATTTCAATCTGCCGATCAGATTATGGGATATCATGTGAGGAAAATTTACCTTAGCCTGAAAGTGGTGCAAGGATAAAGCAAAAGATTGTCTGAAATAAATGCAGTAACCATCCTCAGGGTACCCCGAATGTGGTCAGTTGATGATAAGCCAATTTATCTTTTACGTTTTCATGATTCTTGTATACAAGTGCAAAGTTTGGACTGACAGTAGAGCAGGAGGAAAAGGTCATAAGGTCACCATACACAATAGTTCTCATTCTCTGATGAGCATAAATTACAATTAGAGGGCATGGAGGGGGTAGAAGACACAACATGTAAATGGTTCATCCTCTGTGGAGCATGAATCTGATCGGTAAATTTCATGGTAATCTGCCCATTTGATAAATGATTATTTGATGAATGATATTTATTGAGTACAAGTTGTGACCTTAAAATGGTAAAATAATGAATGGTCAGAGAGTAAACAAAAACCTCTCTCATCCTGTGGGGAACGTGCATAATAAGTGCAGTAATAAGTATCTGGCCAGTAGTTGCCAAGTTATCTTGCTAAATTGCTCCCAATGGCACAGCCATGGACTTGAAATGCAAAGAAAATCCATCTTGCTCATCTAAAGTTGCACACCACTGACCACACACCTCTCAGCCAGTATTTCCAGAGGACTCCTGCCCTGCGTCCAGCCCCTCACCATCCAAGCACTGTCAAAGGCTGCCAGAAAACCCCGAGCACAACCTGTACCCATCGGCCAGAACGGCTGCAAACAGAGGACATGATGTCAGCTTCAACACACACAAGTTAAGCCTCAGTCAGGGCAGAGGCCAGAGTATCAAACAACTCTGACAACACAAAAACACCCACTGTCACTGCTTCCTCATACCTCAAGCAGACTGTCTCCCACCAGTGCGACCAGGAGCTGGTGTCCATGTTTGTCCCTGATCAAGGCGGCGTTCTCTGAGGCGTACATGCTGGTGAAGTCAAACATGGCTACATCTGGCTGCCCATAGTGGTTGATGGCATAGTCGAGGGACGGCAGCTGGTAATTTGTGCCAAAGTCAGCTGCTTCACGGGCGTAGGAGAGCAATGATTCCTGGTTGACATTGTCAGCGCTCAGCAAGCGCTCCGTTTCTATGTAGTCCTGTATTGAGACGAGAGGTGTAAGGTTTGCGGCAGACATCACTGACATAAATCAGATGATTTGAAGTGGCACTATTCAATATTTTTGTATAAACAATGGCTTAAATGACCAAGTGCAATATTAAAGGAGTCACTTGTAGAGAAAACCCAGAGAATTATCACCTCACTGTGCTGTTCCCGTCAGCTCTACTGAACTTTTTAGCCTCTTATATCTAATTTCTTTTGATTAACTAGCCTTTGATCTCCACTCTTATCATCCTTTTCTTCCAGCAGCAGTTTGCAGTTTTGACAAATGGTGGACAGGCAACTAGCAACTAGCTAACCCCCGCCCCCCGTGTCATTGTCACATGCCCAGCATGGCAGGTTAGGCAAAGAAACATGACTGACATTTCTCAAGAAATGAAATAAAAAATAAATTTAGACTGGTGTGTTTCACTGCAAGGGGAACATAATGACAAACCCAAGTTAGTCAGTTTGTTAAATCAGTGAGCTATTATCAGTGATGAGGCCTCTGAGGCTTTGGCCACATGTGTGCATGCTGCCTCACAGCTGACGCATTGAGATATCACTCTGCACTAATGGGCAATGTAAGATGAGATGGTGACCACTGAGGGCACAGCGAGGCAGGGTTTCAACACCTATGGGTGTATGTGTGTGAGTGTGTGGGGGTGACAGAGAAAAAAAAAAAAGACAGCCTGCATGTGTATGCTACTGAATGTCCAGCAATTTTTTGAGTGCCTTCCTGCATGTGTGTGTGTGTGTGTGTGTGTGTGTGTGTGTGTGTGTGTATTTTCAGATGATTGTCCTGGCAAGTTCTGGGTGGAAGGTTGAACACTCAACCCCCAATGTCATTATGATTTCCTAACTTATACTGTCTAACCTCTTCCAACCTCATCCTTAACACTGGAGCACCCCATGGCTGCGTTGTGAGTCCCCTGCTGTACTCCCAGTACACAAAAGACTGTGTAGCCACTTCAAACTTTACCCCATCATCAGGTTTAGTGACGACACAGCTATGGTGGGCCCAAATAAAAAGGCCTTCCTGAAAGAAGTAGAGGATCTAAACTACTGGTGTCAGGACAACAACCTATTTATGAACGTCAGCAAAACTAAGAAGATGATAGTGGACTCTGGGAAGAAGCAGCACAGGGACTACGCTCCTCCCCTTAATATCAACAGGTCCTCAGTGAAAGGGGTGGATAGCATCAAGTGCCTTGGTGTCCTCCTCACAGAGGTCCTGACCTGGGTGCTACATACTGACTCAGTGGTGAGAAAGGCAATGCAAGGACAGTTTCACTTCAGACGCCAGAGGAAATTCCAGGTATCCCCTCAAATATTGAGAAATTTTTCAAGAGCATCCTGACTGGAAAGATCACAGCTTGGTACAGAAACAGTACCAAACTGGACATTTGATAGGCAGTGCTTTACCCTGCCCAGAGAATATTTATACCAGGCGCTGCGGAAATAACACCAGGAGAATCATAAAGAATTCCAACTATCTGGATAATGGCCTTTTCTCCTTGTTGAAGTCGGGTATAAGGTACTGGATACTCCAGGACAACACTGAGAGTACTAGTGTACTGACTGTTACTGTACACAACAAAGCTGTAGCCTCAGAATGCTGAAAAGACATAATATAATATAATAATAATTCTGAAATTAGACTAAAACAAACAATAAAATTACTAAAATGTGACTAAAACTAATGTACATTTTTGTCTAAGACTAAATTAAAATCAGGTTTTAAAATGAACACTGCTGTATTTACATATGTGTGTGTAAACTCACATTTATGATGACCCCTTTGTCCAGTAGACTCTGCTTCTTTGCCGTCATGACAAAGTAGTGGGTGTTGTCTTTGTAGTAAACTATGTTCTCCAAGTCAATTCCTGAAAGCAGCAGAGATTTACTTAACAAAGAGTACTTCAAATGCTTTCAGAAGGAGCAATTAGACTGGTAGAAGCAAACAGACAGCCCAGCATAGTGAGTCTTTATAGTACGGGTTGCTAGCGCCACTTATTTTCTACTTTACCTGTCTCCTCCTTGAGTTCCAGGAAGAACTTCTGGTTAAAGATAAAGGCCACACCACTAATTTCTTCCACTTTGGCTTCTGCTGTGGTGTTCCTGTTGACAAAGTTGGCTGTGATGGCGATGGCCAACTTCCCTCGAAACTATTTGCGACCAAATCCTGTCAAAAGAGAAAGAAAAACTTAGCAATGAATGAAAGCTATAGCTGACTTTTAAGCAATATAATGATGGACACTAAGTAATACTTGGATTCAAGAACAATATTTAAAGAGTAGCTGACCCTCCAGGCTCCAGTAGGCCTACACAAAAGGGAGTTTCCCAGCAGTAATGGAGACACACTGCTTATGGAGTCGACCATTTATTAAGACAATAAGAGAATGTTTACTTTTTCTGTAAACAGTAACTTTATGTGTCAGCAAACATATGCACAATGCATATACCACACACACACACAAACACAAACACACATACGGATGAGCATGCAACAAAGCTCTCAAACAGTTCATAAAGCAGCACACACACTCCCACACCGCTGACCCCCATCCAGGCTATTAAGCTTCCAGTTGAAACTATGTCAACAGGAAATGCTTGACCCAGTGACTAAAAGCAGCTTTGCGACACCCACCTCTTTTTCAGTAAAAATAACAAATAGTGCTTTGACTGCTGCGTAAAATTGTCCAATAAATGTAGGTCAAGAACAAACTTTTTCTAGGGCTCGTTTTAAACCAGAACAACCACCACAATTTACCACACAGCAGTGCTCTGGTTTGTCAATTCAGGTTTTCCTTCTGTCTCACCGTCTAATGTGTTCTTGCGTCCGTCGGCTCCAATCACCACATCGAAATCAAAGTCTGAGACAGGATGACTGGAGGGTCGGACTTCTGCTCGCCACCCAGGACCTGAGGAAGAACAAAAAAAAAACTGTTTAGCCCTCTCCTTTCATGTTGATTTTCTGAATACATGAAGTTGTTGTGGCAGTGTTGTAGTACTCAAGATCGCTCTTTGTCTCAAGACCATTTTTTCAAGGCCTAAGTCTTGTCTCTGCCTCATTTTTACTGTGTTTTACTGGGTCAATAAATCCTTGATGTAATGTGAAGAAAGTCCATTTAATGATTTAAAAGTGAGAATTATAATTTTAAATAAACACAGTACATAATGTGCAGGCAGTGTAAATTGGCTAGCAAAGGATTTAGGAGTTCACATTTTTAGTGCCTGTCAAAATTCAGGCGGCAGTGTTCTGCACCAACTGTAGTCGGTGAAGGGAGCTCAGGCTGACACCAACATAAAGTGCAGTACAGTAATCCAGACGAGAAAAAATAAAAGCATGTATGACCTTGTGTAAATCTGAAGGAGGTAGGAAAGACCTTATTCTAGAGATATTTTTGAGTTTAAGGAAGCACGACTGAACAATATTTTTTACTTGGGTATCAAAACGAAGATCTGCATCGAATAATATGCCAAGATTTTAGCAGTCTGCTCCAAATTATTAGTGAGGGAACTGAGCTTGCTGTGAATCGAGCTGGTGGAGTTTGTTGGAACTTAGATTTTTCGCAGTGAGATTTTTAAGTAGACAAATGGTTATGTTGTGTTTTAACTGGCATGTTTAAGTGTTAAAAGAGTCCCCATGTGCCATATTTAGGACACTTGGCATATTTTGAGACTCTCAGAAAGGCAAACTCAAAGCAGAACTAAAATGTAACTATCAGCAGACCCTATCAATAGACGCGTTATTTTCCAGACAGTTTGCTATAAATGCTGCCAGTGCAAGCGCCTCCTCTCTGGTAAACTTTCTGATTACTTTAACACATGCATTTTGTTAGCAGGGAGTTTTCCATATATAGCTAAGATATGCTGGTGAGTCCCTGTGTGTCACTGACACTCATGACCCTTTAACATACGGATAACAGGACACACACATGCATACTTACTGTCGTCAGTCTGCTCCGCTGGTGGCTCCACAAGTTTGCCAAACTCCACATTGACATGAATTTCCACCCCCAGAATCAGACACACTTTCAGCAGCATCAGCTGGAGCTGGCGGATACCTGGAGTGGATACACACAAACGTACACATGCAGATATTGTAGAGCCAAAAAGCACACAAAGCAAGCCTTGAGCTACCTAAATGGATATATGTGTTTTAAATGGGATGGGCAGCAGGAGGTAGTAACTCTGCTGTTGTGGCTGTTGGCTACTACTAACAAGCTGCATCATATGCCAAAGGTTGCTGCTATCCACCTCCTGTGATGTCATCACAAACCTATAAAACTGATGTTGCTCCAAGAACATTTTTGTTCACAGACATGTTAGTTCAGGTATATGACTAAAAATGAGGGCTGTAAAATTGCTGTATAAAACTCATATTAAAACTTTAAAAACAGGGGTTCTTCCATGTCATTCTATTTATTTATTTTTTTGTTAACACAACGCAAAATAGATTTTAACTGTACAACTTATTGGGATAATTTGTTTAATGTAACACAAGACTGCTAAAATTGAGTTAAATGTAAGTGGAAAGCATACATTTTATAGTGACACTGACAAAGAAAATGTATCTAATGTAGATCTGTTACATCATGGCCATCAGCCGTTCAACTTAAAAAGATCAGCATCACTGCCACACTGTAAGATTTCATAGATCAACAACATCCTGACAGTAAAATAATGTACCATTAATAAAACATAAAACGTGTGTAACACATGTTGGATTTTTCAGAGTTAAAGGGTAGGTTCAGTATTTTTCATTTCTGTTTCCCCATGTTTTTGTGTCTACGCTACTAATAGGAACAACAATATTTGAAACTGGTACAGTACTGAGTGAGAGTGCTCCAGCTGGTAGCAGCAAAAACAGACTGCATGACCATTTAGGGCAATTGTACACCATCAATTTACATCCACTGAAAGTGCCTGTCTTTGCCACTGACAGGCTCAAATTATTATTTGAGTGTGTGTCAATTTATGGAAAAGATCCTTACAGAGACAGACTTTTTTGTTAAAAAGTAACCAGAAACAGCCTAAAAATCGACATAAATTAGATGTGAAAATGTGCTGCTCTACACTTGCTAAAATTTGGTTTGGTGGAGTTTGGTGGAAGTGGCGACAGCCATTTCTGGGCTATTTTAAGATTAAAAAAAGGTCTCTTACTCTTCAACAAAATGGTACATATCCCAACAGGTTACATTGCAGTGTGTTTCACCACTATCAACTGCAGTGCTCTGGCTCAATATTTGACCAATTTCAAAAATAGTTGTTCCATTAGTCATTTAGACAAAAAATATGGGACACATAATACACAATAATGTAGTGTATTCTGTAGCTCTGCAGCTGGTGTTTACAGCTGCTTTCTCAGCAGCTGTTATGGGAGGAAGTGGCTTCACTTACAGATGAGAACAAGTAAGGGTTATGAGACGTACATCTTTGAAAGGAGATATTAATACATGACACCGTTACTAAAGCTGGAGAGCAAGAAATGCCAGTGGAAACTTCCCACTAGGGAGAGACTGAAGAAACAAACTGCAGCAAACTAGGCTACTGGAAAATCTCTTCTCACAGGTTGCAGAGTCACACAGCCAGCAAATACCGCCCGTCATGCCACGATGTTAAATATAGACAGCAGCATTTCAAGTGACTTTAAAAAGAGTCTTGACCCTAAGGTTGAGGAAGTTATTCTTCTGACTTTATTTGACATAACCAAAGAACAAATTCTGTTCCGTTAAAGACAGAAGTTCAAAAGTTGAGCTTCAGTCAACTCTCTCATCTCATGAAAGATGTACAAATAAAGCACCAAAATGAGAGCAGTTAAGAAATAACTGACACAGATTTACACTCACTGATGTGGTCGATGGAGCCAGCACAGAACTTTCCGTAGAACTTCTTGGCTCCGAGGCCCCTGAGGTCGTGGATAGTGAAGGGCCACAGGTGGAGCACATTATTCCTGGAAAAGGTGTCCCTCTTCTCGATCACCACCACCTTACAGCCCAACAGCGCCAGCTCGATGGCTGTCCGTAGACCACAGGGACCGCCACCAATGATCAGGCACTGAATGAAAGGGGCAGAAGAGGGCAAAATGGGGAAGAGGGGGTTTGAAAAGTGTTGCTCTTGTAACAAGCCAACAGACAATTATTATGTACTCTGTAATTCTCGTCAGCTCTACAGAGCGTCTTTCAGCTCATTGTCTTGTTTTTATAGCATGTAACCACAATGTTACAGTTCACCCTTGCAGCCCTGATCAACCTTGTTTCCAGCAGCAGAAAGCATCTGTCTTTAGCATAAAGTCTCCGAAAAAGTGACCATACACTAACCGCCCAGCACCAAACAGCAGACGGACACAGCTGGAGACAAGCTGGTAAACACAGTGGAGCATTTAGCAGCTAAAGATTACCTCACCATTTTATTATGCTCTCCCTTTCCATTGTATTTTTCTTTTATTCCTGTGTGTAT
>JAPZEB010000023.1:4191644-4205232 GCA_029783705.1 Chaetodon striatus | reverse complement strand
GGAGGTACGAAGGGTGGTCGTTACAGATGTCTGCCATTTTGACCCATACGATGGCGAGAGAGCTCACAGAGAGGACAGAGAATACTTACGGTGAGAATACAACGTTAACATGACAGTGGCAGAAAGTCTAGAGGAGGCACGCCTCTGGGGAATCCTCTGCTCTTAACTAATGTTAAAAAGATGGAGGTCAGTTCACTCCATGGTCACTTAAACCTGTGCAATTCAAAAAAGGCAAAAACTCAGGCCAACAGCCCTAGTCCTCATCTCAAACACTCAGTCTCTCACCTATCCCAGTCTCTGAGGAGATCTGAGCTACATAATAGACACAACCCTGTCACTAGAGTCTGCTGTAAAAATAAATACAAATCATAGGAGGTATAAAATAGTCTTTATGCACATGATTTGCAAAAAAAAAAAAATCTGTATAAAAAAACACAAGCATCCCAAGAAAGACTAGTGACGTTAGAAATGTAGCTGAAATCCACCCGTCACCACCACAAGAAATGATTTCCTTGTAATAAAATGATTACCTTCATTAGTCTGTCTGCAATGTCAACCCCAATGTACTCTAACACTCCTATGTAAAAGTGGCATACATATGTTTTCATTAATATACTGACAAGATGTAATATTTTAAATGCTGTAGAGTATGGTTAGGCAAGTTTAAACCTGTTCACTAGACCAGAGAGAAGTTTTGTAGGTCTGGTTTTGGTTGGTTCGTCTTTATTTAGGAAAACAAAATTGGCCATGTTCAGTAGTGAATGTGCTAAATTGTCTGATCACTGAAGTCTTCACCACAGCAGTAAAACACATCTCGATTTCCACACTGGAGATTGACCAACATACACAGAAAAAAAACATCCCAGTAATAAATATCTCAGAAACTTGTCATAAATCAATAATAGTAAATAAATAACCAATAGAGTAAATAAACTATAAATAAATACTTAATAAGGGAAAAGATTCCCATGATTTGTCACTCATGTTGCGCCTCAGTTCAGTCCTTTCCAGGACAGGGTGTCACTTCCAGAGAAGAAGAGAGCGTCCTGCTCTTCTTCTGCGACCCAGGTAACCAGGAGGCCTGCCGAGGGCCGGACCATGTAGCGCTTAGAGGGGTCACAGAGTCCAGTAAGCACCAGGTGGGACTGCTGGATTGGGGAGGGGGGGTTAAACCGAGGGAACCCCCGTCCAGAGCGTCTCTGTCTCTGCGTGACTCCTACCAGACCGAGGCACGGACCTGGGCTGGAGCAGCGAGGTTAGGAGCCGGGGGGTTGGGGTTGCTGGGCCAGACAGTTACGAGGGTCGCAGGGGGAGAGGAGGGTACTGCCGCTGGACAGGACTGCATGGTGTTCCTGGAGGTCTGCCAAAAATTTAGGACTGAAAGAATGCAGAGAGACGGGAGAGCAGAAATAAGACTGAGTGAAACAGACAAGGGGGTAAGAAGAGGGAGCAGTTGTTGGAAGAATAAGGTTACACCAAATTAACAAGCAAAAATGCAACATATGACGAGGGCAGAAAGACTGACATGGTTTTCTTAAAGGAAAAGTTCAACTTTTTATATTTTATATAAACATACTCACTTTCTTGCCAAAGGCTGACATGAAAACATTGACACCACTCTCATGTCTGTACGCTAAATAAAAAGCTGTTGGGAGCAGCTAATTAGCTTAACTAATTTTCCGCTAGCCCAGCTTCATCAAAAGGTAACAAAATCTTCCTGTAGTCTGTTGCCATGGTGAGGTCGCCTGGCAACCAGCAGAGACACCAGGAAATTACAGCAACCGGCCAAGAAATTGGACTTTATTTTGCAGCCCAATGCAAAGTTGGCATCGCCCCGCCTCCATCGTCCATTGGATTTTGGATCATTTAAAAAAACAAGCTCTGTGTCCAAGAACGTTTCTGACACTTAAACATTTTGTTCAGCCAGATAATCTTCACAAATCAATACCATTTATTTCATTTTTGAAGCGTAAATGCAATCGCCAGAAGTAAAAAGCTAACGTTAGGCTGTTAACGAACTACAACACCATTGCATGACTTACTGATGCCACCACAACAAGGCTGTTCAGTGTTATGAGGGATCACATATCGAGTATTCCTGAGTCTGATTCAGTCTCATTTTGCCACTTGTTAGCAGCTGCCATTTTAAGACACATAAAAGCTTCATTGTCCTAGAAACACAACGTGAAAGTCTATTAAAAACCCACTCAAGACGAGGGAACCAGAGATGCTAAAATGCTTACTAATTCCTGCACCAACTTGGATATAAACTCTCATGCACCAAAAATGCATTGTCTGTGTGTAAAGACTAGTCAGGCTAGACAAAAGGAGTTAATTGGTGAACTTTTAAGCTAGCTTGCTAGCTGAGTTTTGTTACCTTTAGACAGAGCCAGGCTAACTGTTGTTTGTGCTAAGCTAAACTTACTGCCCTCTGTTGGCAACTTCATATTTGGTGTATAGACACGAGAGTGGTATCAATCTTTTCCTTTTGCTTGGCAAGAAACCACTTAACATTTTTCCCAAAAAGTCAAACTAGTCCTTTAAAACCACCCCAGAGACAAGAGAGAGGCTGTTCACGCCATACTTCAACAAAAGTATTTGTTGAGAACGTCTACAAAACGTAACAGGGTTGAGTAAAGCTAACCAGCACAACGCTAAAACCAAACATGGCCTCAGATCTGTCAGCAGTTTCCTAGCTGCCATGTATAAATGCTTCAGTTCAGTGACAAAAATAAAGACGGACAACAGTGGATGTCTTGAATTTTAACACACAGGTGTAGCCAATGATGCTAACTACAGCTACTGGCTAAGTAGCATAGCTTTATGTGACACTTCCATCATGAATCAGACCTGCGCTTTTCAGAGTATTTTCAAAGTTCACTTTACTTTCATATGGTTTTTTTTTAAAATTGCAATTACAAAGAGTAGAATTGGCATTAAATATATACAGTAAAAACATGTAAAGAATACTGCCATGCAAAACCTCACATGCAGCGGAAAACAACAAATCCTTCACTCCCCATTGTTAGTTATTTATGCAATCCAAGGGCCTCATAACCTGTTAATGACTAGTTCATGATAAAGTGTGAAAACTGAGAACATGCAAGACTAATTATCTTCTCTAGATGCAAGTGTGCAACCAAAGAAAAGATGTGTGTATTAAAGAGAATGTAAATAGCATGTTTATCATGGCGTGTAATAGATAGATAGATAGATAGATAGATAGATAGATAGATAGATAGATAGATAGATAGATAGATAGATGTCGATGAGCCTACTACTGGCAGGTTCTACAGCTTGTTACCTGCGGGCTAGGGAGGTTCTCCCTCGCCTTAGTTGTGGGGAGAGTGACGGTACTGAGGCAGCAGGCTGCTGACAATCTACAAGAAACTGATAAATTAGACAGATATACAGAGTGGTGACACTCAGGGTTAGACAATAGGACAGAGAAATCACGGAGGACAAGACAGGGGAAGACCTTGTCAGAGACAGTGAGACTACTACTGGTTTGTTGCTATGAGAGCTGTGATTTTTATACTGAAGCACCAGTCTGATCCTGGTCTGTATACTGTTGTTTTAAAGGCGCTGCTACACAATAGCATGGTGCTATTTATTAAATTACACTATTGAGGGGATAATCATCCTCATTTTATTTCTTCTGGATGAGAAATGTGAGTCTCCTGCCATGGAAATTAGTGTTTCGGTATGTAAATGAATGGGAAAAGCCTGAGAGAAGAGAGGGAGAGGAGAGATATGAGCAAAAAGAAGAAAGAAAAACAAGATACATAACCGAAGTTAATGTCAATTACAGTGTATGATTTTGTGGTGTGAATGTAAATAAACCAGTCTCGTCTGAGCACACTGACAGGGCCAGTCTCTGCACACTTAGACAATCAGCACAGGAGGTGGAAAACACAAAGACACACAGACATGGACATATTTACACACACTTGCAAATCCAATTTTATATTGATTTGTACAACACAGAAAGACACAGTGGGGCTAACGCTGAACAATCCAATCCTGCTCAACTCCAGAACACCTGCTGCTCGGTTATTTTCATGACGTCCACACCTACTCATGCTCGTCAGTCTCAGTTTAAAGTTTGTATATACGACATCTTGTTTAAACTGTTTAATCTACGATATATCTGAGGTAGGATAAGAGACGGAGAGAGCAAAGTCAAAGAGCATTTGACAGGAAAGAGAATGGAAATGTTTTCAGACGCTGCCATCTGGTGGATAAAGATGGGAATACAGTGAGAGGTTTGTTGAGACATTGGGGCAGCAGTCGGGGGGGGAATTGATTTTGTTTAGCTCCCTTTTTAATACTACAAATGGAGTAAGAGAAGTGAGCAGAGGGGCGATCAAATAGGAGGTTGAGGCACAGAGAGGAGGTCTGACTGGTTTCCATACTACTGTAGGCAACAAGGCTATTAAACACACTTTCAGCCTGTCAAATGCTTTTTGACAGAACTTCAGATGTGACAAAAACGGCATGCAAGAATGAACTGTAGGAAATGTCATTTTACAACATATAATTACAACATATTAGTTTGTTAACATATTAACTTTATGGAATAGATGAGATTAATTACATTTTATTATAATAAAAAAAAAAATTTAACATGTAATCTGTAGACTTTTCCACAGGGAGGTGCTGTGAGTCACTGTATGCTGAAGCACGCAGCCATTTTTTGCTTGGTTTTCACTTTAAAACACTTCCCAGTATTCTACAAGGTACATACTGTCACAGTTTATAGTAGCAGCTATGCAGATAAAGATGCCTGATATCACATTCATAAGGAAGTTCATCAGAAAACTCTACGCAGTCCAACCTTAACAACAACAAAAAGGCTGATCAGTGTTGTTTTGAGGATGAAGCAAGCTGTCAGGGGCTTCCTGTTCCTGAGTGTTGCTGCATGTTCAAACCATAAAAATGTGAAACCAGTTTTTCCTCCTCTCTGTATCTGTACTTAATCCAGTGGAATCAGGGCAACTGTGCGCATAGATATTGCTGCTGGGTGTGGCGACGACGATGAATCATCGCCTTCGCCGGAGGAGAGGTGATACCGAGGTAGGAGTGCCGGTGTTGTAAGATGGAGACAGTCGACCTATGTCATGTCTTGAATAAATGAGTCGTCTGAACTCTAAGGTTAGCTGCTCAGGGTCGACCGTGATGGGCTGTGTGCCCAGAGACAAATGGGGGAAACTGATGTTAGGCTGAAGAGTTGGAGCTGAGGTCTGGATTGTTTCAGAAAGTGTGTGTGACGTCCACGCAGACATGGACGGACAGGCGGTTAGTTCTACAGAGGGAGGACTAGTGAGGGTCAGGGAGGTGTTCAGGGTGTGGGTGGTGATAATGGAGGGGCTGTGGAGCCTGGTGGGACTGGAGGGAGCTGTGAAAGCGCCTCTGCCACTTACTTTGGGCGGGCTGCTTTTTATCTTGGGCACTTTGGCGCCGCGGCCACGGTGAGTCTGCTCGTGGTCAAACTCCAGATCCTCAAGCCGTTGGGTCAACGCCAGCTTCTGCTGGATGGCCATACGGAGGAGGGAGTTCAGTGTCTTTTTCTCGTCCTCTGCTGCCGCCAGCTGCCTCTGCATCTCATCCAGCTGGGTAACATATTCATCACATCTACAGAGAGAGGTAGAGAGAGGCAAAAGGTGCGGAGGGAAGAGACGAAGATTTAGCGGGATATTTCTCGAACACAAGCAAATTCTGTGTGTGTGTATTGCAAGAAAAGTAAAAATATCCACTTCCCGAGCTTAGCAGCCTCAGATTTGCCCTCTTACCTCGTGGCAAACATGGCCCTGAGAGACGAGAAGGTGGCGGCGTCTTCTTTAAGAGCCTTCAACTCGTTCCTCAGTTTCATCATGGTCTCTGTCACCATTGACTTTTCATTTTCGTACTTGCTCTTCAAATTTGCCAGTGCAACCTCTGCTGTCTGCAAAGTGGACAATTTAACACTTCATTAATTCAGATAACATGTGACACAGAAAGGACAAGTGATTGGTTTCCTTCAGTTTACATGGATATTGCTATTAATTACAAGGAAACGCCTTCTTCACCTGTTTATTGGCCTTCAGCACCAGCCTGAGTGTGGCTATCTGCTCTCTCTTGGTACTGAGCAGGGACTTTAGTTTGAGTATCTCCTCCATGCACAACTCCTTGTCCTTGTCAAGCATAGGCGCCAGCTCCCTGGCTGCAGCCCTCTGCCTGGACAACTGCAGTGAGCGATCCACAGCCCGCTGGAGGTGTTTGATCTGGTCTCTGATGATGGCGTTCAGGTTGTAGATATTCATGGGCTCCTTCCGCAGGTCGCCACCTGCCTCTGAGGGCACTGGAGATGGGCAAGGTGAGATGCTGATGCTGGGGGAACCCGTGGGGTTGCGGGTGGGGCTGCTATGGCAGGAGTCCACTGTGTTGTTTGTTGTCTCATTGTGATGGCCGTCTTTGGATGGGGAGTCCATGGGACTGCGTGGGGGCTCAGAGGAGCAGGCTGCTGATGCTGCGGCGAGGCGTCGTGCCAGGCGGGGCGAGAGCAAAGCCCGGTGGTCGTCGGAGCCTTTCAGGCTGCCGCTGCGTGTGACACGGCTCTGGCGGTAGTAGTCCAGCATGACGCGGTTGGGCGTCTCGTTGTTGCACAGACAGACGTGATGGTAGAGCTGCGCCAGCTCCTCACTGAAGGTTACCAGCTCATCTTGTGCTGTGTTCAGCATGCCCTGGCTCTCTGTGGCTGTGCTCGCGGCCGCTCGGAGCTCTGCCTCCAGGCTCGCCACCTTCTCCCGGCTTTCACGATAACTACGCTCCAAATGAGTTACCTGCTTGGAAGAAATCAGATGGACATTTGGAACATTACAGGGTGCAAAACAAAAATGTCGTAAAGTCAAAATTATATTTGGTTAGATGATGCAGGAATAAAAACACACACGACTGTACATGTAACAATGACAAACCTGTTCAGTCAGTGCCTGGACCCTGTCGTCACTGTGGCTGTCTCCGTGCCCCTCCACAGCCTGGTTGTACTTCTCCTTCAGCACCTTGAGCTCTGCTTTCAGGTCGATCACCTCCGTCACTGCTACCTTGTACTTACACTCCAGGACCTCGAAGCCATTGATATCGAGGTCACAGTGACCATTGGCTGGTGGTGATGAGGAACCACCGTCGGGTTTCTCACTCTCCTGCGGGTCATCCAGCTCTTTGTCTCCATTGAGACATTTCATGCCGTTGACGCGCTCCGTGAGGCGATGAACTCGCTCATTCTGCTCGCTCAGGGCGCCCTGTGTGTGCTGCAGCTGGGTCTGTGACTCCTGCAGGTTCATGAGCAGCACCGCCTTCTCACGCTCCACCTGCAGGACAGGAGGATAAACGGGAGGCAGTCAAGACAGTGAGGGAAGAACACAGTATTGTATATGTGTGAATGATTTGAAACCTAGAAAAGTCTTTTAAAGTCTAAGTGTCCTTCACTTTTACCTCTTTATATATTTATATATTCTTATGTAACACACTGCATTGACGCGTGACTTCCAAGTTCTGACAACCAGCTACAGGCAAATGTAATTTCACCTGAGGCATTTTACTCATAATAAAATTAAAATGAAAACAGCAGCAATACTCAGACCCTGCTGATAAAGGCTACAGTATAGCAGGTCTCAGTTACGCATATGTATAATCAATATGACCTGCACAACTCCATAATGTTAAGGGGCTAATAAAGATAAAGACAAAGTACCATACAACCACCATTTGTAAGCAGCAAGTGAACAAACACAAGCAAATGTCTTGGGACCAACAATGCATCAGCTGACTTGTATTTCTGGCTGTATAAATGTGTGTAATGACATATAGCGCTGCTTGGGTAACCTAAAAACTGTTGGTAAGGACTAGGGGTGTAACATTACATATTTTTATTGAACCATTTAGTACAAGGCTTCCGGTAATCCAACTAATCCTATGACATTTGGAAAATAAAATACACAGCTTAAATTATGTGAAACATAATGTTCTCAGTGCCACTGTGCTCAACAAGGCAGCACATATGACTTCACAGGCAATGAGCTGTCTGCCCCTCTCACCTCAAACTAATATATTTTACTCCAGTGAGACACACTATGAGGCAGCTACGCTAAGCTAGCGCGTTGCAATGCTGTTAGTAATTCCATTACCATTCCAGAAATAGAAGCTCCTCTGATAACCTACAGGTCTGGCATTGGGAGCCACTTTGGTTTCGCTTTGAATTATGAGGGTGATGATGAGGGAGTGGTGGATAAAAAAAAACACAACGGTATGCTCTATCTGCTTCACAACAGCAGGTTACATCAGTGGGAGTATTTCAAACATGACTTCTCATTTACACATACATCACCCGCGTGTGTCAGTAGGTGAAACTATCTGAACAAAGGAACAACACAAGCTACAAGATATCGTTATCCCTGCAGCATTTAGGCAACCATTCCCAAGGTGATTCACACAAGGAAAAAGGAATCACCATGGCAACTGATATGTTACATTTATAGAGACAGGTATGAGACCCTATTCTGTAGTGGAAACATAGGCTTTACAAAAACATTTGATGTAACTGAGCACCGTTACAATATTCCCTCACGAGCCCATTTCAGCCAGACCGTGTAAAAACAGAGGCCCAAATTATGATGTTAGTTTTAAAACATTTAAAAAATTAAAATATGAGGGAATTTCTCTGGCATTTCAGAAACAAAATTTGCTTCTTTTGTGCGTATTTCTTTATTACTACAATACTAGATTTTATATTTAATACTGAGCTGTTTTTGTTTTATATGCTGCTAAGAAGAAACCCCAGAGGATGGGTCAGTAAGGTGTAGCTCCATCAGTGTTCAAAGTCAAAAAAGATTATACATAATGATGTTTTTATAACTTAAAAATGTTAAAATCAAGTAAAGTTTTGCTGCATCGAAATGATACTGTGTCGTTCCAAACTGAACAGTGAATTTTGTGACCTGTTACAACTGTAGTGCGGATGACAGAAATCAAATTAAAGTGCATTTTAATTACTTTTTGATCAGTTATCCTATACTGCTAGGGGAGTGTGCTCCCCTAGTGCTGAGAGGGTAAAAACTTCATTAATCTGACTCTGAAACAAATAGATACGCTTACAAAATGTCAATGATGATTACTGCTTAGGGTGACACCTCAAATGAATTGTGAATGCTCTCTAACAGTGCCCATATTGAGAAAGACTAAATTGATTTTTAAAAAATTCAACTGGCAAGTGGAAGCCCGATGCTGCCGGCGTTTACATCATTGACAATCAACTTGAAAGAGAAAATTGATTACTGGGTAATTGGGTTTACAGAGAAAGGCACACTGCTAATATAGCAGCCACTGATCTAATTTTGTATTTCCCCCAGGAGCTCAGCTTGGGGCAAAAATGAACAGTAATGGCTTAATTAGATTTTAGCATGAATCTAATTTACATATGTTTTTTATGTATTTGTCCTGTGTGGAGTGCTTACTTAGCACCATGTGTTCCATTCAGGTGACTCAGTGCATATGTGACTGTTAAAGAAAGACAGTTCCTATATTATATTATATAAGCTCCATATTTACACTTTCTATTTATACAGATGGAGCATATCACAATGCAATGGTAGGACTAACTGTTATATAAATGTCTAAATGGAAAAGTGTACGGTGCCTGTGGACAAAGAACTTCTGTGACATTTTCCCTCCCTCTTTGGGTCTCATTTCTCGTTTAGGACTCTATTTCTGTCCCCTTGTCTCTAAACTAAAAGCAGAATATAGTCAGTTTCTGTCTCTGTCCTGCCCCTGCATCTGCTCTCTGTGCCCACTGGACACTAATCACCCTGACAGGGCTCCCTATGGTACACGCAAATGCACTGCCTCTACTGCCGGACTCTTTTTGCATTGCTATGATTTAGCTTCACCACTCCCGCTAAGATATCAGCAAACATGAGAGCATACGATGCATGATATACACTTCATACGGGAATGGATATAGGCTGAAATGCACGTGCAAAAAGAATTTCCTATTTCACTGAATGTATAAATAAATCAATAAATAAATAATTGAATCATTATGTGTTTAAGTATATACATTTTGTGTAGATGCATTCTGTGTATATGTGGTGTGTGCCCTTATTTGTATTCAGTAAAGCCTGTAGTGTTACGTGATATTTTTCACATTTTTACTATCTTTCCCAGACTGTCATCACCTTGTCATTTCCTTACTGTTACCAGTGACGAGCAGCGACCAAGGCTGCTTTCAACAGTGCGGCAATGAACACTGAACACAGATACACACCCACACAGAATGCAGCACGACGATTGATAAGACGCTTCAGTGTCTACGCTACAAACTAAAATGTACTGTGGAAAATTGGATCAATACAGCCATCTTCTAATGTGCTCTGAGCTGCAGTAAATTGTCTTGGGGTTAGCGTCGGTATCAGCTTTAAAGCAACTGAAATCTTCCAGACAGTAACAACCAATGAGATGTTCAAGTGTCGTCAGTGCTGACCTTGAAAATAATATTCAAAGGGCTGAAGAAGAATAAGTGCTTTCTAGCTGCTATAAGTCAACACTGCTGATTTTATTTGGGTATTTGATGTATTGTGGTATTTATTGACACTGCTATATTTTCTTATAACACACCTGTAGCAGCTGCTGTTTGAGTTTCTGCATCTCCGACAGGTTGAGCTCACTGAACAGGTCGGGCACGGGGTGCAGGCCTTCTCCTTTCCGGCCTGGTCGGTATTCCCCGTTCATCTTAGCCAATCCAGTGCCTGTGTGAACGTGGCCGTTACGGCGGTTGCAGTCCTCATTGTTCCCATTAGCAGCAGGGATGGTGGTGCCGTTGGTGCCGTTTGTTCCGTTGGTCTCGTCAGGGAACTTGAGGCCCTCAACACCAGTGACGGTGAGCGCCAGATGGGCCCCTGCTCCGTAGACGCTGTCGCTCAGGCTGAGGTGGTGGGCCAGTTCCTTTCTTAGATTGTTCTTCTGCTCCCTCTCGCTCTTGAGAGCATCCAGGGCCTCCTCCAGCTGACCCTCGGAGATGTCCTTCAGACGTAATGCATCTTCCAGCTGACTGTTGAGGAGAACAGTCTCCTCCTCTAGTACTTTAATTTCATGTTTTAGTCCTTCATACTCCACCTGAGGAGCAACAGAAAGGACAGATGGGAACAGAAAAAAGAAAAGAGTAGAAACAATTTAATTTAATCACTTAATAAGATGCCAGGTCAAAATAGAGGAGACGTGGAGGGTGTGAGTACAACAAACAATCAAACAAAATAAAAAATATAGTAGCAGACGAGTTTTTAAAAAAAAGCATATATGCAGAGATTTGGACTTGAGTTATATGACTTGGATTCTAAGTCAGACTCAACACAAACTGATGACTTTAGACTTGACTTCAAAAATCAAAAAGACTTGCAACTCAACTTCCATACCAGTGACTCGTGACTTAATTTGGACTTGAGCCTTTTGATTTGAAAATACTTGATACCTTCCCCCAGGCCAATTTGGAAGGAGAAAGTTCATTTTGTTGTGGTACTAGTCAAAAGTGCTTCATGATTTCATTCCAATCAAGTTCAGTTGTTTTTGTTTTGACACACTTGTTTTGACAGCTAATAGAACTTTTAAAAAGATTTCATGATATTTCTAAATTTAATATGTCATTACTCTGTTGTTAATGGGATTACACGTGGTGAAGAGCACATTATGACTTGTTTAGGACTAAAAAACTCAAGGTTTAGGACTTTGGACTTGTTTGTCTTGACTTGTGAGTGCACTTGGGGACCTGAGTGCAAAGACTTGAGACTTACTTGTGACCTAAAAAACAATGACTTGGTCTCATCGCCGCATATGAGACATTAGAAGTGTTTTATGAGTAGTGCTTTCAGACATTATCTGATCTAAATATATGCCTGGATTATGTAGTCAAAAAGTCATTAGTTATTTGAATATGATTACATAGGAAGCTAAGGCACTCATTTTTTTTTTTACAGTTCAGAAAAAAACTTTTTTTTTTCGTACTTTTACGTTTACTGTGATGTAACCTTTACAGAAAGATCAGCAATATATTATATATATACATTGATTTATGACCTTAATCTACTCGCCCTTACAGACACTGTATGACACTGTTGGGGATACCTTAAGGGAAATGAAGGATGATGAGCAGCTGGATGAGAGCACAGTTTAATTCTGTGCATCCTGGAACCAATACTGAGAACAAATAGGGAACCACACTTGAGGGTGGTTTTGGAAGTTATACTGGGAAACTGAGTGTGAGTCATTTACTTCAACTGAGAAGGAGCTTAGTGCCTCATCACAGAAGGCGATGACAAATCTGTCTGGGACAAAACTTCCTGGTGTGCTGAGAAATTAGTTGACTGAGTGAAAGGAACTAAAATAGTGACGGTCTTCACACTGACCTGGCTCTGCTTGAGCGTTGACACCAGTTTCTGCAGCGTGATGTTCTCCTCCTCCAGCTCAGTGTAATCCTGAAGCAGCCGCGTCTCTCTGAACTTGTACTCCTTGACCTCCTCCCTCATCCGGCTCCTCTGTAGCTCCAGCATCTCGTTATTCTGGAGAGAGAAAAATGGAATGAAAAGAGAAAAGCAGGGGGAGAAAGATGGGTACAAGAAAGAGATGGGAGGAAGAGGATTGGAAGTCAGCTCATAACCTGAATCCATAACGTTGCTCACAGAAAGCAATATCACTCGTACGTACTTATAGTCTATGCTAAGACACATACTGCACTTCTCTCTGATATCATGAGGATGAGCTTATTCACTAAACAAATTTCATTTTCATAAATGCAGTGAGTCAGCACATTCACACTCCCAGAGAGATCATTTCAGGTCACCTGCTGTGCACAGATAGAAACATGAGCATATGCTGGACCATATAAAGTGTCGATGGGAGAAATGCACCTTTCCACAAAGGTCATAAATCTGAGTGTAGTAGGCGGCAGCACTGGGAATATACGGAGAACTCAGCAAAATCATCTGTTACATACACAACTACTAATGGTATGTTTCATTCTTAAGGAAAAGGGAGATGGATGAATATCCTCTCTGTTAGCCTCAAAAAAACTGACCCCAATCTCCATGTTACTTTTAATTTAGGTTAATTTCTACATTAGTCCAGGTTACCTAAAATTAGGGCTGACCCTTGAAAGTTGGAGATACGAATCATCTGTACTTCTGGGCAGTGCTGTAGTGGTAGTTGATGAGGTGGGTGTACTATTGGGTAGGTTACTGAGGAGGAGGTGAGTATGCTCTCCTACGTATCCCAATGGCTTTGCGGCTGATAGCTGGGTTTACTGTAAACAGCCAGAAAAAGAGCTGGGTATACCCCATATACCTGCCTCTACTGCTGCTACTACTCTCTACTACACTGCTGCTTCAAGCTACTCTTTGGTACAGACAGCTGCAGACATGATGAGGTGAAACTTACCACCATAAGGCTCTGACGTAACATTATTTTATTTCTTCTGCTTGGAGGTGGTGAATTTACAGCCCACAGATGCGTTATATCATACAGTCTCTGGCTTTTGTTTGATAACTAGTGTGGCAAAAAATATTGT
>JAPZEB010000023.1:4161547-4184149 GCA_029783705.1 Chaetodon striatus | reverse complement strand
TTTTGATAAGTCATGAGGAAGCAGGGTATTAGTCGACTCATAAGACGGTAAAATGTTATGAATAACACACACCAGCAGATGTATACACAGAAAAAGACACACACACAGTGTTGTGTCCTGTCCAGATGGTCGGCCCAGCCAACCACGTCAGGGATTTCAGTACCATGGAGAGAGACACGCAGGACTGATGCAGAGAAGCCACACAGCTGTCAGCGTCATGAAGAGAACTGTGTGTGTGTGTGTGTGGAAATGTGTGTGTGAGAGAAAGCAGATTGTTTCTTGCTGCAACATGTCATTCACTTTGTCATTTGTTTGATCAGACGTAAAGCATGACACACAACTGTCACCAGTGTTTCAGACCAAGCCAAAAAAGCCCCAAAAAAGAAAGGAAAAAAAAAAAAAAGCCGCAGGAACAAAAACAACATCTCTCATAAATAATCAGTGAAGAACAGTATCTAGAGCACAACAAATGGAAGAGACGTAAGTCAAAAGCAGCATGCGATGTGTCAACTTCCAGTCACAACATGACTACACACACAAGCCACCATCAGCCGGAGGTGAGCAGACAAAACACAAACACACAAGATTTATTCCTGACTCACTCGGTCCCTTTGACAAACACATGTTTGACTGCACTCCACAAGTGTGGGGAGGTTAACAGCACAGCAGAACAGGAAGAGGAAGTTGAGCTTCCACTTCACAAATGCGGAGTGTTTCCCTCTTGTGTCAGTTTTACTTACAAATAAAATTGATGTTGTGGTTTCCTCAGGTTGGTTTGGGAATAACCTGAACATCATTTTACAAACTATGATTATGTCAGTGCATCTACAGCTACAGCATGTGATACTCCAGTCATTTGGTATTGCACGTCCATAAAGTTACCTCTTGTCCATGAGTAGATGCACGGTTCCTTCTGCGTGGTGATATGATTGGCAGGTGGTGGAAAGAAACTAGTTTCTTTGAAACTGCTCATAACAAAGTCTGTGGATTAATCTTGTCATGATTTCTGGAGAGAGACATTTCTTTTTCTGTTTCGCAGATTTATTTTGGGGCACTTTGGGCACCACAAGCTGAGTACCATGTTGTTCCATTATATTCAAAAGAAGGCCAACATTGCTATGGCCGATATCTCCAACACTCAGACACTCACACCAAACCAATCTACATTTTCAGATGATTGATTTTTGTTGAACTGCCAACATCACACAAAACACCAAATCATAGTGACATTTAAGTTTAATACATACAACTCCTTGTCAGTTTAGTATATTTAGGATCCTAAGAAACTCTCATGTACTTAACACTCATATCTATCATGGACCACTGAAGCAGGTTCATAGGAAGCATCGCCCCGGCATATTTCGCCCTTTAACAAGGACACAGAAACGTCCCCATGTGCTTCTCAGCCACGGGGAAAAGTGCCAAGTAAAGAGATCTGTCATCTATAAAAACACACAAGCACATTTTCACAAGCGAGGGGAAGCTGGGTAATCACAGCCCAGCAAGAATGGAGGTCAGTCACACTGACAAAATTAACAAATAAAACAGATGATAACAAGTAATTACGTTAACAAAGACAATTTACCACCACGTTTAAACTCTGAACTGTGTGTGCATACAAATGTAGTGTATAATGATCACTCTATAATACATTCAGTTACTAAAAATAAATGCTAAAATTAGAGGCACAGGCATTGCGTTGTGTGTGTGTTCTTGTGCTTTAAGCCACCAGGAGCCCTCTTCTAAATCAACAGGGATGCTTATCATTGTAGTGCCGAGTGCTCAGGCACGCTCTACTGCGCCATTTAAATCCTTTAGTTTAATTTCCCTGTTTGTACAGAGCTCTTCTATTCATGAAACACTGTCTACACAAACATTGAGCTGGCATGATATGAATGTTTTATAGATAGTCAAGAGGGTAACTGTGAATTGCCCTGCTTTCTGTTCCTCCTTCCTGAAATGCTATTTAGCACGGTGAAGCCTATTATTCCTCTGATAACAATATGCTATTGTGCTGACACTCGAGGAAAAAAAAAATCTATAATGCAGGATAATAGCTGAAAAACGCCTTAATGTGCTTCATAGTGGAACATCCCTGCCAGTAACAACAAATCCACAATAGCGTCACATCTGTCGCTTTCCCACCAACACAATGTGTACAGTACATGCCGCGTGAAGCCGAGAGGGCTGCCAGGGGACAGGCTGTGTTTAGTTAAAAAGATGTGGCCTGTTAAAGTGATTCAATTTGGCTCAAGTCTGCTCCTGATAAGAAGGATGCCTGGATTATTTCCCAGAATGCCTATCACTTCTGTGCGCGCGGTCTGTGCCTGGCTGAATGGACATTGAATCGGTAGACAGAGAAGCAGATGGGTGTAAGATTTGTTGGATCCCAAATTACTTTTTATTTCTTATCTTTTCTCCTCAAATCCATCCTTACGTTCTCCTCGTCTCCAAAAACCATCCATATCATCTACGTCTGCCACTGCTGCCAGAAATTTTCTGGATCTAAAATAATTTATAAAGCTAGGAGTCACAGTATAAAGAGGCCCACTGTTTTTTTTATTCTTTGCTTTTAAATGGGAAGCTGTGATTAGTGTGAGCAGACAGAAAAAAACAGCCCAAACAAACTGCACAAACTGTACCAGCTGTAGCCTAACTGTGTCATATGTGGCTTTCTCTCTGCTTGGTAATGTGCCCTGCAGGAGATCACGAGCAAGTCAACCACAAAAACACACGGCCTACCCTTAAGGCTATTCCAGCACACAAATACATATTAAAAAATACACATGGCCACAGGCACACTCGCACATGCACTTCACCGGTATTCATCCCCAACTCCTGCCATTCGTTTGGAGAGAGAACAAGAGCCGTCGGGCAGGAATGGAAAATTTGAAAAAAGCAGTGAGTGAGAAGGAGGAGACGAGGGTTGAATGGAAAGTGTCCTCTGAGCATCCAAACGTTGACAGAAGGAGGGGAGGACAGAGGAAAGACAGAGGACAGACTATTCATTAATCTATATCCAAGTTTAACCAGGAAAACAAAAGAATCATTACATTTAAGAACTTCTGAAACAAAGTTTTCTTTATTGCAAAAATAAAAAAAGATGAACTGATAATCAGTTTTCTATCAATTGACGTAACAGTTTCAAAACTCCAGACAACAAACTAGTGTTGTGGTACCCAAGAATAGTTATAGTCTTATGACCGCTTTTTGAAGATTTTGTCTCAGACTCGGCTGCGTATTTACTCTCAGACAAAGAGGAGTCAGAATTTTAGTCTAAGACCAGTAAGGACCACGACTGCCTCTGCAAAAAAGGAGTGTCGAATAAAGATGGTTCAGTTGATTTCAGCCCGTTAGCATTTGTCTTTGTTTGCTCTTAGAAGGAAGCTTGGAAATATGACCACATTACTCAAGCTCTACAATCCTTACACTGGCTACCTGTCACATTTTTTAAAATTCTTAATCATTTAGTACTTAATTTTACCTTTTCTCTTTTTCTCTTTTCTGTATCTTTTTTATTTTATTACTCTGTAAAGCACTTTGAATTGTACTTGTGTATGAAATGCGCTATACAAATACAGCTGCCTTGCCTTAGGAAACAAAGGAAAATTCCCACACGTAATATTCACCTTTGCAATGCCATTTGATTATTTTACCAAGACATTTTAATGGCAAACACACATACATAGTGTAATGATTAAAGAAGTGAATGAAGAAGAGTCTTCATCTGTTTTCTGTGAACGTTTTTATGGAAATCTGGATGATTCAGATCAATTTAAGGAGTGCCTATTGTTTGCAGGTTTCACATTTTATCATGATGCATCTTGGTCTTGGCCTTGACTTGATTTCAACCCCTCGAAGTCTTGTCTTGGTCTTGATATTCTGCGGTCTTACTCATGCCTTGGTCTCACTTTAGGTGGTCTTGACTGCAACACTGCAACAAGCAAAGGTGTGTGCCTTAATGTGTTCTTACATTACACTAAGGGATTACAGCTGTAAATAATGACAATTTAGCATTATCAGATAATCTTCCAATTGCCAAAAATGTCCGAAAATTACGAGAAAATGTTCCTAAAATTTCCCAAAGCCCACTTAACAATCCAAAGATATTTAGTTTACTATCTTGGAGACAAAGAAAAACAGCACATATTCACATTTGAGAAGCTGAAACCACTTAATTTCGTTGCTTTAAATATGACTGAAACAAATAATTGATTATGAAAATTGTTGCCATAATCTTTGGGTGACTGATTACTTGCTTTATCAACTACTTAGGAATAATAGCATTTAGAAATAACCTGGACATTGTTTTTACATCAGCTAAAAAGGTATAAAATGTTTCAAAGCTCAGCTGAACTGCAAGAAACACCACTTTACACTCTCAGCCACACATTCTTTAACATTTAATGTCGGTGCATCCTTGCCGCCTTTCACCCTAACTCATGGCAGATTTGCTGCAGTCTAAGGACACTGCAGCCCAGACTGGGTATTCTTAGTGTCTGAAGGTGCAGAGCTGTGTTCATGTGTACAGGTGTGTAACTATGTGAGTAAATGTGCTGCTGCAATATGGTAAAGCTGTGTCCCAGACAAATCCTCCCTCTCAGGGTACGGCCCGATAAACACAGTGAGTCACTGAGGCTCACAGATTCAGACACTTAATTAACAGAACAAACAAGTGAGTCTGAAAGATTTTAGTCATCGTGATCCCATAGGTCTAACATAACAGCACAAATGGCCTATATTACTTTATCACTAAATAACTCTGTTCTTGAATTCTTTTTTTTTCTGCTCCTAATCTCTCAAAGGGCGAATGTTGTCAGCTGAATATTTTTATCCATGCTTGTCCAGAGTCCTTTAAGTGGTCTTCCTCTCTATCATAATCCCTCTAAATGATAACAGACCATTTCCATTATGAGCCTTAACTAAGTACTGTGTCTCCTCAGTCAGTCAAGTGTTCAGGGACTTGCCTGGGGTGAAGAGGCGCTAATGTAGGGAGTGCAGAAATCAACCCACTCTTCTCCTCTTTGCTACACACCGCCCTCCCTACAGTCTTTCATCCCTTTGCTTGACTAAGTGGTCGAAGTATTTCACAAGAGAAGGAGCCAAAGATTAAAGAAAAAAAAAATCATGATGATAGAAAGTGAGCTTGGATGAGTGTGCTGAGAGAATGTCAATGCCACTGAGAAATAGAAAAAGATGGAGGTGTTTGAAAGCTCGCAGGCTGATTGGTATTCAGTGCCAGTGCCAGCAGACGCACCCAGAGAGGCAGCCAAACACACACAGGAGAGGGAGACAGGCAGAACGACAGGAGACAGATTCAACTGATAACATTGTCTCCTCTCTCTGTAGTGGGTCTCTGCTGATAAAGAGGACGCAGCCAAGCCAGACAAACACGGACTACAATGGACAGGCTAGTCTGCACACAGTGACCCCCTTGGTATTGACACATGGGGCCTCTGGGTGACTCAGTGCTTTTGTGCAGCCACGGGAGAGCCTCCATGCCAGGCCGCAGACCTGTGGGAATCCTTGTACGGGCTACTAATAAGGTGATGTCATTGGTGGCGCTTCATCAGGCACATGTAAGTCCTTACTATGATCTCTCTCCTCTCTGCTTTTGTCTCTCATCTATGTCCGACATGTAACATTAGCTCCCCAGACAAGATTTTTTCATACATCATGACATGAATTTGAGCACTGACTTCATGCTTGCGTGATAACGAATTAATTATTCAGTCATTTATAAAGCAACAACACTGAGAGTCTACAGCCGCACTAGTGGTTCTGTGAGGCTGTACTTCGGCACACACAGTGGTGCACTGAGCTAAATGCTAACATTCATACAATGACAATGCTAACATGCTGATGTTTAAACTGTAGGAGTAGCGCTAAACGCAAAGTACAGCTGAGATTAATGGGAAGATTGGTGACTGCAGAATGGGCCGCGTTAGATTAAAATTTTTGACCCAGTACTAGAAGTTAGTTACAATAAGTTACTGTAATTAATCCTCTGATGAATGTAAACGTTTTGTACAAAACCACTGAGGTAGTGCAAGAGTCAGGGAGGCACCCACTCTAGATAAAACCACGATCGCATCACAAAAGCGGGCTCCCGGACGTCAAGGCCCAATGATTGGCTGGCAGCCTACTGCTGTGGCACACAGGAAGTCAGGTGCTGGTTCAAAGAGGCGTCTTATAGCTTTTATAGCTGGGCGCCCTGTGAAACAGCACAGCTTGATTTCATCGGTGGCTTTGAAGTCCACCCTTCAAAAACACACCGACAAACTCTGTCCAATCCATCTCTCTCCTTGGAGGCAGGACACTGGGTTTCAATACCCTTCTTCCTCTTTTATGTATGTGTCTTGTCTACATGTTTATGTCTCCCCATCCATCTGTTTTTATTCTTTCGATGGCACTTGCTAGCAGTAGCCCTTGACGGACCTTGACGTCTGGCAGCCTGCATTCATCACGCTGAAGTGGGCATGGTTTCATCTAAAGCGGGTTGAATAAATGATGGACGGATCGGGGAATCATAAATTACATTAAAATTCATCCTCAGAGAAACATTAATGTCGACAAAAAATTGTTGCTGGTTCATCTTGTAAATGAAGATATATTTTACTCAAAAAAACAAAACCAAACCAGTGACATTAGAGGAACACAGAGCTAGAGGAAAAGGCAAAGTATGTGGAGCCTATGGATTTAAATCTATATATTTTAATGTATTTATATTTTAATCTATATATTAGTTGATATACTGCAATATGCTGAGTATTGTCAAGCTAAGTGTGTCCAGTGTTGGTAGATTTTTCGGCAGGGTGAGACCTGAAATCGTCGTTGTTTTTCCAGCTGTGTTCCACACTGAAGGCGGCCCGACCTAGCTTGCAAAACACGTGGTACTTGCTGACGTGGCTAGCACCTAGAAAAGGGAAGGTCTGGCACCAAGCAGGCTGAAATTTTGACGCATATTTCTTCTTTTTGGGAGCCGTTTCATTCATTTCCAGTTGGTACTGTTCCACCTCGAGCTTGGGCATGGACGTGAACTTGAACGTGCACAGTCATGCACAGCACGCAATCCAACCTGACCAGGCAGGGCCGTTTGGGTTGGGTTGCCAGGTTCTACGACACACGAAACACCAATTTGACTCATATCACTATGAAATCGGGAGAATAGCGGGAGAAATTACCAAACGGGAGCAGGGCAGGAGAAAGGGTTAAATATAGGGAGACACTAGGGTGGGTTTAGTGCTAGCGTAGAGTTTAGGGTGAGCCCTCATGTTTGTAGTATTCCCAGAGTATCCTCATATGAAACTGCTGGCAAAACGCATGTGTAAAATCCAAGTCCTACTTTCCTTCTGTGTTAAAAAATCCAAAACAAGTCCAGATGTTTTATTGAAACGCAGACGGCGTGTTTCTGATCTGTTTCTCCAGGGGCTTCATCTTTGTTTTGATGAGCTTCCTGCCAAATGCTGCTGATTGGGACCTCTGCTGACCTCACCAGGAAAAAAAACATCAGCACTATCTAGTGGATATAAAAGCGACTGATTTTATTATTCCAGTAACAAAAGTTGTATAAAAATGTACATCTACAACTTAATGATTTATATGATAAAAGATCTTTTCATTTGTATTAAACCTGTGCACCCACCAACCAACAGACTCACAAACCAACCCTAGAGCCAACATTTTCTGAAACCAACTCTCAAATGTGAGAATTTGCTGCATTTCAGAAAGCATTAGCAAGACAAGCAAACTGGATCCATGTGAGTAACCAAGGGTCCTGGGAAATCCTAATGGCAGTTTCCCTATTTTTTGCATTTTTTAGACGAAACTTTAGTTGATAAATAATTGACAGATTAAGTGATGGTGAAAATAATTGCTCCACAGATCATGCACAAAAACAACAGCCACCTTGGTCACATTAATTTTCCAGCATGTTACGTTCTTTTTCTGCATTTTCCTCCAACTGTAGACCCACAACAACATCCAGTCTATATATACCTCCATCCTCTGAGCTCTTTCAGTTTCATGACCTCACTTAACGTCGGCCCTCTTGTGATGGAGTTTAGGGTTAATTAAATGGGTTAACTGGGCAATGATTTAATACCTGTCTAACCCTATACATCCCCTAACAGCGTTTAAGTGACAGAGACAGATCCTCTGACCCTGATTCTCCGTCACACACCCATTTTAAGTGCATGTTTGGGTGTGCATGTGCTCATGCATGCCAGTGAGTATGTGCAGTGTAATTGTGATGTGGGCGATAGGCAGGAACTTCAGAGGATCATGCCCGTCCTTGCTCTACATCGTCGCTGGATATAATGGCCTCTGGTCATTTAGATGGGAGGCTTCTCTTTCTCCGGCATGCAGAGCTGATAAGCATGAAAGAAGACTGGAGCTGAAATTAAATTGCTCTGTCTAGACACAAAAAGCCAGAATAACTGAAGTCAGTGATGCTTTAAAGTACTGAATTGTAAGAAAAAAAAATGTGTAAACTAGAACAATAAATATAGGCAGCATATGGCTCAACTACTGTTCTTAAAATTCACACAAGGAAGACCTTTGGAGTGCAAAAGCAAAAGTTTTCCTTGTGAGAGGACAGGCTGCTTTTTTGCTATGCTTTCAGAGTTTGCAGCACACACAGCTAAAGTAGACGACTAATCAATACAGCAGCCTGCAGGCAGGGGAGTCCTGTTCCTTCTTCCCTCTTCCCAACTACTGTATTTCACTGCAGCAAAAAGGAGCTTTCTGAAAAACATAATCTATGCAGGGCAGGGCGGGCCTGAAGTGTCTCTGCAGAGAGAACGGCTTCATTAAATACTGTTCTCGGAGGATCGTGAGATTTTAGGAAAAAATAAGGGTGTGAATTAAATAACTGCTTGAAATCATGTGGTCTTTTTGAGTTCTGTTGATTAAATACAGCTACCAGCTCCCACTCTCTCTTTTTTTCTCCTCTCTCCATCAAGTCGACACCACCATAAAAACCTGAAACAACAAAGAGACGCAAGTGATGGGCTGGAGTCACTCACCACCACCACCACCACTCTATCCTGCTGCCCCTCCCTCTTTAGTCTCAATCACAACATCCGCAGTCAAACACCCCCACCTCTCCTGCTACACATACAGACACATGAGAGAAAATAACAAAAGGAAAAGCCATACACACATACAGGAAAAGTGGCCCTGATGTGTGACTCAACTACAAAGACAGATGACCTTCCCTTCAGGTCCTGACAAAACACACATATCAACCACCCCCATACAAAACACCAGGGGCCAAACACAAGGGCAGACAGGTCGTTATCTATATGCTCAACTGCATCCCTGAGCCTGTTGCTGAGGTCACAGGTCAGCATCACCACACCTGCAGAGCACTGTTTCTTTGCTCCAAACACCACTGTCATTTAAACTGAAGGAACAATACTATTAATGGCTTCACTTCAGATAACCACGATGACTTTAAAAGACAGCGTTCTTGAGTGGGCTGTACATTTCTTAAATTACTTAAGTGTTGCTAAACCCGATTTGGCTTCATTTCCCTGGCTGACTGCCACCCAGCAGACACCACACTGTGCCAAACACAGCTTCCTCTCTAATAAAAGCTTTGTAAGTGACCGAATCAACAGCTGCTCTGTATGATCCACTTTGAAGGAAATTACACTGGATCTGTCAGACGTGTTTCACCAACATGCACTGATTTCCACAATGCACGCCACAGTACGCATTTTTACTGCACAGAGCAGAAATCGATGCATAATTCCCACTTCACTCCAGGGACGGATCATAGCGGAGGATGAGGAGGGGGCAGCGCTATAGGAGATGAGAAGGGGGGATGGTGTAGAGACAGAACTGAAAGATAGGAGCCACACCAGCTCATAAGATATTGATTCACTCCCTCCATCCATGTTTACTGCCCACCCTCGAACCCTAGCTGATGTAAAAGGGGAGCTAGCAGGGGGAGAAGGAGGAGGAGAGGGGAGAGAACCCTGTAATGTATCCTTTCTCCTCACCCAGGACAGATTGATTTACAACCACAGCTGCTCTCTTTTGCGAATTGTTGTCCCCGAATTGGAGGCCCAGTCGAACACACCAGGGTGCTTTGAGCATTTTTTAAAAAGTTAATAAATGTTAAGAAGTATTCAGGTTTTGCTAAACCTTTTATTCAATGCTGATTCACCACCTTAAAAGAAAAAACTGCCAGATGGGTCCTGCTTAACGCTGAGCGTTAACAGTGCTGCCTCACAGTCTTGTCTGCTTCAGCCTCATTTCTAATATATTCTAGTTGTGCTGTTTCTTGCTGTATGAAACGCAGAAGGTTCGACAACCAGTGTGACCTTGACAGGTCCTTCACCAGGCTTCATAATTCACACTGAAGGCGATCAAGTCAATCAACAGTTTAACACCCTCACCAGTGCCTGATGGCCGAGCAGTCACATGATATTAACTTCACTTGTGCAGATAGTTACTGTGAAGAAAATCCCAGAGGAAAATGGGCTGACAGCAAATCAATCATCTGCAGGATAGTCAAAGTGTGTTTTTACTATTTGTGAATTTGACGGCTGACCCTTGGGAAAAATGCACCTCTATAACACACTTTGCACAATGAGAACTTGCCTGTGCACCAGGACCAGACCAGGCTTTCAAAAAGCATACAACTGCATTGTAAAAATAACCCGTAAAACACATTTGTGTTGTTGACACCATCTTGATATATTGCCTTGGCTAAGGAAGATATCTGTAAAAAATTTCGCCTTTTGGATATATGCTTTTTCGTGTCATATGAGAGATTTGATAACACCAAAAACATGAAGCCAGAGGCAGCAGGGGTTAGCTTAGCATAAATACAGGAAAACCTGCTCTTATTCCCAGGTCGTCAGGGCAACCTTAGCATATCTAGCTATGTGACACACGGCTGAAACACACTGTAACATGTGGTTAATGTTGTGAAATGGCTGTGTTTAGGTTTATTTTATCATGTTTGGCTTAAAATAAGTACATTTGTTACACAATGAAACATCAACCTTTGGTTTCATATGGGATGTAGATATGTAAGTGCATTGGAGTAAATTGAAAGCCCAGTGCATCTCATGAAGACACCAAAGACTGCCTTTGCTGCCATTATCACACACCGAGGGGCGTAGAAAGCATCGATATTTGACACCCTGGAAATGAAAAAAGGGATGGAATGGAAGCAGAGACAAACAGCTAGCCTGACTAAACTCTAAAAGTACCAAAACCTCTAAAGCTCAGTAAGTGACATGTTAAATCTTGTTTGTTGTATAAGTGACTCGAGAAAGTCACTACTTCTGGCCAGTAAATAAACTCTGCACTGAGCTAAACTAAGCTAAGCTAAGGTAACCAGCTTCTGGCTCTCGCTTCAAATTTAGCGTTAAGACATGACAGTGGAATTAATGTTCTCAACGGCTGTTTACTAGAAGGACAATACCTATAAGAATAACTATTAATATATCATCTTAAAAATTGTTCCAACAAGTAGACTGTTATAATAATGACAGTGGCGAATGACATCTTTGGTATCACTTTCAGAGCCATTTGATGAAAGATAGAAAAACTGACGGCCAATCAAAATCCATCCAAATTTACAGGGTTATCATGTCCAACATGGTTGATGACATCACTAAGACTCATAATTGAGGTTCAGAAAACACACTCCTTTTTGATAAAGTAAACAATTCAAGAGGGACATCTGACAAACAGACTCACTCTCATAAACAATGGTTATCTAAGTTTTTGTTACTATTATTAAAAGAGATAAGGGGACATTTAGGCCCATAGCTACAGGTCATTTACTGTATATCCATTGCCTAAGCTGCAGACACAGCTGGAGCACACAGCGCCTGTTTGGCGCCTCTTTAGTACCACTGTTTACAGAACATTATTGTTCATCAGCATGGATGCCCAGATCGTTATAGTTATTGTTATGGTTATTGTTCTTGTTCTTGGTTTAGACAACCCTTCACTCTCAGCAAGAGAGTGTGTAAGCAATTTTCCAAAAATGCCAACTCTTCCTTTAAAACAAAGATATCAACACAAAATACAATGATGTTTGTAAAACAATTCACACAAAAGCATTCATTTCTACCTATGAGTGTCAAGTGCCTTCATAAGCAGAGCGTACCAGTGCTGATGTTATACTAATATACATCTAAAGTACCTGAAGCACTATGGGTGATAGTGTTTATTTGGCAATGATAGTCCTACTTCCACTCCAAGGAGGGTTATGAGTGCTCAACAATACAAGCAGAATATTAATAGACGTAGCTGTATCATAGCGGTTTACCGGCCACATAATTTTTTCAAAAAGAATAAAATGCCAACTGTGATTTTGTAAAAACTGTGCTAGCTATCAAAAAGCTGATTGGCCCAAATACAGATCCAAGTCTCATGACCTGGGTCAGGTTTGAATAATTCTTCTATGTGAAAGTGACAAAGTTTGGTTAAGTAATATGGGACCAAAAAGGGATGTGTTTCAGGACTGCAACAATTCCCTATGATGTGTGAAATTAATCAGGCTTGTTTTTTCTGATTTTTTGGACAATCAGGAAAGTTGTAGCACGCCATGTTTACTGCAATGGCTATCTAAAGCAACTTCTGGTAACAAATACAGTGACTCATGAATGCTGAATGCGTGCAGACACTACCAAGAATAGCGTTAAGGAGAGCGATGACTACACAGCTGCAAGGAACCTAAAACACCGTCTAGGAGCTGAAGTTTCATGCTGACCTGATGAATCATGACTGAATCTTTCTTTTCAGGTATTTCAAATTACCATGCGAAGACCTTGATGAAAATCTCTTTTGGCATATTTTAGCCTAAAGCCTTGCGAACAGAACTGACCTGTGAACTGCCTGTTCTCGACCTATCACAAATGTCAATTCCTCTGCAGACTGAGAGGGCTGAAAAGATGAGTTACGACAGGAGCTGAAAATGACTAACTTCTTTTTCACGCTCCTCTAGACCTACGAGATTTGATTCTTTGTATGGGAGACTCAATAGACTTATTAATTAGAGAGACCAAGAGATTAGAGACTGAGACTAACTAATTAGCGAGTATGGAGTTATTTCCAGAAAAAAATCTAATGATTTAATTGAACAAAAGAAATAATCCTGGCATACAATGACTTTATGACTACAAGGCTGCTCATTCATTGCACTCAATCCACTGCTAATTTCAAGTCTTGTTGACATTGTGATGAAACGTCACCGTAAGCCATATGAACACACACACACACACTCTTCCCACTCCGCAGTGGCGGCATCCTCCTCCTTCTGCCTCTTACTGTGTGTCCTATCTGAGGATGATCTGCCCAGAGACAGCACTAACAAGCCAGAACCACGGGGTAATGGTGTCTCCGTCACTGCTTAGGCAGCTATCCAGAGACATACAGTACATTCACACACAGGGATACAAGAAACGAGAGAGTGACGGAGCCTGCAGGCAGAGAGAGAGAGTGACGGGAGGGGGCGCTGAGACAAAGAGCTGGGTGAAGGGAAAAATATATAGGAGGGACAGAGCAAGAAATCACTTCTGCTTTCAAAACCAAAACACGTTGTTAGCATCCAATTTCTGCTCGAGCCCTGCAGACAGCAAAGATATGCATGCAGATTCTCCTGAAGAATGTACTGTGCAAATAATAACTCTGGTGAGGGGCACCAGCTTTAACTTTACTTGCAAAGATCAGCAGAACACCATCTCACGTCAAGGCAAAGTTAGTTTGCAGTTTTTTTCTCTCATTTTCTGTGAAATGAGGAGGTTTTAGAAAATTATTCTTATATAGGGATGGAGCCTATCCCAGGTAACACTGGGCAAAGGCAGGTCATCACAGGGATGACACATAGCGACAGACAACCAGACAACCCTTCACACGTACAGGCAATTCAGAGTCAAAAATTAACCTAACATGCATGGCTTTGGACTGTAAGAAGAAGCCAGAGAACCCACAGAAAACTCACGCTGACATGGGGAGAACATACAAACTCCCCGCCCAAGCTAGGGTGTGACGCAACAGTGCTAACCACTGCACCACTGTGCCATACTCAAACAAGTATTTATTTGAAAATATCCCTAGAGGATCTGGGACATTATTAGAGGAGAGAATCATTTTTAGAAGAATCAATTATGAAATTGTTTTGTCAGTCAAAACCCAGACTCCCACTGAAGGATGTTGGCGTGTTTGTCTCTATCATCATGGCCATTGTGGCATCATGTGTGTGTGTGTGTGTGTGTGTGTGTGTGTGTGTGTGTAGTAAAAGCAATGTTCCAGTCAGTTGTTCTTCACCAGCTGGGACTTGGACTGAGGGCAAACAACCAGTACATGCAGAACGTATGTGTCACCACAGAACATATGCAAACACAGCAGGAACATGCATGCAAATCTGGCCCGCCTGCGCATACACACCTGCACGCACCTTGGAATAAACAAGTCAATGAAATATACATGCAGCAGTCTGTTGTATTTGGTGGGACACTCTTTGAATGGCTTTGAAAAACCAACACTGACTGGACGAAACAATCTATTTTTAAAATAATCGTTTAAAGGTTGGCGAGACCGTGCAATGGATTTTTGGTCTTTCATAAGAGTAACCAACACTTATTCAGAGATACTTGGGCCACTCAGTCCCAGAAGCAATTTCAATTTCCATTTGCAGTTTCCATGCCCTTTTATAATGCACCTCTCCTGAGTATGGCGGGAGTCGCCGTGATGTTATTGTAGTGGCAGGTTTGCACTCGGCCATTTGGTTTCATATTCATAAAAGTGCGACAGACAGATAGGAAGCGGGACGTGTTTTTCTGTGGAAGTAATATCACCTCCGGAAAATGTTCCCTCTCTCAGGCGAGAGCGAGGACAGAGAGACAGACGGACAGACGGGCAGACAGGCAGGTGGGGAAGCAGAGTATACAATGGGTGCAGATGTTAACGGATGACAGATCACAACAAAGAGCACTGTGATGGCACAGTTACAGCTGACATTTTCAGAGCTATGACAATTAAAGTTTTACAGCACATCATACTTCATCATACTCCCCTCTCCTACACAGCCAAAATATTTTATCTCTCTGCTTCTTTCTCTTCTCTGTCTCATCATCTTTTCCCCCATCACCCACCACATCATCCAATAATCCATAAGTGTGAGATATCAGCTGGACAGTGCTCTGCTGCTGGCTGTATCAGGCTGTCTCTTTATTTTAGCATGCTGCTGTGAGCAGCACAAAGATCATTCTGATTCTGCATGTCAAGTCAAAACAAAATGCTCAACTAGTCAAGCGCTGGAATAAAAGGGCACGCAGAAGAAAGTGGGAGATGTAAATATATAACCATGCATGCATAATGTAACATGTGAGTGCTGCCAGCCACATGGGCTCAGCATGTGATGTTATGTTTTTTTAATTTGGCTATATATATAATTTAAATAAAAAGTATGGAATAATGTGGATTTCTCATATTATTGCTGTTAATTTTCCTATGAGCCACATGTAAGGCAGAGTCAATAACAATGTTAGCAGTTTAAGATGAGGATCTAACTAGCTAAGGTAAAAAAAGGACTTAATGAGGGCAAATGCTTGTTCGTCCATCAGACAGCACCCCTGCTTGGACCACATCTATCTTCAGACTTGGCCTTCCTTTTGATATGAACTACACACCTGTTAAGTTCATGACTGCATCTTGCATTGTTGTGACTGTCACGGTGACAAAATCTGTCCATTGACGCACAGAAAGTATCTTTTATGTATCTAATCTTTAAAGTTCCTGCAGCTATGGCTGCCAGATAAATGTACTGAAGCAAAAAAGAACAATATTTCCTTTTAAAATGTAGTGCAGTGATACCCTATAGTGCCATAAAATGGAGATACTCAAGTAAAGCATCCAAACATTACTTACTTTCCACCACTGTCTAGCACAGTGGTTCCCTATTGATGAGTCGTGGCCCAAAAGTGGGTCACAGGTCCATCCTGAATGGGCTGCAAGTGACTCACTCTTTCATTTTGAAGTGCCGTTTCCCGCTGGAGAATGAGTGACAAAAGAACAGCTGCAAAACAGAGACAGCAAACTTGCTCGACGACACGGCCAAACGCAAGTATGACACTGATTATATCAAACTACTGAAGGGGCAAAGGCCCATTCCCTACATCCTACCCCCTTACTACCAAGCCCTTGCTCGGACCACACCCAATTTCGAACTTGACCTTCATTTTGATTCCGACTACACACCTGTAAAGTTTCCAGAGTGCATCTTGCATGGTTGTCTGTCTGTTTGTTGACAGACTTTCATAGAGAGGAAAAAAAACCCCTTGCAAAATACTCAAAACTGCCACAATGGTGTCACCTGGACCACATTTCACCATGGTGACACACACAGACTCACACAGAGAACACAATATTCTATATTCTCAGTCTTGATTTAATTTATTTCGCTTTTGTATCTCAAAATTCACACATTTTCAGTCCCTTGCTTAGAAGCACAAACAGTTTGTTGTTGTTTCTTGTGCCTGAGCAACTTTTATCTTATGCTTCCTGGTGTTGATTAGAGATGACACTGTGCAAATAATGATGCGAATAAAAGTTGATGAAAGTCGGCAGCAGGGAGCCAACGTCCCTTCTTTCTCACACACACACATGCACAAAAAAAACGCCTTCATCTCCTTCTCTTGGCCCCGTGGCTCTATAGCATCTCCATGAGCGACCTTGAGCTGTGAGCCCTGTCAGCATCCACCTTGCATGTATGCATTAATGACTGAATGTATAAACACAATCTTCATTATTCAGACTGAATCACGCAGCACTTTTCTCCCCTTTTAAATATTTGATATGTGGACTTTTAAAGCTGTCAACCCCCAGACTTACAGTTAACACAGGAGTTAATGTGTGTTAAATCTAAAAACCTCCATCCTCATAGTCAGTATCAATGTCCGTGTATCTTGGAAATCCTCATCCTGACATTTAAATCAGTGGACAACTCAGCCACCGCGCAAACTGTAGTGGACAACTCTGAAGATCCAATTACTGAGGGATTTCTGAGAAAGAAAAATATCTTGGCACACGACCAAAAGGTCCCAGCAGAGTTGGTTGAAAGTAATGACTGTTGCTATGCACACACAGGGAAGGAATCCTGAAACAATGAAACACAGTGGTGTAGGAGGTGGAGTGGGGTGTTATTGTGTTCCTGCAGAGTCCTGAGCTTGCAATGTCCAGGACTGCTGCCTATAGATTCACTGCACAGACACAGCATCAATTATTCACTTTTATAGATGATAACTTATTCATACAGCATTATGGGAACAGGCGCTGTATAGTGGAAGGATTTTTAGCTGAATTTGATTTAAATGATATTAAACTATCTCAGTTTTTGCTGGGGGCCACAGTACGACCCCTGCTGGTCCCACTCCCCAGTCCGGCTGGGTGCATACTAACACAACAAACAAGCCATCAGTGATAATAGCGTTAGGTGGACTCCTGCTGAGGAGATGCTGCTGCTCACACACACCTGCCCGCAGTGCGCCTGCCTCGCCACGGTGTCAACAAGCAACAGCAGCATCCTCCTCCTCTTACCTCCTGCAATTGCTCCAACTCCTTCCTGAGAGTCTCCTGCTCGATCTCCAGGTCTGCATACTTCTGCTTCAGCGCCTGGTTCTCCTCCAGGACGACCAGACCGCACTCCGCAGCCCGGATCTTCTCCCGGTTCGCCTCGGCCAGTTCCTGGGTGAGCCTCTCCACCTCGGCCCGGTACTGATCCACCGATTCCCCGCATACTCCATCCGCGGCCATCGCCCCTCTCTCTCTCTCTGTCTCTGTCTGTCCCCCTGTCGGTCTGCGGTTCCCCCTTGTCTCTCCACCGCTTTGGACAGAGCCACAGAGGCGGGCGGAGGCTGAGAGATGCTGAATATCCGCCCCCCTCTCCTGAGAGAGCCACAGCAGCCAGCCAGGCACTGCAAACACTAAATTCACACAGGAAGACTTATTTTTCTCTGCAGCATCATCACGAGCATCTGACAGCAGGTTATAGTCATTACACGTCCATATCGGCTGCTAGATAAAGCCCTGCGACTTAAAACCAGGCCAGTGTCTTCTGTGTGACACTCAGCAAAACACAGAGCAGCATTTCTGCTTATTCATGGGTGCAAGGGCGCCACCTGTCCTCTGCTGCGAGACATAGCATTCACACCCTTATTTTAACAGCAGGAATCCTGCATCAGGTCAAGATAAATGGTCCTGCAAGCTCTCAGTATTTACACTTCACAATATGTGGTCATGCACTGCCTGAAGCCACTGTAGTGCATTTATATTAGATAATAATTCTCAAGGAAAAAAAAGTGGGACTTAATTTCTTAAAGTGGGAGATGTAAATGTATAACCATGCATGCATAATGCAACATGGCAAGAGCTGCCAGCCACAAAGGCTGAGCATGTTTTTTTAATTTGGGAATATATAGAATGAGCAGACTGTGCAGACGCCCACTGATGCCGATGCTTATGCTTTTTAATTTATATTTGTCAAGTGTATATAGGGCATATTTCTGCTGTTAATTTCCCTGTTAACCGCATTTTTTGGCATCTCTGCTCTAATACCCTTCAGTGGAAGAGGGAGTAAAGGGATTGTCTTTAACTTTGCATGTACAGCTTTATGATGTTCTATATTTGATGCAGACTTTCATTTTCATACTGAAAATTTAATAATATGGCATTAAAGCACAACTTTATTTTTTCTAAAGTTAAAGCTCCATAGCTTTGTGGGTTAAGCAGCATGCTAGCATGGTTAGCATGCTGTTAGCTGGTGGTATTGAAGACAAAGTAATGCTATGCAGAGTTGAAGTTGAGTATGCAGGGGAGGTAAAGACGCGGATGGTTCTGGGACACTTATAACAAAACTTTGATTAGTAGCCCGGGCAATTATTTGCTTTAATCACTGAACTCAACAGGCTTATATTTGGGACAGGCCTTTAATTCCCTGTACATAAAAATGCTGCTCAGCAAAGATGGGAAATATGATCAAATTGTTTATTTGAAAAAGTATGGAAATAACTTTGTTTCATGGCACCTGGCATACTGACACAACACCATGTATCCTATTAAAACAATATTCATAACTTGGATCAATTTTTATGAAAAACACATTTGATTCTTTTGATTGGTGGACCCTTACAGACTCGAGAATTATAAATGACTTACTGGGTAATTGAGGAATGGACACATGACAGCTTCAGAGAAAAGGAGTCACCACTTGTTTTTCGTCATGCCAGTTAATCTGGTGCTCATGGTTTTAATAAAATGAAATGAAGTGAGCTAACGTTGTGTAGCATCTCTCTGTTGACAAAAGTATTAAAATGTATATTTTTAATCTTTACAGCTCACTTATGTAAGCTCAAGTGGGCAGTCAACAGCCTGGTTTCATACATCCAATGAACTTCTATTAAACAGAGCTGCTTGGCAACAAGACCAGGCATCTAATTGAGACAGGACTTTATTTGTCAAACTGTGTGTCTACATCAGGCTAGTAAAAGAGACTGGGCATTTAATCGGGACTAGGCTTTTAATTTAATTTTTACAGTACATATATGTTTGTACTGCATTGCTTTTAATAAAGGCTTACGCAAATGTTCATGGAGTGGGTGTGTCAAGTTTTATGTCAGAATACAACATCAGAAAAGATCTGTGTGTAGTTATGTAGATGTTACACTGCACTGTATACTGTACTGTTATACATGCAGCGTTTCCATCATATACAGTAACATCTCTTAACGCATTACTGACCTCTTACACAGACATTTTACCGTTCACTACGCAAGCAGATAAAATAGGCAACTCTTGATATCTGATTTACTCCACAGAAGTCAGTTTAACTGATTTATTTTCACCCATTGTCCAAAAAACTGAGCTTTGATTGTGTTACTGTCACTGTCATACCAGAGAGGAGCCCCGTCAGTGTGTGAGCTCCTATTAGTCTCAAAGTCAGTCCTGTGCTTAGCAGCGAGATAGACGTCTGAACAAAAGGACAAGACAATGAGTTTTGACTGGTGCACTTGTGACCCGTACTGCTGCTAAAATAAATGTAAAACATGTTGTTAGCTCACATGGGGTAAGAAAACACTTACATACAGCTATATTTAATTGGTGTCTGATATCTTGTCTTCACCTTAGTAAGTACCATTCGGGAGAATGACGGTGAATATATGGGCTATTGTCACATTGTGTATAATTCTTTTGGTTTGGAAATGTGTGATCCATGTCTAGCAGCTCAGGTTGCTCTGTGTCTATCTGGCATTTCCTACTATAGATATTTGTAATCGCAGTAGCATAACCCACATTGTGATAAATTGTGGTTGCACAAGTGTGGTCAAGGTTTTTTGTTTGATGCTTTCCACCAGCTGTTTGTGTCCTCTTTAACCCTGCCCCTGCAGCCAGGAGAACAGTCGATCTTACAGCAAACACATGCAGTAAAAGCAGATATGAGCGGGGTGAAAAGTTTAACCGCTCTCAGAGGCTTGTTAAATGTAATCAGTTATGGCACTGTCAAGTGAGTTATGGTGTCGATAGTGAGGGCGATGCTGCATTATCTGTCTTATAATTGATGATTATTAAATGGTCTTTGTAATACTTCTTGAAAAGAAGGAGATGTGAGCGGGTCATTTATCTGCTTTTTATGAAACAGTATCACTGTCATAAGAAGCACTTAAAGTACAAGCTGTTACGTTATTACCGGAAAGGTTGTGAAACACACTGACAGTAGTCTGATGTGTAATATTGGTGTTACAAGTAAATAAAGATGAAAAAATACATCCCTGTACACAGTTTTTGTACTTTTTAAAAGTCACAATTATTAACAGACATGTACAGCACTAATATACAGTAACTGTCTGTGCCTTCAGCTGAGCATTTTCCCTTTGATCCTATTCAGTAAGTTCTCTAATACCCTCCAGTTAACCCCGATTTACGAGCCCAAATTAAGATAAGGGGAGGTTGTCAGAAAGTCAAACAGATGAACAGTTTATGGCGGTGCTGTATCTTATCTCTGACAATGAAGTGTGGTGTCATGAAAAAGTCTAAATGCTCTCCTGCACAATAACACAGCACAAATACAGCTCTCTACCAAGAAAAACGCCACAGCATAAATGTATCACAAGGTCTTTTATTACAATGAAAGCCAACTGCTTTCAGTAGCCGGCCAGGATATTCATTCTGATGTCTGAATGTCAAATTTATTGGTAATTAAAAAAAAAAAAAAGTTCATTTTTTCCAGTATATATCAGTATATACAACATATTTCAACACTTAAACTCATCAATTAAACCATTATTACAGCTTACACATTACAGTCTAACACAGTATTTTGAATGGCTAGAAACTCAACGTAGCACATGTATTTTGAAAAACTTTTACACAGCATTGTCATTATTTGTGGAAATATACTGAAGCGGCTATCGGTCTGTCCGCAGCGGGTCAAAATACAGAGTCCTGTGATCTGGGTAATGTGTGCTGGTCAGCAAGGCGGGTGTTGGTGTCGCTCTGAGGAACAGCCGTGATTGAAGGGGTTTAAGTAAACAGCATGGCAGCCAGCACGCTGCCTGCATCTGGGGGAGTTGAGAGAGAGAGTCACTGATTCAACCAATACATATTATGGTCACATTCAAATGTCCAATATTAAATCATATGATTGTATTCGAAAAGACTGACTCTTGAGTCTTGATGCTAAATAAAATAAACTTTATTATAAGTGGCCATATGATAATATACACACTTGTCGATATTAGAGGATTTCAATTATTGAGATCATGATGATGATGATGATGATAATGGTGCATGTGGTTATGGTAATGACTGCTGTTGCTGCTATTATATATATTCATTATAAACTCACCTCTTTCATATAGCCTATTCAGTTTGACTTCCATCCACATAGCCACAGACATCCATAATTTACACAGAATTTTATTCACTGTAAACTTAATTTGCTGTTGTTATTTATTTGTTTATTTTATGTTACTATTCCTGACCTCGTTGACTTTTTATCTGCTGTTATTTTCTCTATCTTTGCTTGTAAGGTGATCTTGAGTGTTGTGAAAGGTGCCTCTAAATAAAATCTGTAATAATAATAATAATAATAATAATAATAATTATTATTATTATTATTATTATTATTACTGTTTTACTTTTATTTTACTTTTTAACATTTTTATTTTTATTTTAATTGACTTTAATTCTACTGTATTTTACTCTAAATCAGATTTTATTCCATTACTCCATTCCTCTTTTAACATTGTAACTGCTGTTAAAATTGTCAACTCTTTTTTTTTGTTTTTTAAAGCACTTTGAGCCGCATTTTGTGTGTGACAGATGCTATGTGAGACTGTAATGGAGATGGACAAATATATGGTGGATTAAAACAAATAATTCTTATATCAAATGTACTTTTTGTAAATGAATATTCTCTAGTTACCTCATAGTAAAGCCGGGGGTCATGGCCGGCTGGCTGTATGTCCTGTCTGGCCATTAGTTCTAAATCTTTCAGTGTTTCTGCTTTCCTCCATTTGGCTCTGCGGTTCTGAAACCAAATCTGAAGCACAAATAACACATGTGAAATAAATGTAT
>JAPZEB010000023.1:4137749-4150810 GCA_029783705.1 Chaetodon striatus | reverse complement strand
CGTAATAAAAGTAATGCCACATTTTGATGTAATCTTACTTGTCTGTCTGCAGCTGCAGGGATCCATTATGGTGGGCTCACTCTTCCAGGTGTTTGTTGGTTTCTCCGGCCTCATCGGCCTCTTCATGCGCTTCATTGGACCTCTCACCATCGCTCCCACCATCTCTCTCATCGGACTGTCCCTGTATGACTCAGCTGGTGCCAGTGCTGGCAACCACTGGGGCATTTCTACCATGTGGGTAAAATTACCAAACCGTCACTTTTTAGGGTGTGGGATCATTCAGATTCAAAGCACAAAAAAAAGCAAAAATTATCCATTTGAAGTCGCTCTGATATCGTTGCATGTAACGTAACCCTCGCAAAGCAAAACTAGTTCTCGGCTAAACTGAGATCTCTGTAAAAAGGAGTTCATGTAAGTTTAATGTATATCTGTTGAACAAACTTGTCCTGTAGAGAATGTGAAGTTGCAACCTGAAGTTAACGTTATGACATATGAATTATTTTTGGGACGAGGGCACCATCTTGTGAGGATCCTACTTCTGATACAGTTATCTGTGCCTGCTGTGATGATCGAGACATAATAACAATGATAAACAGACTCTAATGCAGTACCTCCACTCACATACCAGGATATTATAAAGCATCTTGTTTTTGGACTGAGTGTCCACACTTTAATAATAGCAATAACAGACTGTACTTTGCTGATGGCACCCCCGTCCCACGTGGTGTGACGCACCTTCATCTTCCCTATAGGTTATTTAAAATCTGTTTCCTGCCCTGCTTAGAGTACAGCCAAGTTTTTGAAATTAATATTAGACTTGAAATCTCTGTAAAGTCTTAATTTCTTGGCAGGCCAGGAAAGCCTATTAAAAGTTCCTTGCCAAAGAACCTGCTAAGTTTCTCTACTGTGCCTTATGTTAAACTAGATTTAGCTGCAAAGTAGTTCAGCTCTATTTAACCCTGTGAATTTTATATTGTGAATTAATGTCTCTGTCCCTGTCTCACACAGGACCACAGCTCTGATCATCCTGTTCTCACAGTACCTCCGTCACATACCTGTGCCCTTTCCTACATACAGCAAGGAGAAAAAACTGCACACCTCCCGTGTCTACGTCTTTCAGATTCTCCCTGTATGTATCAGACAAGCTGGCTGAGATACATGACATAAATTATGCATTTAGACTTTATTTTCTTTCTTTGTGTCCTCAGGTTCTGCTTGGAATCACTTTGTCTTGGCTCATCTGCTACATTTTGACAATCTATGATGTACTTCCTGCTGAACCGGAGAGGTATGGCTACCTGGCTCGCACTGACCTAAAGGGAGATGTTATGGGCCAAGCTCCCTGGCTCAGTTTTCCATACCCAGGTAAGACGCAGCCAAACTATCACCTAAAGTGACTTGTAGGGTATTGCAGGCTACTATGTAATACCCTGTTTCCTTTATGTTTCAATCCAAACTTAGGTCAGTGGGGGACGCCGACCGTGAGCCTGGCAGGGGTGGTTGGCATCTTGGCGGGTGTGATTTCCTCCATGATAGAGTCTGTGGGGGACTACCATGCTTGTGCCAGGCTGTCCGGGGCTCCACCTCCCCCTAAACATGCTATCAACAGGGGTATTGGCATTGAGGGTCTGGGCTGTCTGTTGGCTGGAGCATGGGGTACAGGAAATGGTACAACCTCATACAGCGAGAATGTCGGAGCCCTCGGTATTACAAAGGTAAGATGAACCAGAGCATATCTGGAAGTTATTTTTTCAAATGGACAAAATTGTAGATAAGTATAACCTTTAAAACTCAAAGAGAAGCCTTTTCTGTTTCTTTATTTCTGTGCAGGTTGGCAGTCGGATGGTGATAGTAGCCAGTGGAGTCTTGATGGTTGTCATGGGTGTGTTTGGTAAAGTGGGCGCCATATTCACCACTATCCCCTCACCCGTGGTAGGCGGGATGTTCCTGGTTATGTTTGGTGTCATCTCTGCAGCAGGAGTTTCTAATCTGCAGGTACAAACTCTAAAATCTTGGGCGCTTGGGCAAATTAGTTTCTTCACATTGACCTAAATATTGCATGAAAATTGACATTTATTTCTCTCAAATTTTCAGTACGCAGACATGAATTCTTCTCGAAACATCTTTATTTTTGGCTTCTCCATGTTCTCCGGTCTGGTCATTCCTAACTGGATATTTAAGAATCCCAAAGCTATTGCTACAGGTACATAAATAATGTCTTTTATAAATATGCATCCTTTTGTTTTTCTTATTTTAACCAAGTTTAAACTATTTTTATTGTCCAGGTGTGGTTGAACTCGATCAGGTGCTGCAGGTCCTTCTGACAACCAGTATGTTTGTAGGAGGTTTCTTTGGCTTCATACTGGACAACACAATTCCAGGTATTTTTGTCCATAATTACTGTATTTATTTCATTAGCATTATTATATATAACTTGTTTCAGTAATCTGTATTGTCATTAACATTAACTCAACATATTAGCATCATATTAACAGCACTGTGCAACAATTAATCATGGTAATTTGACCAGAGATTCAGCAGAAATGTCAAGTGAGGAGTCATTTCAGGGCAAAATACTGAAATGTTAGACCTAATTAATTCCAAAGCTGATGCTAATGTTCCATTAAGATTCTGCTGAGTGTTATGTGATTAACACAACAGTGTTAGGGACTGACACTGGGGCATGGTTAATCATTTGTCCTGTGTTAGATTAAGAAATCATCATAAAAGAGACAGGTTGGACATTAATAATGGTCAAGAGTTACTACAGTTTGCAGAGATTCTGCAAATAAGCTAGAGTCATCGCTTAATAGTTTAAAACAAACACTAAACTTAGAAAAATATGTCTTTTGCCCAGCTTGTTTTATATACTTGTGGCCTGAAAGCAACAGTTCTCCTGGGGAATTTTAGTAGGTCTATGCCTGATGACATCAACAGCAACTTATACTGTAACAATGTCCTCATTGCTAAGTAGAGTAAAATTCCAACAGTCTCACAGAAATTTGTCAAATGGACACAACCTCTCTACAACACGTTATATGGTGGTGGGCACAAACTGTTTTAAAATTACATGCTGGCAACACAAAAACAACGTCAATGCAAAGTCTACTACAAACAGTTGCAGTTTCAAACACATGGTGGTTAACACTCTGGTTAGGATTAGAGGAAAAAACACTCAAATAAAATAAAAGATTGTGATTTCGGTTAAAATAGCTATGTATGGGATGTAAGTGATGAACATGTATGTACTTTGTGTAGTTAGGTAGAGTTTGTAAAGTCATGTAACTACATCGACTTTTGTTTTCACACAGGACAGGAACAGCTGTCCTCTGGTTGAAAACCTGTGTTTGTTTGTGTCCACCATCCCGTCAGCCTGTCCTACACAGACTCTCTTGCTCTTACTTAGTTTGTGTGTCCACCACAACGAGATATCTTCATTGACTTTGCACTGGCATTGTTTTGTGTGTGTGTGTGTGTGTGTGTGTGTGTGTGTGTGTGTGTGTGTGTGTTACCAGCACATAAGTTTAACACATTTCATGTCCATTTCATGTATTTCTATAGCCTGGTCAGACCATCCTGATGACGTGAGCTCAACATTCTGTTTCACTCTCTACACCAGTCTGGACTTAATGCCGCCCCAAACACTCACAGTGGGTGGGAGTACTGGCCTTGACAGACAAACTCTTTCTGCCAATCAGTATGACAAAACAGCAGGGAACATCTTCATCACCAACAAAGCCGATTAATTCACTCAATGCTGTGTTTACTCTACTAATGTTAGAGTTAGTGCTTGTTGCTGCCATTGCTGTTCTGCAAGCTGCGGTCTGCATTTTACGCCATTAACTACAACACAGTCTGGCTGTTTATGTTGCGGGTCCCTGATTTTTCCCGATTGGATTTCAGTTTCTGGACAGTGCTTGTGGTGGCAGCGGTTCCAGACTGATACAGAGAGAGAAACAAATGTTGACCTCATGTCATCAGGATGGTCTTACCAGGCGAGCATTTCTATGAGACCAGGCTAAAATTTCAAAAAGGCATGACACTGAATTTCCACCTATGTTCTAAAGTTACTCTGTTTTAGGTGGATAATATTGTACAGTAAGTGTAGCAGGAGAGGAGCTGACACATTAAACAGCATTCCCCAGCTTTATGAAAAACAAACAAGCAAGCAAAGTCAGAAAACAACACAAAGGCAGAGTCAGCAATCTCATTCCTCCAGTAGACCGTAATATTATGGTTTAACACATTTAACACGTGTCCAACAGGGTCAAAGCATGAACGAGGCATCCTGGCATGGAACAAGGCTCACGAGGATGACTCCAGCAACACGCTTGAGAGCGGAAAAGTCTACAACCTTCCCTTTGGCATCAGCTCTTACTTGTCCTCTTCCTCCTGGCTGCGGTACATACCTTTCTGCCCTCCCGGTGAGCCCAGCCTGGAGCGCAAGCAGTCACTTGGACATCCAGAGCCTTCACAGATTATTATCGGAGTCGCTCTGTGAGCTGCGTGCTCACTTTGGGGATTCTCGAAAAATCATCAGAGGCAGCTCAGTTTGGACTTCTTGTCCGTTTGTTAAAGACTGTACTGTAACAACATGGTGCAAAGTATATAACATGACTCTTGGAGTGACATTTGCAAATGGCATCCTGCATAAGGTTTCTTACTAAGTTAGTTTTGACAGATTTCTATTAAATTATTGATAATAAAAATGACATATATATATCTATACGTATAATTTGAAAGACATCATTCCATACAGTAATTCAGAGAGCATACTACTTGAGTATAAACAATAATTTCTTTGGCTTGCTTAAGGTTTTATTAGGATTCTTTTCATTCTTGCGTCACAACCAGGTGCTAGTGAACCAACACTGAAAATAAATGAATGTAAGTAGATTTATGATGTTTTTTGCCGCATACAAATCCAACATATAGTTTAATGTGTATACAGTACCTCATGTTTGAAATAATTTTGCTGTGACAGTAAATATTTGTGTCTTCATCAGTCCATGCACTTTACCTGTGGCAACAGTTTTTGACAGGACTTTGTTTCCTCAACGCACGAACCAGAACTACCCTCTGATCTCAGTGCATGTTTTTCTTATGTACATATTAAACTCCAACATGGAGCCACTGTTTGTTTGTCCCTGTCAGATCCTGCTTGATGGCTTTGTACAAGCTAACAAAAGACTCGGCCCACATGTCTCGCTGTTGGTCAGTAGTGGAGTTGACCATCCCCTGCACGGTGTACACCATAGTCAGCAGGGTGCGTTCAAAATCGTCCTGATGCAGGTGACCGGTGTGTTTCGAAAGGCCCGAGATGAGCCTAAATACATCTGTTAGCTTCGTGGGAATGATCTCCTCGCAGATGACTTTTAGGTTTCTTGTCTTGAGGAGGGAATCCAGCTCAGCATCTTGCACTGAAAACGCTCCACTGTCATCAAAGTGAATGCCATTCAGCAGGATCTAGTAGATGAATCAAAGGAGAACTGATCAGTGTTAGCGAGGTGTATATGCTGCTGTTGAACGTCAGACACTGATTTATGGATACATATGTCTCACCTCAAATAATAGATTAACATCATCAAAGGAGCTGTGGAAGGTGGGGTTTGCTGCACTCGCCACCCCTCTTTTTACTCTGCTTGCAGCTGGGAACAGGGCTGGTGGATAAAGAGAGACAGACAGTGAGAGCGAGGCGAGGACAGTTCCCTTAGCAATCCTCTCCTTTTCATCACATGTCTTTGTCTTGTGATTTACTGCTGCAGATCCAAGGCTTCTTGAATGTGTTAAGTTGGAAGGCGCTGTGACAAGCACTTTAAACAAACTGTTCTGGCACATGTGAGACCCAGGTTCGTCGGGCTCTCACCAGGTCATGCTGCGGTGAATGTCTGATATGCATTTTAAACTCCTGACCTTAGAGATGACTTCTATCTGCAGGAGATGAGATGTGACCTCAGACTTCAAAGGGAGCAGAGGTATCAAAGGTGGAGTAAAACATGGATCATACAACAGGCTCCAGATGATTTTGGAATGTGGTGTTCAGACTTTTCAGCCTCATTTCTACAACAGGGTGTTAACCACAACAAATCTTGTGCGGTCAAAGGAAGCTCACAGGCAAAAACCTTTCCCCCTATTTGTTCATGATTGGAACATGGAAACTATGACCATTGTGCATTTACACAGGCGTTTCCTTGAACACTCTGCAGTCACTCTACTGGAAATAATAGGTGCAGTTGTACAGAAACAGAGCTCATAACCTCATTTCCCCCCCAAAAAATATGTCAAAAATTCATGGACAGCCATGCTAGCAGCTCTGTGACACTGTACAGCGGTGCTTTGAGCTTAATGCTAACATCATGCTCAAAATGTCAAAACATGCTGATGTTTGGCAGGTACAGTTGGCATGTCTCCCTCATACACTCTGATTCGAAATAGGAAGTAAACCCTGAAGGCAGAAAGCTGTTTTGGCTTATGCACTGGGTTAGCACCTTTCGGGTTCGGTATTCAGGTATTATAATACATCCATGGTTTGAGCTCATACACCAAAAATACTGAGCAAATTGAAATTTTGACCTGATGATGCTGCAGTGAGAAAATTGAGGGGATCAGATTAGAACTTATCTTGAGGCTACCCAAACTACTGAGCTGACTGATTCATCTGGTACTGTGACATAAAACTGCAGTTTCTCGGTTGAAACCAAACGGATCCAATGAGCGCTGCAGGAGGACTGACGATTAGCCATCAGCACCACGGGAGTAAGACCGTTACCAAGCTGTCGTAAAGCATTTTCAAGCCGTACAGTATCAGTAAGGGGTAATGATGACCACTGTAAGACAGATGCTGATATCGAGAATGTTCTAAATCGACATTCTCTCTCACCATCGCCCGATATCACAGTTTGTTTTACTTCGCTCCGCTTCACTCATAAAACCCCTGCCAAACAAGTATGTTGGGATGACTATACATCAGTGTGCACATTAAATGCCATCAGAGATGAAAGTCAAGATTGTCGAGTGACTACAAAGGTCTGCCTTCACCAACTTTGCTACCAAACTATCAGGAGGATAGAATCAAAGGATTTGATCCTCGGGGAAACATGACTCTCTGTTCATGATTTCATGGCAATCCATCCAATATTTGTTGAGATATTTCAGCCCAGACCACCGACTGACTGACTGACTGACTTACTCTGCCATCCATAAAGGTAAAGAAAGAGGGGACGGACAGACACAAATTCAGACCAGAGAGAGCTTTAGACCACTGTTTTCACTTACTGCTCGGTATCGCCTACATTCTTTGCTGGCTGGTTTTACTAATGCATACACAGTCTGGAGCTCATGCAGTTACATTTCATATGGTATAGAGAATTGTCTCCAGGTTACAATGTTGGGAAGATAAAAAGGAGAACAGATGGAGGAAAAATGCAGAGAAGAAGAACTCATACAGACATTAATGCAGACAGAAAGCCATCCTGCCATGCAGGAATTCAGACACAGTAGAGAGACTGTGACTGAACTGGACTTTGTTTTTCGATGCCATCAAAACCATTATATCTGTTTTGTCTCCAGTATAAAGAGCCCATGAGCAGCTCATACAGTGTTTATCATCTTTGAGACAAAGACAGTGAGAGCAGTTTGGAAACTCACTTAGTAAATCCATTAAATATCTAAGCCGCAGTCAATTACCCAACGATTTTGCTCCTCGCCATCCACTTGTTTATGTCAGGCTCAACAAGTGCAACAAAATGATGACATTTTAATGGACCTCTGCAGGATCAAATAATCCACACAAGTCAGTCATAATGTTTAGATAATGATCTCCATAAATCTCAGTTCAATAAGGCCAAAAAGGGCCTGCAGCATTTATCAGGAGGACTGCGGTGTTGTTTTTGGTGAGTCTCAGTTAAAACATACTATTGAAATACTTGGTATATAAAACTAAAAACATCTCACTAATTTAACATCTTTGCCCACCTTTCAATGAATCCTTCTGTGCTCACTGAAATGCATTGCAGTGTGTTTATATTTGGGAGAACAATGGACGAGCCAGGCTGTAATCACACACTGATAATGACGGCTCATATTCTGCAGATGTAAAAGTTAATTGCAAAAAGTAAAACATAATGAAGATCGGGAGCTCTCTTTGCTAAGATCACACGATGCCTGGTAACGTCACGCTCGGCAGCTCCAGCTGGCAGTTAGGTTTGGAAAACTTGGACATGCCCAAAAATCACACATCGCTAAGCTGCTCACAGAAGTCATATGTTTACCAGCTGAACTCAGAGGCCAAATATGTACTACTGGGGATTCCAGCAAGTGCTCCTTACTGCTGCTTTTAACTTCCTGTCAATGGAGAATGGGTCCGTAGCCAAAACTAGAAGACTCAACCATCAGAGTTGTTGCACCATATCCACCAGGGCATCTTAACCTTTGTTGATGTCTGTAAGTGTTTTTTAATTGAGTTATAGGACCAAGAGCGCCTATCAGATCTCAAAAGATCCCACCTTATCAGACAAAGGGACTTCCCTGACTAGATCTGGTCTGAATATCTCAGCAGTATGCTTTTAATTTATTTGAGGAATATGAGTTTCCTCTCTCAGATCACTTTTGGTCCCTCCCTTTGTTTTCCTATTAGAAACAGGTGCAGATGACGTCCAAAGCTGTAGTAGCTGGGTGAAAGTAAGAGTGCAATGTGCTGTTACATGGAATACGCAACATATTCAACTACTGTATGAGACAGTAATTATTTTGTTCATTTAGTTCAAATGAGATAGTCTCAGGATTATTTTAAAAAAGGGGATAGGCTCCTTAAAATAACAGTATTCGTGCAGGGAGGAGGACTGCCTCAGCTCTGCTGAATAACATTAAAACGCCTGGGATAAATATGTTCCCATGTCCAATACACATAATGAGGTCATTCCTGCTACAAAATGATGCTTGTATAATATTTTGTTAATGTGTTTTCAATGAAAACTTCTAGAGTTTGGAGAGAAAATAAAAAGACGTGGATCACTCTTTTCTGGTGTAATAATTCAGCACAGCTAAACCAAGAAACACTCAGTGCGCGGCCAAGAGTATTTAACCACTGCTCTATATAAAAATGAGGGTTTTGAAAATTGATATCTATTGAAAGATCTACTAACACAGAATGGATGTTATGTTGTCATAAATTTGCCTGTAGCCCAGACTCAGTTATCCCATTAGTGGGATTAATCTACCATCAAATATAAACTCTGCTGCTAAATATTCATTTTGCTCTGTGAGGCAACATGTAGATATAAGAATGCAATGACGCCTTTTTATCTCTTACCTTACAGGCTTATAGAAAAACTGTTCCTGCATTAAAATACTGAGCCTCAGTTCAACTTACCTTTAGTCCGACACCGTGCGACACCTGTTCTGATGCAGCAGTAGAAGAGCCCGACGATGGCCATCCTCCAGGGCAGCATGATGGCCTGATCACTCTCACAACTTGTGTGTAACTGAGACTCAGCTTCTCCTTCCACTGTGTCCCTGCCTGTTGGCGCCCGCTGTGCCCTCCTGTCGCATTTCCTTCCTCCTCTTCACTCTGCATCTGCAGCCTCACATCACATCGGACAGCGCACCTTCTTCATCACTCGTGTTCTCTCACTCCGTCTGTCCACAGGACTGTGTTTTCTCTCCCCCTCCCACCCACATCTGATCTCTCCCACTTTCTCTCTTTCTTTCTCTGCCCCTCACGGGCCGACTCTCCTTTAAAGCTTTCAGCTGGTTGTCATCAGCTTCACGGACACACTCTCTTTTTTAAATCCTCATGCTCTCATCATTTACAGGTATATATCAGTGGCACCTCATTGTCCTTGTCTCTCATCATTTTCACCTCTGGCAGCAGCATTTCTTTGTGGTTCACATTTCCTCTGTTCATTGTCTTTTAAAAATATTCCTCCTTATCTTCTAAGTGCTTCACAGAGGAGTATTTTCTTTTATGTGCCCCCGCACTTCTGTCAAAACTGCTGTTTTTATGCAACTCATCACTTCCTCCAGTCATACTCATTTTAAATTTGAATGGTTATATAGTTCAGTTGCAACCAGCAAACCATGTAATCATGTCCAGTATACACAGTCATTATTTTCTGCCTCAGTTGAGCTATCTGTCATTGTCGTTTACAGTCTGCTCAGCCTTGGAAGGAGCTTATATTTTGTGTCTGTCAGACACAAAAACAATGTAGAAGTACAAAGGGTGATTTATATTGGCTTGTATTTGTAGGCTGAAAAACTGATGGGGTGAGAGAGCGCGTTTATTGTCCCCTTGGAGCTGTGTTTGTGTACCTATAAGGTCAGCGTTAGTTCTGTTTTTACCAACAGCGTGGTCCCTCAGCGGGTTGGAGCGTATGTGATGGTGCCAGGATGACCACCGGCAAACAGCTTGCAGTTTGTGTTCTTCAGGAGGACAACTGCGGAGAGTTTACACCCACCACTGAAAGGGAATGGGTAAGTGATTTTGGACCTTTCTCATGGCAGGCACTTTAACACGTCTCACACACACAGGTGTAACTAATAACGTTGATTATGGCCGCATTCCATTTGGTGTGCCAGTGTCAGGGCCACAGTGTTGAGCATGCTGGCTGCCTTACATGACTCGGCATACTTACATCGAACAGAAACATCATTGATGTTATTAGTAGATTAACAGCTGTTTGTCAGAGAGCAAATAAAAATCAAATATTTTAAACTATTTGAAACAGAGTCCTTGCAAAGATTAAAAAAGCATTTAACTACTTTACTCTCTGTAAAAACTATACAGGGAGAAATGCACATCATAGCTGTCTATTACAAGGTTTTCCTCTATTTACTAAATTAACATTTCAATTTAACACATGAAGTTCAGTGTTATTTGTCATGGGTAGTTTTATTCAGCCTGTAAAAACAGAGCTGTGTTCAGCCCCAACAATATGTAGCAAAGTGTTTATTTGACAAAAATTCTATATCTTTTAAATGTAAAATGTATTTAACCAGATAAAAACCAATTGAAATAAAATTTCTGTTTTCAATGGTGACCTGGCCAAGGAGGCAGCAATGTTACATTGAGTACACATCGATTACATACAGTAAAATACATCATAAGTGACACAGGGTGAAAGTAACAGTCCACGCATCAAAAGTTGAACGTACATGGATACATACATACAAAAAGCAGCAAGACAAACCAAAATAATATGCCCTGTAGCGAGAAATATTGGTTATACAATATGTAAAGATCCACTAGAATTTGTTTCATACGGCACTGCTGATTGGGTAACACGTCTGACACGCCCACTAAATGAGAGAAAATGTACCTCAGAGCCTGTTGCACACGGTATTGAGGAAACATGTTGTTTCCATAGACAGGCAGTACACACTGTCTTAACACTGAACACACCCCAGTCGGAGAGCTTTTGACCTGTGACCTTTTACCTTACTTGAGAAAATAACCCTGATGATGTCATCTCAGTTTAGAGATGTTACATTTATATAAGAAAGTTGAGAACTGGTTATGGAGTTTACAAGATATGACGATTTGTCAGGCAGAAAGGGTTTTACTAAAGACAATTGCATTACGGGAAATGTAGGATGCAGAATTTTTGGGACATTTTTCCATTTTGGGGACTAAAAGTCAGATTATTTCATCATCTGTTGCTGCAGTTTTGACCATCTTTTTATAGTTTGTTTTTAACAAGCCTCCCAACTTCATGGAAGTGCAATACTGAGTTGCTTGAGTCCCCCTGTAAGAATAGCTACAATAAATGAATACATATATATTACTGTACATTCTGTAGGGTTGACATAAATTGAAGCATTGTCTTAATTGAAATGCTAATTTGTTTTACATTTAAAAATGTTCTCATGTCAATTTTGGACTGAAGACACATAATTCAGGATGTAAAATAAAAGGTTTTGCTGTGACTATTTCAATGAAGCACCCCAGATCTGTAATAGCTATATATATCCACTAGATGGCAGTATTTATCTGCGTCATTTTTGATAAAGCGAGGCCTGCCTCACAGTGATGGACAACACCCTCATAAAAGTTTTTATTTGGGTGACTTCTACGATATAAGCACTTAAACAGTAAGTTGTGAAATGTGTTGTGAGCATGCATCATAACTTTTGTGACTTATATTTGATTTTAAGTCTAATATTCCACATAACTCAGGAAAGTGGTAAACTTTGAATAACTTTCTAAAAACACAATCTTGGCAACTTTGGTATCAACACATCAGCATTTCCCTCGCCAGATTTTGGATATACTGTATGTACAGCATCCACACACTCTGGGCTGTTGCCACTTCACAGCCTGGTACCGCAGACATCCCAGATTTTTCACAGACCATCTGTCATCACTATGCAGTTGTATTGTATGCTGCTGTCTTCTGGCCAAACCCAGTTTATGATCCGTTCAGCCACCCTCCTGCTTTTGAAATGATACTAACTTCTCATCATTTCTGACTTCTGGGACACGGTCCCCGGACCAGATCCTTTAGCTGGCGCAGTAATGTGTCACAGAGTCAGACTGTCAAACCCATTGTCCATCTGTTCCTCATAGACACAGAGCACAAGAGCATAGCCATGACTGTAATTAGCTGCATGGAGAAGTTCAACATCCCCACAGATTGCAGTCGAAACGTGACTTTCTGGGACAGTCTGCATCCAAATAGAAACCAAATATAGCATTGTGGGAACAGAACAGACTTTGGATTCTGGAGCGAACGCCGTTTCCGTACTTTGACAAATGACCTGCGTTTTTGCATCTTGGGTTTAGGTTGCAACAAATATCCAGCCCTATCAGGACATCAAAACAGAAACTGCATTGTTTCAGAACGCTGAGAATAAATCTAAGTGCTCTCATGGTATTCTCCCTCTCTCGGGTTTGAAGGAGACACAAAGACAGACTGATCAAGACAGAAAGAATAGGTTAAACAGCTCTTTGTGTGGAAATAAATTACAGATGCTGGAAATCTGAAGAGTATTTATGTGCAAAGTATTTCTCTCCTCAAAGGGAAGAGGTTTTTTTTTAAATCCTACGCACATCTAGGACTTACAAT
>JAPZEB010000023.1:4015902-4028017 GCA_029783705.1 Chaetodon striatus | reverse complement strand
AATTTTAGCACGTATTGTTTTTTGGATTGGGGTTGTAATGTCAACCTGCCACTCATTATTCTCCTGAGCGTATAACATTCCCCCCTAGTGTACCCTCTGTTGTGTGTCCTTGTATGTCTTGCTGCAAAATCAATTGCCCTTTGGGGACAAATTAAGTTGAAGTTGAAGTTGATAATCAGTGAAGGCAAACACGAAAAACGACCCCCCAAAAATAAAATAAAATTAAAAAAAAAAAAATACTTGTATAAGGTCAGCTCTGTCAAAACCTTCGGGGGAGGCCTGACAACTACCCATGGTGCAGTATTTTATGATGATAAGCCACTGCTGAAGAAGTTACTCGGTCGCCTGGCAACAAAAGGTCATCGTTTCAATCCACATCACCGCTTCTCATTAATGTGAGCCACTGTCAAAGGTCAGCCCCCCGACACAGTAAAGAAACACATTTTATATAGCAAGAATATATCCATAGAATTATGAGAAATATTACCACATGGAGCTTAACAACACTAAATTAAAAGTATAAATTCAAGGTGCCATGCAGGGACCTAATGGGTGAACCATTTCACCCAGTCAGCCATAATGAATCTGCTGTAGCTGTAACCCCACTGTGACAGAGGATGCTCTAACATATAAAGAAAAGACCACAGCTAGGCAACCGACTACAATACAACACAACAATGGAGACTATACCAAACTATCATCATTATCTCAATGCTATTAGAAATAAAAACAGGAAAATTACAAACATCTGTTAGTGTGTACAGATACGGCTGATAACATAATGCAAGGTTCCAAAAATTGGAGCAAAGTGGGATTTTGTCATGTGAAAATTAAATGGGTGACTGAAACTGTGCCAGTTCAAGTGAAAGGCCAGAACAGAAAGCGCATGGGTCATAAGGCAAAAAAAAATTACATTTAAATGTTCTGGTTAAAAAAACAAAGAAATAATCCCCATTTCCAGTGGAACAAAGAATAATACCATGGCTATCTATCACTTTAATTAGCCCTCAGTGACACACAGGAATGCAGCATCTATGTTCCTGCTGATTGTGGGACTAACCACTGAGGCGTGCCTAAAACAAACACATGAACACGTCCATACAGACTAGATGGGACACGTCCTTTAACACAAGTTAAAGGAATAGTTGACAAGATTGATACCACTGTTCTGAACAATAAATATGAAGCTTTATCTTAACTTAACATAAAATCGTGAGGTGTTGGCATGGTGCATTTGGACAGAGCCAAGATGGCCGTTTCCCTTATTGTCACTCTTTATGCTAATCTATGCTAACTGGCTGCTAGCTGTCACATTTAAGAAAATGTCACACTCCTTCTGTAATCTACAAGATGACAATATTTTGATGGTCTTCTCTACTGTTCAACTAATCATGTCTCCTAGAAGTTATTTTCATATGTTACTAAACTGCTTTCTTAATGATGCTTGGGAAGGAGGTGGTTGGAGAGAAAGACAAGCGTACAAAGTGTGGGACCTTGACACGAGTACTTCTGGTTTGCCTCTATACTCCTGTCATAGGTTGAAGCAACAAAAGCACTTTGGTTAAGGTTTGGAAAAGATCATGAATTTGGTTAAATGTTATTAAAAAAGGTAATTAGAAATAATGCTGTAATCTAGGGCCAAGTAACTACAATTACAGTCACATGACTCCGCCCCATTGAGTCCATGACCTGAAAGCAACATGGAGGAGAACTCCGACACTGAGCCAGCTGAGCAACTTAAGCAGCTTGTACCAAAGAGAAATGCCTTATCTGTCAATCTGACATATTTTAGCTTTGGTGAAGACGACACCGAATTGAAAGAAATCAAATGTATACACTGCGGGAAAACTGTTTCAGTGACCAAAGGTAATGTCACCAATCTGTTTCAGCACTTGGAGCACAATCATGTTACCAAATATGAACAGTGCACGGTTCAAAAACACAGAAAGAGACTAACAAGTGCCTCCACAAAGCAGCTCTTGATAACACAAGTATTTCAAAAGGCGACACAATATAAAAAAGATTCAAGAAAATGGAAAGAATAAGAGACGCCATTTCCTACAAATAAAAAAAAAATGTTTACAAGAGATCTACGTTATTATTTCCTACAATATAAGTTATTTATTTCATACCATTTTAGCGAATTTGATTTTTTCTTTAAAACTAAATTGTGACATTCTGAACAGACTGAACAGTTCTTTTCTAATTTTCAAATGGCAATATTAAAAATAATTTATTTTGTTTGCAAGACAGGCAAGTTATTTATTGTCTGCGTTTTCAGGGAACTTGATTTTTACATTGACCTTTTCTGTAAGACGTTTTCATTTCAAGCGATGTGTTCTTTGATTTCAATTACTTTAAAATCTCAAAGACAAGATATGCACTCTTTAATTTCAAAAAAATATCCCAGCTTTAATAGTTGACGAACCTTGTCAGTGTACTATGAGGGCAAAAAACAAAAACAAAATAATCATTTTTTAATGGTAATCGTGGTAAAATATTTAATTCATCATGGTACTGATTTGAGGTCATATCGCCCAGCCCTACTGTAATCACTACGAGTAGATACTGTGTTGCAAGGTTGCCTATTTTGGTGGAAAACAACTGAAATATGTTGTCAGTAAACATTTTGCTGATACATTCAGTATCAACAGTTTTGCGACTTGCCAGATACATTAATGAGCAACATTTCTTCATTATGTTAATAACAAATGTAATTTGCTTGGCATTCCGTTTCCCCTGCTGTTTCAAATTAGTTGTACATAAATTTAATTTCTAGGAGACAGAGCTGGTTAGACATGACCAAACAATACAAAGTTCCAAACATGCTACTACAGCTACAACATGCTCATCACATATATTGTAATAACTCCCAAAGGATATCTGTGACATTTAAATTCACCTCTCCTTCGAAAGTGCCACTCCCTGCTACAGCCCAAACTAAAAATCTGTCATATGAACTTCATATGAACTTTTCGCATGGATTTAAGGATGGCTGGAGGGGTGGAGATCATCCTCTTCAAATCTCACACACCAGGTTTCAATGTGCACTTTGAGTCAATCCCTAAAATCACTGGAGTGGAGTCCTGTGGCCACTTTTCAATCTGAGCAGGTGAGCAGAAACTCTACAAAGAGATGAAGTGGACTGAAGTGGTCCGTGAGGCCCAGGGGCTGTACTTTGTGCAGACTTTGCCAGCGAGGCTTGCTGAGCAGTGTTAATACATCTCAATCACTGCTTCAGGGAGATCCAACTTGGATTTACGAGGATCTTCTACAGGCTCTCAAGTCGCCTCTCTAGCCCAGGCGTGGGCTTATGAGACACCACCTCAAAGTTAACTTAAAGCACTCTGGAGGAGAGAGTGGAAGAAAACTTTCCTCTATTTTTAGAGTGAACAGGTCATCCAAAATTGGGTGTTATATGCACGGGGCAGAGTGCCAGCTTCCCAACCGGACAACACCCTCCTCTGAGCTAATTTCTGTGCTGTTTATGGCTGATTTGTGCAGCACCTTTGATTCTGCAAAGCAGCTTTGTTCCTGCTGTGATGAGACCACCGTCCGTAGGGCAACGGGTTGGCATGTGTGTTTCATGTTTTCGTGTATACACCTCTGAAGTGCTGACGACAACCTGGCAGCACTCCCACACACACTCATACCTGGCCCTGTGACAAAGTGATATGTCATCCTGACTCTTCCCAGACGCAGCACAAACTCAGACACCACCACCTTAACCACATCCATATGTAGACGCCGAGGACCGAGGCGCTGTTTCATTTACATTCTTGTGCTGCACTTGCACATTGAGATTTCCCTCTTTCTATGCAGAATAAAGTCTTTGGGCAGTATTGAGAACATAAAACAATCCTTTGATTGCACCTCAGCACACATTTGTAACCCCACTGCTCCTCCTCTTGGCCTACTTTTCCAACTGCTCTGACTTTCTAAGGAAAACAAACGTGAAAGCAAAGAAGTGTACAGGCTGCAAGCAAACAGGAAGTGCTCCAGAGATGATCTGGAGGACACATTACCAGGGGGACAACATGAACCCTAAGTCTATTATCTCTTGAATAAACAAGCATGTGCATCCTCCCGAATATGCCCGCGGTTAAAATGTCTACCATTCAAAAGCATGAGTTCAGTTACCAGCCGGGCAACGGCTCCCCGGGCGCTGTAGCTCTATTATGCAGGAAAACCAAGGCATTCCAGCTTTGTGTCTTTTGTTTTTAATCCAGTTTAGTTAGAAATAAGTGATTTAGCAAAACCCCATAGGAGGCACGGGGGCAGTGTTTTTCTTTTTCTTCCCTTTTGTGTTTCAGGCGCAATCAGTTTAGAATTGAAACAATTTAGCTTTTATAAGCCAGGCATGTGAATAAAATATCCTTGGAGATGAAATGCAAAACAGGCCAATTACGGAATCCCTGTTTGTGCCTGCGCCTGCCTTTTTTTCCCCTCCACACTTTGATTAGGTTGAATTGACTGAGAAGAAACCTCGATCTAAAGTTTTTTTGTTTTTTTTTTACATCTGCTTGGGTGTTGTGAAAGAGGGTTTGTGGCAAAATAAAGCAGAGAGACCTAAGAGAGAAATTTAATTAATTAGTTTGGAGAAAGTGCGCCATTCTCTGGCTACACAGCCCTCGTTTGCATAATTGGCTGATGCACACACCATACCATTTTTCAACAGCATTTTAAGAACCATCCATCACACGACACATCTAACTAGCCCATCAAACTGCAGCGCCGTGACTGGCTCACACTCCAGCGAGCACCTCAGAGAAAATCCTGTGAAAGAAGAAGTGGCATGTCTGACCTATCCCCTCCTCTTCATCATTACTGAGATCAATTGTCTGCAGAGGGCCTTTCATCAAGATCCGGCTTCACATTGATAGACTTGTAATGGAAGTGAAAATGAGCTCTGGGTACCAATCAGAGAGTATAACCACCTTCAAAGCCTTCAGACACACACACACCTACAGAGAGCTCAAATTCGGTAAGAGCGCCAGATCCCCTTAAAAAGTCTGCATAAATCTTTCCACGGGTTTGATGGATGGAAATACACTGTGTCCTTGTTCTTTGACCGCTGGTTCAACTAATCGAGCCCGTGGCTGATGAACCACAAATTCACCACCTATCTTTTCTCCTTCTTATCAGCCGCAGCTGTTGTGATCCCTCCTCTGAGATGGTAAAGAACCTTTGGTTGTAAAAACCTGTTTGTACGCAGGCAAGACAAGATAAGAGCCCGACTATTGCACTTCCTAACAACGTGTTATGGATTGCCAACAGCTGGCGCATGTTTTTAAAATGTGATTAAGCTGATGTCTGATAATTTGCTCTCACACACAGAATATGCAAGCTGTTGCATTTTGTTTCTGACTATTTTATAGCCATATATGCTGCAATAACAGAAATACACTGGGGAAAAATTTCAGGCTAAAAATTTCTGACTAAATTAACTGTTGAATGTGTTTAGTTGGAGTTAGAGACTGGAGTTAAAGCCAGCACCCAGTTAGCTTAGCTTAGCACAAAGACTGGGAACAGGGAGAAACAGGGCTCTGAGATTATTATTTTCTTTTGTATTTACAATACAAGCGACAACACCAAAGCATGACCAGCTACATTACTGCAGTTGCCATTTATGCGTCGCTCAAGCACTTGTTAACGTAGTTACATCGTCATGGGCTCGTACATGCCTGCTGCAAAGCACCTCGACTGAATGTCCTGTGAAGTTATTTATTCATTCATTCATTTTCCAGGAGCCTATCCTTGCTGACATTGTATCTATGCTTTTGATCAACGTTCAAGTCCAATTTTAACACCACATTTTGCCGCCCCATGGCGCCAAAATGCACATAAAGTGAGCATAGCGTCGGCTAACTACATTAATTAACACGGAACTACAGCTAGGAACAAAAACATATGATTCGGTGACGCTTCCCCTCATCACAACATCATCACGCCTAAGTACAGTGACAAGTGTCGGGGTCAGTTTGTAGCTTCATGTCACCAGCTTCCATTGAAAATGAATTGCAGCCTGTTGAAGTGTTGTTCTTAATGTGAACACAGCATTCAACAAAAGCATGGCCTGCCTTACTCAGCCTCTCATTGGCTTACCCTGACATTCTTACCCTGAACAGTCACACTCCTCTTGCCTAAACCTAACTAACACAGGCAACAGGTGATGCCTTTGTCATTCAAGGAAATAAAATATTAACTGTTTCTAGTCTTTGTGCTTTGCCAAGCTAACCGGCTAGCTTCATATTTACCATACAGATATGAGAGTGGTAAGAATCTTCTCATCTAACACTTGGCAAAGAGTGAGCAGATATATATATATTTAAATAAGTAACACTGAGTTTTGCTAAATGTAAAGCTGAAAGGTGACAGGTGCGCTCACTTGCCTCTGCGAGTTAGTGAACACCCAATCTACTGTGTGAACAGAGGTCACAGCAGTTTAGATCTTGAGTCACTTTAAGGCACATGCAACACATTCATGTTCCTAAATTTGTTATAAAGCTAAGATAAGCTACAAGATAAGAGCTGTCATCACTTTAGGACAGATAACTCTCTATAAATGACTACATAGGTGCAGTACATAGCTTACTTAAAGGCGAGAGGACAGCTAGATCGCGGGCTGAGTGGTGTGAAAGGTCACAGAGTCAAACCCCACAGCGGACCTGCCTCGCGCCGCTCATGATCAAAGCTTTTAACCCGTGTGAACCCATCAGAAAACCCACAGAGTCAGCTGGTCTGGCTGGTGGATACACAGAGCACAAAGATGGGAGAGGGAGAGGATCTGCCTCAGAAAGAAGCAAAGCCCCGGAAAAAGGCCAGTGATGAGCAGGAATCCGTCGGAGATAAAAAACAGACTTTTATTGACTGTGAAACCTTAAAGATAAGAGAATTAAAAACATGCTGCTTCCAGCCGTGAGGGAGATATGTGTGAGGCTACAAAGGAGGCAGGAGAAAGTGGGGAAAGTGCGGTGCCTATATCTGGATGAAAGCCTCTGACAGGTGAAGTTTCTGTGCTAAATGTGAGAAAGAGAAACACTTTCTCTTTTAAGTATTACTGCCCATCTCCAAAGGCGAACCGTGAAAAAAGAGCTGGAATTTCAATGCACGTGGCGAAAGCAAATAAATCCAAGCAAGAAAATTTCCGACCAAGACGTCGTAAAAACACGCCAGCTCATGCTCCCTTGGTCAGCTTTTATTAACCATAATCATTGAACCAACACGGGATCCATTTCTTCTGAAACCTTCACTCAACATTCCAGCTCGTCTCACTTTAAACACACTTATTTTAGATGTCCCAATCAGGCAACAAAATGTCTTCTTTTCATGCTGAAGCCAGATGATCCTTGTTTAGGGGTCACAAAGGGTCTCCCTCTCCCAGTGCCATAATCACAGTACATTTATTTTGTCATCAGTGGCAATCAGGCATCTATAGATTTATAACGGCATAGGAAAAACATAACTCCTTCTGTCAACCAGAGGGTGCCTCTGGGGGGGATGAAATCTGACCTTCTGCTTGAGTTTAGATGAAGAAGTGTGTTATAGGTAGGCAGGAGGAAGATGAAGGAGGACCCGAGGCAAAGAACATAAACACCTAATCAATGGAAAAATCCTCCACTTTGCCAAGTTCTCGGTGGTTACTGAAACTTGAGTTGATAAAACGTACGGGAAAGCAACAAAACTTCTCACTATATTTTCCAAAAGTCACAACAGTTTGATCCCTTGAAGTTTACCGCACGCACCAACTCCACCAGTTCACTCAAAGCGGTAAGAAAAAAAATTTGTTTTCTGTTATTTTTCGAAGTGCATTTGCCGAGTCACACGGCCACATCAAGGTCACGCATGGCGATTCGTTTAAAGTAAGTGAAAAGCCCAGAAAATGAATCGACTCTAAATTCATCTTCATTACTACTCAATACAAACTGTAGTCATATTCGGGAAAGGCGAAAGCGTCAGGCAGACCAAACAATAAGGACATAATGACAATGGAAAACCAACGTCGACTCAAACCCTTAACATATCATAGGAGATATTTATTGAGTGAAACCACAGTAATGGTTTGAAAAATAAACTGAGTGTTCCTTATTTCTGGTCCTTCGTTTCCCGTATTTATTTGTACTGCGAGGGCCAACTAGACTGTGTGACCACTACTGCAAATTTGCTGTGACAAGATGCTGATTCAAGCTCTACGGAGGGGAATGAAATGTGGGTTGGAGGGAAGTGCTTTATGCTCCGTGCTGCTCATGGACTCTCAACAAAATAAATAAATAAATAAATAAATAAAAATGTGCTGTTTCCGAGGCATGTTGTATCTAAATTAGATTAGCCCTGTCCATGCGTGGATTCCCGGTCATTACTATGCATTTGGGAGATCAGAGCCATTGTATTGCAGGGTTTAGAGAGGCGGTAAGCTCCGACAGAACATGCATAAATGAGGCACACAAAGCCAGAGCGAGGGTCCAGAGCCAGGCAGATATACTGTCAGAGGGATGTCAGATGTCGAGAATTGCTCCGATTGCATTTTTTCCCTGAACCACTTTTTGAAAATAGCTCTCTGGTGTGTCACGTTACGGTTGACCACCACGTCTCAGTGACAGCATGCCATTTGTTGCTGTTTATACTGGCTGGTAACAAGCACGAGAGGAGCTCAGGAAACGTAAAAAGATTACTTGTGGTGTGGGATGATGACGAACAGCAGAAACAAGCTTCAACCATAAAACAGTCAAGGTCAAGATTCATCACCAAATGATAGTGTTCCTCTTTTTACCAGTGGAACCTTAATTTTTTTTTTTTTAGATAAATGAAAAGCAGACTGAAGATACTCTGAGTGTGTCTTTAAGAAATAAGACTACACTTCCACGGCTGTATTTAAATATATCAACTAACAACATGATAACAATGTGACAATTTTAAAGGGTCACTCGTAATGATGCACCTGCAGTAAATTATCACCTGAATCTGCACGTGTGCTCAGCTTTATGGAGATTTACAGTGAGTTTCAGCTCATTGTTTAGCTGTCTGGCCACAGCTTTAGTGTTTTGGTTCACTCTCACCGCTTTCACAGCATCATTTTTCAGCCACAGCGGGCAGCTATTTTCAGTGAAAAAGCTCCAAAACCCCACTGTACATTTTTGCTCAGCACCAAACAGCAGACAGACAAAGTTTGCGACTAGCTGGTGACCATAATGGAGAATTTTGCAGCTTAAGAGACAGATATGTACATATCTGCTGGATGTGTAAATAAGCTACTGTTTGCTAACAATTTTGCCAACTTTTAAACTAATGATGGGTCAATTTTGTCCTCACAACTTGTTTCTGCTGCCAAAAGTGGACAAAAAAAACCCCGTTATTACAGGTGTAAGTGAATCAGCGCATTGAACGAAATGCTAATGTCAACATGCTAACACACATTTTTCACCAAAATGAGCACACATATGAAGAGACAACAGATGTCACAAAGGGGCATGACACTGGGTTAGTAAACAGTAGAAAGCAGCATGAAGGCCTATAAAAAGTGCTGACTTTTTTGAACAATGTAACAACGTAATTTTGAACAATTATTGAGCGCTGCTGAGACGGAGATGGACGATATTTTGTGGCGACCTATTATTGCATCATGCCAGCAAAGAAATTAGTGCATCTGCTCCGGTATCATATTTCCATTAATGCTGGAGCTGATAAATACCCTTGACTACTGCAGAGTCAGTTGACCCAGGAGTAAATGCAGATTGTAACCTTTCCTACTAAAAACAAAAGCCAGATATTAGTGGGCTTTTTGTCCAGTGGGAAAGGGGCTTACGTTTGTTGTGTTATGCTAATTTGGACTAAATATAAAGTACAGCTGATGAAGTACAGCTTATGAAATTTCCATCAGCCTGATGGGAATTTCATAATTTTAGAGAGGTTTGGTCATGCACCAGAGAGTACTGGACAAATCACAAGATGAAAATTTAAGATTTACATTTCTACAGTTCATCCTGAGGGGAACATTAATGTCTGTACGAATTCTAATAGCAATCCATCCAGTAGTTGTAGATACATTTCAGCCTGGACAAACAAATAGACACTGTAATCCCCAAAGCAACTTAGTCAGCTTGGCTAATTTAAAAGAGCAAGCTTGTTTAAATATAATAGGGCCATCCTCTCTATCTGCTCAGTGTGTTAAAATAAAAATGTGACAGTCAATTTGCAGTGAGAATAATACTAAAGAGAACAAAAGAATGAAGGGTCATGCAAGTAATAATAAGGCATTATTTGCAGTTTAGACTGAGCCCTTTGTTGATAAGAAATAAAAGAGAATACACACATACAGGTGGTGCTGCTCTTTTTCCAAAACGTAATTAAAAGCACGGAGCTTTCAGAGAATATCTGCCTGGTAGAATTAACTCAGAATCCCAAAAGGGCACTGCTTCATTTGTAAAGGAATGGAGCCATAGATCAAACTCATAAAATCATCACAGAATCATAAAAGTCACTTAAGGACCATGAAATTACTTTAATTTGTAGTTTTCGGCAAGGACGTAAATCAAAAATGGCCAGAGACAGAGAGAAATATAAAGAGCACCCAGGAGAGACAAAAAGAAAGAGAGAAGGAGCCTGAGAGATCTGACAGAAAAGAGAAAAAGCCTTCAACGCTGTGAGAATATGCTGGCAAACATCTTTCTGTAGGTCTCCGAGCCTCCATATGCAGGATTGAACTCCCACAAGGGCATGATAACTCAATTCTACACCTGTACTCCCCGAGATTACCAATGAATCTGGGGATTGAGAGAAGAATTCCCCGACGTGCTGGTGTAGAAATCAAGCACCTGCATGTCTCCTTTTGGTGCAATCTCTCTGTGACAGGATGGTGAAGGGTTTTCACAGCCAGGATATTAATGAATTATTAATCCTGAGTTGGATATCATGCCAGAGGTAAAAAACTGTTATGCAAATGTGTATAAATAATATACCAGCAACTTTGTAATATTATGTGTCTTGAAGGGAAGTTTAAAGCTGAGTTAAAGTCACCAAATCAAGCACTGATCACATATAATGACAGGATTTAATCAATGTGAGACTCAACGCTACTGAATGTCTTTTCGCAGATCTCATTGTGGAGGAGGATTCTTTCCACAATTCGCATCCATGTTTACAACCGAAAGATTGTCCCGTGTGGCTTCGCTTTACCACTGCGATAATCATTCCAGTGTGTCACAGAGGAGAAATTAGAATTGGGCGTGGGCCAGAGTCCATTTAGTCCACACGGTTGACTGAATCTTTAAGGACAAAAACTGCAACTCAGCAGCTAAACAAGAAAGAATTTGAAAACAATTAGAGAGTATCGTAGGAGCAGAAATGAGGGGAAAATAGCTAAAGAGCAGCACTCAGTCTTTCATGGCTGCATTAACATGCCCAAAGGGTTGGACTGATAAACTGGGACATAAAAAAGACAAGGAGGAGAACTCAGTGGAAGAATTCTGGAATAATTCGGGACCAAAGATGGATCAATCTTATCACAGGATTTACTATTCAAAATTCACAATGTCTTCTTTGTGTTCATCTCACGGAACAAACACATTCACGATCATACAGTCATGTCCAGATAAAGTGGATGAAATAGCCATTTAAAAAGCGCACACTGTCCCTCCCTACACCAGACGATAACATGAGTCTCATATGGTTTGGCTAGATAACATTTTGAATTAATAAGTGCTGAGATCCAATCACAATCTTCATGTGACAACAGAACAAGTCATTATGGCTCCACATCCTCATCTTCCTAGAGCACAGGTCCACGGAGACATAATAGTGGCCATTATGTACGCTACATGTTCCTTTTCAGAGCAGCAGAAATCTTAAAATTAAAACCCCATGTTTAATACACTCTGCCTTCAGTTAGACCTGTCGCAGTTACAACATGTGTCTCTCTAATACATGTAGCTCCAGTGGGCTGCCGGGTCCGACTGGACAAATATGGAGCGTGGACTATGAGCTGCCCTTGAGTGAGGCACTGAAACCCTCACTGCTCGGGGTGCCTGTCCCCTCGCTCTTACATCTCTCTACATAATGCATGTCTAGGTCCTGTTTGTACATGTGTGTGTATTTTAGGCCTGTGTGTATACGACAGCAG
>JAPZEB010000023.1:3993748-4009161 GCA_029783705.1 Chaetodon striatus | reverse complement strand
GAATACATCAGGAACACTGCTGGAAAGCTATGGAATGATATAAAAACCTCAAAGATACAAAAAAAGAAAATATAAATAATGGAGCTTCCATTTATTGCAGGCATATTCTGTAAGAAAAACGTATTTTGACTGTATTTATTCACGTCGTGCAGCACCAAGTCACCATGTTTTTCTTATAAAGGTCATGTGAGCTTGCAAAGGTTGCACCAGATCTTTTCATAAAAGCTTTTCCCAAGGTTTGGATGCCAGAAAATGCCAAGAGCTTTGACTCCAGCGTCACCGTTAACCCAACATGTGCTTATTCAATTACTGTCGAGGCACTATTGTTCCTCTCTTGCCGTCTCTCTTTGCTCTTTAATTCTTTCAGCTGGAGAAGTTCCTGTACCGCTGACATGAACACGAGCAGAAGTAGTCAACTTGTATTAGCTTTTACGCTAAATGCACTGAATAATATTCACAGAATCTAGTGGAGATTATAAAGTTGGCATGCACTTGTCTAATCCCTTTAAGGATTTTGTATTGCCCAGGGACAATTAAATTTGATGAATGGAAGAACTGGATCCATGTAAGCTCTGAGGCTGACATCACACAGACAAAAGCCTGCAAGAGGAGACTCATGCACAGTACACAAAGTAATTATAGTGTATTCAAACTGACAATATATTCTGACCTAATTTACACACAGCATGTTTTAATGTAAGATGCCTCTTTTTACACAATTATTTCTCCTTAAAGCGATTGTTTTCAAGGTTTATTTTTTACATATGGATAATTGCAGCCCGTGCTTCTCCTCTTCCAAGCTCCGCTATGCAACATATAACCAATAAATCAAGATAATATCAATGCATTACCTCCTTCCCTCTGATTTGTATGCAGAGTGTCTACAGTTAAGGTCTCGATGAAATGAGTTATGAACCTACATGGAATTACAGTGAAGCTCCCCGTCTCGCCCGCCTACAACCTTCAAACCGCACACAGAAGCCGTAATGACACAATGGGAGATTTGCAGCAGATATAAAACTCTAATGTAATTGACTGCGCGCCACAATCAGATAAGAAGGCCCATTTCACCATTTCCAACGTTAAATGTCAAATGACTGCAGCTGAGCAGAGAGCTCGGTGATAAAAAGCAGCGCCGGCCCACCGTGGCCTGTCAGTCACGCGGCAAGCTGGGCTCTTTAGTCCAACTGAATAATAGGTTTTATGTACTCAAACAAGGAGAAAGCTGGGACATGGTGACAGTTACTTTGTCATGCTTTTATGCAATTCCCTCTTATCAGAGAACATTAATGTTACAGCGCTGCTTTTCCATTCATACACTTCAGCGTGGGCGACCAAGTTTCGCGCCGTAACTCGAGGTAGGGAGGTGTATTTATTGTCACTGTGATTTTCAGCTCTGTACACATCTAATGATCATGCAGGCGGCTGAAGGCTCAACTCACCCTGAGGAATAACTCCCTTTGCTTATCATCAGTCAAAGTGACCGCCTCCCTCCGCAGAGACAAAGAGAGACGAATGTGCACGCTGCCGTAGTGGACACAATGCACACAACACTCATACATATGAATCTATGATCACAGAGCAGCGTTACACTACAGGCGGACAAGAAAACCTCCCAAGTGAACGTGATTGACGTGATGATGACAGCTCTCTGTCTGTGCGTCCTTTTATGTTGTCTGCGGTGCGACTAAATGACACGCTAGGATAATGACAATTGTCAGCTTAAAGCTGCATGTCAGGAATTTAAAGCCATATGGAAAAATATGCTGCTTCACAGTCTTTTCCAAACAGAATGAACAGTTTGTTGTTTTGCAGAGTGTTTCCAAAAGCGCCTGACAACCCACGCAGTTCCTTATTTGTTTCCTCAATGCAGAGTAACCCACTGTGAGTTTTCCTCTGCAAAAGACGGAATTTCTCTTTTCAGACTCTTTCTAGTGTGTTAGTATATGTGGCCATTATATCAGCATTTGTTGCCAGGTTACTTTAAACTTGCTGAACAAGATACTGGCTTTTTCTCCCACACATTTAACTGTGCACAAGACTAGGACAGTTGCAGTTGCAGACTCGATACGATATTATCATGATACTTAGGTCAGAATACGATGTTACTGCGATATGCTGAGTGCTGCATTTTGCAGGAGGTCTACAATGTTTGCTCTAGTGTGCATTATAGTTCATAGTATTCCCAAATATTCTCATATGACACTGCTTGCAAATCTCATGTGTTATATCCAAGTCCTTCTTTCCTTCCGTGTTAAAAAATCCAAATTAAGTCCAGAAGTTGAATTAAAACGGCCATTAGCACCATGTTGTGGACTGAAAAAGCAATTGATTTTATTATCCTAGTACCAAAAGTTGTATTACAATGTGTATTTGCAAATATTTGCAATGATGCATATAATAAGAGATCGATACTTGGGGTCCGTGTATCGATACAATATCACCATGCAAAATATCGCGATACTATGCTGTATCGATTTTCCCCCCACCTCTTGTTGCAGTGTACAAATATTAAAAATAAGGTCCGTGTGCTAGCAGCCTTCTACTTTATCAATTTGTTAAAGGAACGCAGGGGTGTTGTCAAGGGTCATTCAGCATTTACCATGGCTTTGCTAACGCTTCAGTGTTTACAATTACATCATCGGTATTGTGCTTACAAATGACACTGAAGTGATTCAATCTCTTCTGACACTGCTTTGTCAAGAAATGGCTGAAGAATTTCTAACATCACAAGAGGCTTAGGATAAAGGGTGCTGTAAGCTAAAAAAAAAGGCTAATGAGGCTAATTTCTAATTTGAGGCTATGTAACTAAATTTTGCCTCACTCGCTCCTACAGAATTTTAAAAGGCTTTAAAGATCTCGCAACACGGGTTCAATCAGGGGCGAAAATTTTCCAACCTTCAGATCGTCTCGCACTTTGCATTGCAAAACGATTCATGCTTTGGTCTTCTCTTGTCTCGACCAGTGCAAAGCCCTTTTAACGGGACAACCCAAGAATCTGAAGTGATTTTAGCAGCTTCACACTGGCTCCCTGTCACCTTTAAAATCTTCTACGTAGTTTACAAGGTTCTGAGTGGTTTATCACATCTATAGTTGACTTACTCGACACTCCCAGCTCCTGACTTGTCAGGGTCATTAAATGCACACCAACACTGAAGACAAATAAATGAGAGGAAGACTTTACATATTCATGACAAAGCTGTGAAGCAACCTGCCTGTAAACATTGGATATGCAACTTAAAACTCCTAAAAATAGTTTTAATATATTAAATATTTTTATGAAATTTTACGTAAAGCACTTTGAGCTGCATCTTATGTATAAAACTTGCCATGCAACTTTACTTTATTATGCAAATATTATTTTTCTGATCACCACTGAAAAGCATTAACATTGTTACACAAATCTACACAACATAAACGCAAAAACCTTTATCAGCATTAGCACTCTGGAATCCAGAAGCTACACTGGATGTGCCGCGCTGTACTGTAGCAGAACACATCTGCCCCCGGAGATGCTGGCCAAGTTAGTTAACCACGATGGCAAGCCATGAAAGAAATCTGTAGGGCTTGCTCTATGCCAGAAGTGTAACTATCTGCCAGTCTGTGTGTTTTTTTTTTTCCAAAGACAATTGGATCAGCAGGCTTTGTGGATTTTCGATCAAAAACTTGAAAAACTGTCAGCTATGAGGCATCATCTCCCTCGGCCCTTTTGGCCCTGTTTCCTCTCTCGTCTAGCCATGCCTGACAAGCCATTAGAAGGCCTGTCTGCCTGCGGCAATGGATGGGCCATACTCCAGAGGACACAGGGAGTCAGATAAGGCTTAAATCATGAGAGGACAGCGTGGAGAGGACAGCAGCAGAGGCCCTCACTCTTCATTTCCACACTGTGCTGAGCAATGAAAGGGAGGGGGGAGATGTGCTCTTCAATTAAAACATTTTTTAGCGCTGTGTTTCTATCTCTAAGTTTTTGCCTGACCCCCATCCCTCCTCTCCCCGCGGCATATCTTTAGGTGTTGTTCTTTGCCGGGGCGTGCGAGAGAGCCACCCCCTCATTGGCTGCTCTGGAGCCCTTTTGTCACGTTTGTGCACACGTCTTGTTGAATTTGTTATGATGGGCTGAGAGTTGTGGATGTCACATTGACTAGACAGCAAACAGTAAATACTTCTGACAGGAGCTGTTGGGGAAAAAGGGCTACTTGATAGCTGAATCCTTCAAAAGCAACAAGACAATATAAAATGGGCATTACTTTTTGTTATCTCAGCTATTTTCTTTTGAAAAATGTTTTCATTTTCTCCTCTTTCCCTTGCCGTGTGTAGCCTGAATATACAAGCACGCACACAAACACACACAGATACCAACACAAACACACTCATATATAAACAGTATACATGAAAGAAAGACAACCCTGAGACATAAAGTGATTTGTCCCAGTGCCATAATGTGTCACGCGGCAAACAGCTCACTTTTCATGGTTATGTTTCATAAAGACATCATCTGTTTTCAAATGATAAACACTAACGGGCCATTGAGCAGTTAGCTACTCATTGTCACACTGGGTTTGGTTTAATTAACTTCTCATTGGTTAAACTGGATCTTAATTTTGGTGTTTAGAATTTAGCCTATTAGAGTGAGTTTACCCCTGAGGCAGAAAGGATTAAGCAATAAAACTCCCTCCTACCGATTACTGTAATGATTTTTCTTTACCAGAATGATCAATTACATTCCTCTCAGATTACCTATCAGTAGATGCATTAATAATTATTTATGACTATAGCTATAAAACAGCAGTAGTGTTTGTGCCTTCTGCACAGACACAGAAAAATGACTCTGCTTGCTTTCCTTTCCCAACATGTGTTTCCTTGGATTTAATGGAAAACATGATAATCTGACCTGAATAACAGCTGTGGATGTATTCGCAAATGTTTTTCAAATTATTTTGCAAACAAAAAACACATATAGAGCACACAAAGGCACACACACCTATACATATCAGCTTTCTAATGTTGTTTGGCAGATTCTGGGAGCGGGTGCAGGAAATGAGATACATGTGAAAAAGCAGCACCACATGGCGAGAACAAACTGTTTACCTTGTAGAGGAGCGTGATGACCTGTCGCAATTTGAGCTTGTGGAAAACACACACGTCATACAGCGCCGATACGGCCAGGACGGTCACTCCGAGCTCCTTCCACAGCATGCTGCACGCAGCGCAGCCCAGGCTGCCCAGGAGCCAGGCCACGAGCCGCCAGGGCCCGGCGTGGCCCCGCAGCTTGCAGTGGCGCATGTAGCACAGCAGGGACAGCAGAAAGAACAGGGCGGCGCCTTCATCGGCCCGGCCCACGACGCCCGCCACCGCCTCGGTGTGGATGGGGTGAGAGGCGAAGAGAAGGCCGGCCAGCAGGCTCCACAGGCCTCCTCCGAGCAGCAGGCGGGCCAGGGAGGTAAACAGGCCTGTCACGGCTCCGTGGAGGGCCACGTTAACCAGGTGGTAACCCCAGGGCTCCAGCCCACCCACAGCATGGTTTAGGCGGAAGGAGAGGGTGCAGAGGGGCCGGTAAGACTTATGGCTGCCGCTGTGCGTGAGTAGGGTGCCCCAGAAGTCATCGTAGAAGATATTAGTCCATGGGGTCTCTGGAAGCAGGTCCTGATTAGTCTTGATTGCACGGCTGTAAAGAGAACAAAAAAAGGTCAGAAAAGGACACAAAATCACGATGTACACACTGTAGATGGAAGAATCAAATCAATATTTGATACTGTACTGAGCTTGGACATTTTTGTCAATTCAATTATGTCACACTGCTTCACTGCCTGACCACTTTCCGCCCTGCCTCATTCAATAAAAGTGCTACGTCTGAACCAGCGTTTATGGTATACACTATTTCTACTGGCAATGCACAGCGGATTCTCTGAGGAGGATGTACAGCTATTCTTTACCAGTGCGGACTAAGCAGAAAATATAGGTTGCCATGAAATGAAACTTTGCATTTGCTTACAGCTTTACCCCGAGAGAGTGCGGTCATGTGGCATTCACAAACAGAAAATCAGAGGGCGAGCTCCGAGCTCTGGGCAGCTTTGCCACCGCAGCCACAGCTCTTACAGCTGTGGACTCGGGGGATTAAGCAAGAGCACCACGCCCTTTAACCACAAACAAATACGGGCACGCAGTAGGGGAACGCCATGTTGGCAAAATGCAGCTCGGAGGAGAAGGCGTCCTGTGGTGACAATCGACATGGCAGCTCAGAGTTTGTCTGGGGACGACGCAGCAAAACAGAGAGATATGTCCACGGTCGAGAACATTTCTAAACAACAAATGTGTACTTTCAACCTGTCTTGGCAGGCTGAGTAAGGGGCCGATTCGGCCTCCCCTCCGTCAGGGATGAACCTGCGTGACCTAACCTAATGCTGCTACATCAGCCACAAGCTGTGCGTGTCAGTGGCTGAGGAGGACGGCCAGCAGGGGTCAAGGGAGGGGGAGAAAGAGAAGGCACGTTTCTCTCTACAGGAGTCCTTAAATGTTAAATGTTTTTCTCATCTTTTCTGTAGCGTTCGGAGGTGTCTGACAGAGCAACAGGCCTCTGCTGCATTCAGCCGGGGAGACGGCGGCGCTGATGATTTGAAGGCAACAGAATGAGCCTCCGCACAGACGACACGCTTGGCAATAGCAGAGCAGAGGTGTTGTAATTAAAGGCGTGATAGATGGGACACGACACGTGATAACAAGACAAGAGCACCGGGTTGCAATGTGTCGTCACGGCAGTCACAATTAACACAGTCGGTTCAAAGAAACGGGTGGAGGAGAGGTGGGAGGGAGCAACAGACAGCACGAGGAGTAAATGATTCATTTTATCTGTCAGGAAATAAAACAAAGGTGAGAAAAATGGAACAAAAAAGCAGTTGACTCAAGAGTAATGAAACGCTTCTTAAGCCCTTCTGAGGCTCTTAAGCATAACACTTCACCTTGGCAACGCAGTCTCTCAATATCAGAAAGCTCATGGGGAGTTTGGCGTAGCGCAGCGGGGATTGCAGCATTCATCAAATCACAAAATGAATCCTCCCTCTCTGAGAAGGGTGAGCAGAAATAGCCCATCTCATGATGGATCTGAGGGAAATAAATACTACCTGGCCTCAGGATGTTGAAAGGGGCATAGAAATAATCAGCTGGGATATAATAGAAATGCCTCACATGTCAGCGAACAGATGATTGGGTTTCTCCAGCTTCTCCAGTCAGACCGACGGAGGCTCCAGTCCTCCACCGGCCGGCTTAAGAGTCGGTAGCCCAACTCTCCACTTCATGACTCAGATATGCCAGTTTATTTTCTCTGGCCCATTTGTCAAGCGAGATCTTCATTCCGCCGCAAGATGCTCACATAAGAGGCATTATGGTTCAATTACATCTCAAAGCCGTTTTGGAGACAAGTGCGCTCTTTTTCCACTGCACAGTGCGGTGGAGCCAGCGAGGCCAGATACATTATATATTGCCTCAAAACCGCACCAGATTTTTCTGGCAGCAAAGCACACAGACAAAAGCCAGTGCCACTCACTCAGAAGCCCACCGCGTTTACGGCCTTGGCTTCCTGAGTCGCCCTGCATTGAGGTTAGACTCTCGGATCGTCTCCTGCCTATAGAAGCAGGCGGGTAACGAACGCGCTGTGGTTGACAAGCAGAGAATCGAGGAACACAGAGAAAGAAGGAGGGGTATAACCTCTTAACCCACTCTGCAACAGCTACTCCGAGCACATGAATGGGAAACACCTACAGCTGAATTCACACATTTGCATCATAGTCCAACTAGTCAAGGACGATCTTCCCACTCTGCGCCAAATCATTACTCCACTGCAGGTCTTCATCGTCATCAGACCCTACTCCTCGACCAGCTTTAAGAGGCCAGCTGGAAAGGTAGATTGAGTTTCTGCGGCTAGTTTTTGCCCATTCCTCAGTGGAGCTGGAGGCCAGGAGGACCTCTCTGTGCACTGCAAACCTTTTCCAGCCGGGAGCACATTCCTCCCACCGACCGCGCGCCGAGTCCCAGAGGAACAAGAGGATCGTGTGGCCACTAACAAGAGGAGCCCCTGAAAAACTTTTCTACCTCCCATTACTCTGTCTGGATCATCTAACTCTTACTGCCAGCCTCAAATCCTCCACAACTTGAATGGATTTCAATCTGTCATTAAAGTTGGGTCTCTAGCCAAATGCATTGCAAATTTTAACCAAATTTTCGGAAAACTGGCAAAAGAAAATGCAAATTGATGCACTACTGTTGTACAAATATTGGGAGTTGGTTCATCAAGATCAACGGTATTTGGCGCCTATTTTCCAGGCAGGTGCCACGGCAGATGAGGGCGGAACGAGATGATGTAATCAAGAGAGTGCCGATTAAAACTTGTACAGAGGACAACAATGGATGTATGATGATGGACAGCACACTGGACAATAGAGAGTTTTAAACAACTAATATTACAGCTATTAATTCTTGGAAGAGTTCTGGTGACAGTGCTGTGTACATAAGCGTGTTAAAAGGCCTACGCAATGACAGTTCGCCTTTTATCAATACACTAATTTTCTACATCTCCAAAGTGCAGAAAAGTCTTTCACGATACTTGGAGACTTTTTCTTTTTTAACTTCTGCCATCTCCACTCAGGTTTTTATTTCATGCAAAGATTGAAAACACAGGAATGAAAACACACCCAATGTGGACTGAAACAGGGGTTGGAGTCATAAAGTTCTATCCATGTTTAGAAAGTCTTTGATTATTTAAGTAAATGCTTGTTTACTCATCTAAATACAGTATGGAAAATACAGGAGGGATAATGCTATGTAAGCCCTTTGTGCCTATATTATACTGTGCAAACTGCCACTAATTGGAATAACTGCGGTGAACCCAGAGACCTGACAAATGCTACAAGCACTTCCTCATGCGAACATTTTTCGAAAAGTGTTACATGACATCACCAAAACAACGACGTGAGATTGCGCTGAGGAGAGGAAACAAAGGCAACATGATGTCTGTTGTTCATTTCAAAGGCCTGACTAACTCTTCTCACAGCTCCACAAAAAAAAAAAAATCACTTTCACTCTAACACTTCAGAAAGCACGCGCAGAACAATGAAAACAGGCCATTTCTTCTACAGTGCAGTGACTGTTTCCAGGCTGTCAAAAAAGCTGTCAAATGTGTAAATGATTCTTTGTTTGGGCTCAAATGTTTCCTTTTTTTAAAGACAAAAACAGCCTTGCCTCGCCCCAAAATGAGCCTTGCTTTTGTTACTCTGCCTTGTAATTTAGTATTTGCATAAATGAACATCTAATGAAGGACAATTGCTTACACAGAGCTGTAGACCATGTAATTATAAACCCAGAGTAAAAACAATTTCCTACGTGGGCGTACCCAGAACCCTTTTTGCTGAGTTCAAAAGCATTTTCATGAAAAATGCTCCCACTATCTCCTTAGCTGAGAAATAATCATGTGAGAGCTAACCTCTTTACCCCTGGAACAGTTTCACTTATAATGCGCAAAGCACCAGCAGGGTGGAGAAAACTGCAATGACTACAGGATCCCATGGAAAGAGGCTATCTGAAGATTGATTGGAGTCTAAGCGGCAGGCGCACACACAGGAGATGAGGCTGGGATATTAGAAAGGAGATTGAAAACCAAGGACATGTCATCAGGATTTTCCCTTTACAACTACTCAATGAATTTGAGATGAAGCCGTGAGTGAAATGGAGCTTGATGACCACAATAAAACCTTTTTAAAATCCTCCCAAGCCTGAAGGAAAAGTACATAAAAATAGGCAAACTATTCTCACCAAAGAATGCATATGCTGGGGCATCTGCCCGCAAATGACACAGGGGGGAAAGTATATGATTCATTTGGAAGTGAGAGACACTTGTGGCTGAAAATATTGGGGCAAACTGAAGGACATGCAACAAGTCCAGCGGGTGACAGAAGTGCGGACTGACTTGTTTGGATATTGAAACACTGAGGAGAAAGTCGGCCCTTTCAAATACAAGGCAAATAAAGATTTCCATTTGCGACAGCATGTGAAAAGAACATCAACTCTGGTGGGAGTTTGGGGAAAGTGATCGAAGGTCTGCCAACTATATGTCATCACCCGACTTCAATATCTGAAAGAGGCACAGTGGTATTTTTAGACTGCCCACAGAGACATCGGGGTAGCCCGCTTAGTGTTTCCGGCAAGCTCTTTTGTCTAATGTTTCTTCCCATGGGCATGCTAGCAGGTCATTAATAGCATACCTCTGCTGCACTTATGGTACCTAATATATAAAAAAGTATTTTTCTACAGCCAAGAATACACATTCAATCAGTTTCTATACTAAAATGCTGTATAACTTTGGAAATAATTTAAAAATAAGGTCTTAAAGGTCCCATATTGTAAAAAGTAAAATATCCATGTCTCTTTTTTTTAATATAAAGCAGATAAAGGTGCTTTATAAATACTGTGAATGTATTGAAACGCTCAATCCACTGAGAAATGAACAGCTGTATTCGGAAATCGTGCCTTTAAACAAGCCGTTGGGATTTCAGTGAAGTTGTGATGTCACAACCATCCTATACAGATCATTTCAAATGGGTCACTTTGTATTTCCTGTTGGAAAGTTGTTGAATGCAGTTTGCGTGAATGACATAAGCAGACAGGAAGTAAACAGGGACCCAAGCTGTTGCCTAGGAATGCAATTGCAGTGAAACCCTCTATAGAGACAGAGCGCATTTAAGTCCCGCCCCCGCTGGATTCTCTCCATTGACTTTGTATTGCGTGAAGGTGCCTCCTTATCATTTATGTCTGCTAGAAAACAACAGAAAAAATACCTGAAAGCTGCTTTGTGGTGAGAAACATGACCAACATGTTAAAGAATTTATAACTAAGTTTTTACAAGCTGCCGAACCGAGAAAACTGAGCTTTCAAACAATAAGACGTGAGGCATCAGCAGGAAGACATGGGAAAACTGTGGGATCCTAAAACTCAACTCTTTGTTGGGTTAAATAATGATCTCACCTGGTGATCTGATCAAGTAGTAAATAAAAAACTGCTCATTCAGTGGGATCATTTCTCCAAAATAACAACAATATTGAGTTTGTCAGTGCAACTTTTTCTCTCTGGTAGACACAGGGTCTTCAAATAATCCTTTGACATGCTGATATCTAATGTTTTTAGCTAGCTTAAGGCATTTTGTTCGTGTTTCAGCCCTACATTGTGGCACAGATAGCTTTCCCCTCCAGTATACATGGCTTTCAGAGTATGTACGTTGTGCTGTGTCTCTAGAGACCAAATCGCAATGTTTGTTTCCAATAATTTCAGGGGGGAAAATCCCTGTGACACGTACATAAAATGAAATGGAGCTGAACAAATGCTGCTTCAATTAGTTAGTTATTAGCATCCTAAAAAGGGCCACCCAAAACAATTTGAACACTACATATAGAATATTTGAACCGCTTTCCCTTGCCGTCAGACGACCCTTTCCAACAGGGAACTGAAGCCGCTATCTCAAAGCATCAAACTCCACTGACAGGATATGAAGTTGTTGGTCTACCGCTGCCTCACTTAGTTTAAGTTGAAAGGTGATGTGAAGAAAATATTCTAAATGTAGGACATTTCAAACTGATACTGATTTTTTAGTTGGCTAAATTACATTTTGCTGCGGCCCACATCTACAGTAGTGCATTGTTTTGAGTTCTGTGACGGTAAATTTGGTTTATCAAAGACGCTAGCAAAGCAACTCACTACATAAAATAAACACAGCAGGAATGTCAGACAGGTCAGACCACTGTTTTACCATTTATTTTTAAATGTTACGGCTGAAAATGATGACAGTAATAAATAAGTTTGACAGATTCCTATATCTCTGCTTTAAAATCATTGCTGGTTGTCTACCTAGACGTGATTATTATTGTTAGCATAACGTCACAGTGATTCAATCTATAAAGATAAGAAGTGTTGTTACAGTCGTTACCCTGGCTGCAATGACAGCGCAAGAGTGCAGATGTGAAAGACCCGGAAACACTGACCAATCAGAGCAGAGTGGCCTTTTTCAGGTGGGCCTTAAAGAGACAGGCGCTGAAACAGAGTCTTTCAGAGCGAGGATGAATACAGGTACATTCAGGCACAGTTTGAGGAAAATAAAGTGTTTTTTGAACATTAAAGCATGAAAACATGTTCTAGTTGAAACCCAAAATACAAGTATTAACCTGAAAATGAGCATAATATGGGACCATTCACATAATTTTAATAGCCTATTTAACAAAATATTTACGCTCTCAAATCTTTTCATGAATTAAACATAAATAATGTCCTATTTTGTGCCTTTAGGGTGCTGTGATTAATGAATTCAGTGGCATCGGAAAAGCAATCCAACTCTCAATAAGCTCATTTGAATACATCAATTATTAATGCAGAGGATGATGGAGATGAAATGCACAAAGATGAGGGGAAAATAATTTTCAAAATGAGAGAGGGGGAAATCACTATTTTGGGGCATAAAACAAATAGCTTCCCGAAGCACTGGGATATGGATGAGTCCCGCCAACCACCGGTAATGGACGCCAAACAAGATAAAGTGCAATCAAGCATTAACATTTTAAGACCGGCTCAGCCAGTGAGGAAAAAAAAAAGCACCTGGGTGCCACTCAACATGGAGGAAAAAGTCCAAATTTGTTTTGGCTCACTCCTGCATCTCTGTATCTCCAGGCTAAAAGGTAATTAATAACTCCAGTATCAGAGTGTCACTGACTGTTTTGATATTTTAGCTTGAACAAGAGGGAAACGCAGTGAATGAAAGATTAGGAAGGCAAGAGAGGACAAACAGAGAAAGCGGTGGTGGGGCAGCTCACTGTAGCCAACACACCACCACTGAGGCCGCCGTAAAATCCCTATTGTGAAGAATGAATGGCTGCTTTCTTTCTTTTGACATATGTGATTAGTAAGCCCATAATAAAAGCTCTTAATAAAAGAAAACAGCCTCAGGGAGCGTCGAAGAGCACACACAAGATGAATTTTTTTGTACGGCATTTTTTTTCCCCATTCAGGCAGACAGCTCACGCAATTTCATTTTAATTTACTGAGCTAAAAATAACCTTTAGAATAACCTCTAACATTTATCTTAATCTTTTTTCTCTTGTCTAACTAATAATATACTATTTCATAATACAAAAAAAAATAAAATCATGTCTTTTTTTTCTACAGTTAGTGACAGCAAATGAAGCTGGGGGTGTTGCACTATTATCCCAGGCTGTGGACACCTGATGCCTCCTCTCCATCATTGTAATTGATGAGGCGCAGGAGAGTAAAGATGGATGACATGGCAGCGATGGACATAAAGGATAAAGGTCATTAATTAAGAGCGGATCTGGGCTGAATCTACTCTGTAGTCCTAATGGAACAATCCTTCCTTTCAGCTGTCTTTATCATCAGTTTGTGCGTCATATGTGCTTATTTATTTATCATTTTTTGGCGTACAGTGGCCTTTTTCCCCTCGACCTGCTTCCTCTAAAGTTGTATCTTTGTACAGTACGATGAGGTGGAACATAGTGCAGGCCTCTCCAAGTTGGAACATATCCATTCGATCAAGATAGAAGCACTTCCTGAGAGTAAAATGGATGTACAAACGCAGGACTGGTCGCCTCAAGCCTTGCTGAGAGTGTGCGTTTTTGTAACATTCTTTATCATAGTGCAGACCTGCTTGCATGTACGACGCACATAAAGGGATCTCAGTAAAGGCTCACTAAAAAGGATCAAAGTGTTTTTCAGAGTGCAACATGCAACACTGTGTCCAATTCATCCAGCAGCATTCCCTAACTAAGTGGAATAAGTCTCTCCCTTCAGGGAGGGTATTTGCATTGCTCCACTGGCACAATCATACACACTCGCTCCATTTCATGGCACAGCAGACAAGCAAACACAGGGACACTGAGACACTGAGTCTGGAGCGGGGCAGGCTCGTCCAGCGCCGCGGTGTGTTTAAGCTCGGTGAATGCCCGTGCCTGCTGTCTAGCATCCCTGATCAGCCCTTTGTGCAGTACGGGATGGGCACAGTAGGGCATGACCTGAATGCTGATCCTCAGAGCTAACCAGCCAGCGAGCAAACCAACCAACCAGCGAGCCACACTTCTATCCGGCCAACCGGGGCTGGCGGAGCAGGAATCCTGGCAGTCCGGCATTGAATCTCATGGTGTAAAGTTGCCAGGGGCACGCATGAGACCTGCTCAAACCTCTGATGCCCAGCAGAGGCCTTAGGGCCACGGCCCTGTTTGATAAAGCTGTCTGGAAGTCTGTCGCTGTTTCTTTCGGAGCAACAAACAACCCACCAACTCTTGCATCGTATTTTATAGTCTAAAGAATTCAAAACTTAATTTCAGTTGCTGTTGCTGCTCTTCATGTTAAAGCTGAGAAAAGTCTCACTGTCCAAACCAGGAGCATTCTGGGCAAATCACCTCACTGTCAGAGTGTGAAGTTGTCTGATGTTTATGGCGGATTCCAGGTGTAAGATCCAATTACAGGAGCCGAATGTGCAGAGCACAGCAGGGTGATATACACTCTGATTATTGTATCCAATAAATCTGTCAGCAGGTGCAGGGCTGTGTGAGACAGCAAAGAGCTGCTGGGTCACCCCTGTAGGCCTCTCTCTCACACACACACCCCCTCTCTTTCTCAGGCACTAATTCTTCTCTTTCCTCTTGTCCAAACAGAAACTGTTGCTTTGTGCTCCTCACTACCTCTATCTTCAACAGGAGCCCCTGCACTTTTAAAAACTGACACCTGTGTGATTTCAAATCAATTCATCCAATGGCTGCTGAGATACTTCAATCTGGACCTAATTTGGGGGACCATGCGACCCACACACTGATGCTGCCATCCCCAGAGCCTCGCTAATGTAGCCAACAAAAACAGTCAGATAGCTGAAGACATTTTTTTTTTTAATTACAGAAAAAAGAACAAGTGCACAAATCCCCATTTGATATTTTTTTTAGAATAAAAGACAAAAAAAAATGCTACAGAAATTGGAATCTGCCCCCAAAAAATAATCAATCACTAGACAATACTCAACTCAGTACCATCTCCTTTAGAGAAGTGGAATAATTGTGGAAATATTTAAATTGGAAAAGTTGACTTTTTCTTTGAGAATCCAAAAGAAAAAAATTGATCAAATCTGGAATAAATGGATTTAATTTATAAGCCAGTTTCTAACAGACTTTGTCCAACTCCACTAATGTTTAATCTTCACTTTTCCAAATCTCAAAAGTAATAGTAAAAATGTAAACTCCTTTAGGTCCAGTGTATTTAGTTTATTAGGATAGTTTTTTTTTTTGTTTGTTTTTTCTTTATTTTTAAATTTTATAATTTTTTTTTAAGATTTCCTCTCTCATTTATTTATTATTTATTAATTAATTTATTAATTCTTTTTT
>JAPZEB010000023.1:3973785-3987684 GCA_029783705.1 Chaetodon striatus | reverse complement strand
GACAAGGGGACAGAGCGAGAGAAAGGAGACGGATGGGTCTGAGTGTGGAGGTGGATGACGAGGAGACACTTCTGAGAAGCAAATGGCTTCCTGAGGAGAACACAACACGTTTTTATGTCCTACATTTTGAGTTGGCTTGTTTATTGACGGAGCAAACAATGGATCCCTGCCGAGTAAACGCGCCGATGTTGAATTGGTAAACAGTTCTAGACCGAAATGTTGCCAGCGGAACCGTCTGCTGTTTGTGCTTATCTGTTTATAATGACGCCCGACACACAACCACCCTCACAGTCATTTAACAAACATATCAATATTTCCAGCCTCACGCACTCAAGCAGAAGGACTTGTCATAACATGAGAATAAAGCCGTGACTCATCCTTCCGTTTATTCATTTGTCTTCATCCGATCTGACTGCGATTGCCGCAGCCCTCAGGAGCAGGAAACAGATGGAGCCATGTCCTTCATCAGATCAAAAAAGAAAAAAGCCAGGGAGGCAGTTCAGGCCCTTCAGCGCCTCGTCTGAAGCCTCCACAAACATGCAGCCTCCGTCTGCGTCAGCTGCTCTCTGCACTGTTTCCAGGTCAGCCGCCAAAAGGGGGGCAGGGGGCAGGCAGCGTTTCTTCTCAGGAAACCTTTCCTTAAGGAATTAGGGTCAGTGGCTCCCGAGTGCTCAGGATCAGAGATCAGGGGAGAATGGAAGGAAGAACAGGAGGACACTTACGTCATTCTCTGTCCCCCCTCCCGTCCCGCCTACGGTGACCAGGTCTCTTACACAAGAGGCTTTAAAGCTGCATTATCCGCCGCTAAAAGCAGATGAGAAGGGGGTTCAGAGAGCAGCGGGCTGGTGATGCCGCTCATCAGACACTACATTACAATCCCTGTCCTTGATGTCCAGCAGGCCATATCTCCCAACTGTCACTACGTATCTGTCAGCGCTGAGCATGTACGGCACATAAACACGCACTCTTCAAACAGCACTCAGCAGCTTGTTACTGTTTGTGATGGATGCCTGGGAGTGGCCTGGATGTGCTGGAGAAGCTTAACAGTGCTCTCGTTTCCACGCAACAGGCCGTGTTTGAAATCAGCTCAGATAAGGTTAAATAAACTGCGACACACAGAATGCCTTTTCCTCCCGGACGGAGCAGTGTGTCTCACTGTTGTGAAATATGATGCTTAAATGTTACGCAGCTGTAAAAGCAACTCCTTTTTTAAATCCAGGCTGCTCTCATGGTAGCATTTAAGTGATAAAATGAAAAAGTCAGTCTAACCGTGCGTTCACACTGTGAGTAACAAGATCAACAAGTCACCAGAGGGCCATTGAGAGCTGAGAAAGCAGAGGAACTCAAAATTGTGCAAGACGCCTGCAGGCTGAGAAAAGCCACCATGTGTGAACCTTTCAGGGACATGAGCTATTAACAGCCCAGAGATTTGCACGCTGTCCTTGTTTTAATGTAATATTCATAACAAACAAGTTTACCTGACGGGTAAGAAAAAAAGACAGAATAGAACAGAGCACTGATGACAGTTTTCTGAAAAATACATACAAACAAGTTACTTTACCAGCTGCTACAAAACTGCTATGGCTGGTATTGTTGTCATCTCATGTGTCTGTGTGTGTGTGTGTGTGTGTGTGTTTCTTTGAGGCAAAACATGGTCCACAGAGACACCTTTTGTAGCGGGAACTACCATAGGAGTCCTTTTGAATAACATGCTAGGTATTTGCATATCTGTCTGTAAGTGAGCAGATTTTATTACCGCAATATTGTCACGACCGTGCAAAATGCAGCCACAAAATACTGCAGGTGTGTAGCTGACATCAAAAGGAAGGCTGAGTTCAATGATAGGTGTGGCCTGAGCAGGGGGGCTGGGGAAAATGCCAAACAAGTTCATTAGCTTGTTAAAAAACAGGATGTCCTTTACATATTTTGTCCATTTGAGACTGAGAAGTTGACTTATATGCCGTTAAGTGTCCCTTTGTTATGTACCGTGGTCACAACTCTTTGTGTTTGGTTGTATGTTTATCAAATTGGATTTTTTACACCCTCTGAAACAATAGTCAAGCAGAAAATACTGTTAAGAAATTAACACATTAGCTCAAATAAAGGACGATATCTGTTTCTGTTTCATTTTAAAAGGTGGGCCCATATCATAGTTAAGAACCAGACATTAACATACTTAGGACAGCAGATGTTTTTTTGTTTGTAGCCCTATTGTTGTCAGGCTAGCTAGTTTGTTGAAGTCTGTCTTTTGGACCTTCTCGGCCTTAAAGGTGCAACGGCAAACCTACACATAACACATAACACTTAAGGTTCTGTTTTTATGGTATAAGAATGCCTTATGTTAAAAATCGTCTTATATTCGGATCAGTATGATAATACAGCAAGATTCAGTTGGACCAGCTCCACCCTGAGAGGAGAACAACCCATCTGGCTCACATTGTGAACACGCTGTGAAAACAGAGGTGGTGAGAGCTGATGAGACCATCATTATAACATCTGGAAAGGAAATAGCACTATGACAGTTTAGTGGCTTTGTCTGTTAAACTGTGTGGTCAAGCAGTTAAACTCCCCTGATGTGTGGGGCGGATTCTTCTAAAACCAGCAAAACACAGAAACAACATTGAGTTAACAAACGAGAGGCAGCAAACAGGCGTTGTGCAACGTCGCTATGGGTGTGACCACCCAGGTCCAGCATCTGGGATTTAGTCTGGAAATGAGTCAAACACAATCCAGCGCTGTGTAACACAAAGACTACCCACATGTTCTTCCTGTGGTGCGAAAATCAAAGCTCTTCCCTCTAAGATAAATATCACCGACAGAAATATCACACAATCTTTCATCATCAGGCCAAATTTGGAGAGGAAACAATCATTTTACAGCATGTGCAAACATGTAGGCTAATTTCCAAACATCTAGGGATGTCTGAGGAGGAACAATAACGTGCTCACTGCCAAGCTGCCTTTACTCTATCTGTTTCCAGCCACTCTAACCTTCACTGCAGAAAATCCCTCGGCTTATTTCTCCCTGGACTGTTTGAATTAGCCTGGGATACACGTATCACACCATCAAGACAGGAACATTCAAACAAGTGAAACAGAGCCAGCTACGTCGAAACCCTCCACCCGAAAGACAAGGTGATAAGTTCATCCTTATTCAGTCTCCTCCACTCGCCGTCACTCCGCTCCCACCTCGCCGCGAGATAAAGACACGACGTCCAGATATAAACCGAAAGAAGAGATCAAAGATGTTTGAGTTGAGCCGGCCAGAAATACCATTCTGAGGTGAAAGTTGCTCTCCAAGCATTTGTCCAAGTAACAAACTGTCATTCCTGGTATGTGCTACTGAATATAATTGGCTGGGAAGCCCTTCACAAAGGTATATTTTTCATCTTGCAACACCTCCAGCTATATTTCAGGCACAGCCCTCAGGCATATGCAGAATATTAATAAATCAGGACAAAAAATCATCCAGAGTGCTGCTTTTGGATGTTTCCTACACACTGGGGAGTAATTTGTTATTGCAGGTGGCCCCTTACAAGCCCAGTGTTCCTTCTCAAGTATCCCAAATAAAGAAAACAAAGGCTCTCAGATTGGAAGTGCAGCGTTTTCTTTCTTTGCTGTGCACAGAAAGCATACAATACGAAAAGCGCAGCTCTGGATGATTAAATAAATAAGGATTTTAAAAAAAGATCACAGTTTTTTTGCTTTCTAAGATGAGACTGATGCCAGGGCTTGTGTGGCAAACACTTTGCATTAGTAAATTCACAGAAGTAGATTAGTCTTTTTCTCCCATAATCCCTTTGTTGCCCAGAGGAAGGGATTTGTGGGTCAAGTCTGAGGGGGTGGATGGGTTTAGTCTGAGTCCACCTAGAGCAGCATGCAGGGAGAAGCGACGAAGCTTCGACCAGACAGGCAGGCGAAGCCTCCGTGCCTCTGCTCCCCCTCCCCCACCTACACACACACACACACACACACACACATGCATACATCTTCCCTCAGACAGACCAGGAACAAACCATAATGGCACAATGACCTACAAAACACAACCCCACGGGAATTATTCACAAGCTTTTAAATCAGATTCCATTAAAAGTCAGCTGCAGCAGCAGTGCAGGGGCGAGGGGGGCACGTACCCCCACCCCCACCCCCGACCCCGACTCCGAACCCGTGCATTCTAACACACCATCCTTTAATGAGCTCAAAACAAAAGACATTCGCTGGTCATGCTTAACACTGCTGCTTTGTTTCAGATACACTGTATACTGGTGGTCCAGCAGAGGGATTACAGAGGTAGAACCAGAACATTGAAAAGTCGACTCTTTCTTTCTGCTATACATATCTTTTTTTCTAAATGTAGATCTTATTATGATTAGATAAAAGTATGATTGAAGTAATTAACCCAACTACACCCAATTAATCCTTGCTTTAATGGAGCGTATTTGAGATAAGAGGAGAAACAGTGCCGTCCCACATGACGCAGACGAGTCAGTAAACTGTAAAGACTTGTAAAAACTAAAGTTATTAATCATGACTTAGATATTTACCAAAGCAGCAACTACAGCTTAGAGTCAAGCAAAACCTCTTTTCATATTTCATGTCTCCTTTCAAGATTTGTAACTGAGAGTTGGACCTGAGTGAAGTCAGCCAAAGAAAATAAAAATAAAATGTTGCCCCTGTTACATGGTAGAAAATAACAATTTCTGTCTTTACACCTTTTAGTCATGGACATGTAATGGACTGTCAAAATAAAAGTGTTGCTTTTTTGCTGTTGTTGTTTTTTCATGACTTGTTTTTATTCTGTCAGATCTGTGATGGATCACTGGTGGTCTGTTCATCCATCCATCCATCCATGGATGACTTCAACTGGGTGTGAGAAAGTATTATTACCCTTGAGTATCGTGATTATGTTTTGTAATATTGTAAAAAATTCACAAAAACGCTATTGATTAATAATTAATAGTTTACATGCAAAGAATTGGTCTTCTTGTGTTGTGTTCAAACCCCCGAACACTAGACCCTTCATCACTGTAATCTATCTACAATCACTTGACTCTTTCACTCTAATGTAACAACATATCGCCAGATTAAAAGCAAAGAACACAGGATTATAAAAAAGGCAGAGTTATAAAGGGTGCTCTGTTAGCACTGACAGGTTTCCTAAAATTTGATTTAAAAAAAAAAAAATCACACCAGACTGCCTCCGTTACAGTATTGCAGTGTATCATAAAATATTGACTCGTAACACCTGTATTGTAATACATATCGTATCACTTAATACTTGCCAATACACAGCCCTAGAACATCAGCATGCTAACATGCTCACAAACAATACTGACATGCTGATGTTAAGCAGGTGTAATGTTACAATGTCCACCTCCTTCTATTAGTGTGTTCACATGCTTTTGTTTGTTAATTAGCATTAAACGCAAAGATCAGCTGAGGCTGATGGAAACCTCATTAGTTTAGTATTTCAGGTATCAGACAATATCGGACAAAGTTTTGACTTGATGATAGCACAAGCTGTGTGTGACCTTTGATTCACAACTACAAACATGAACCTTGCAGTGGTGCCAGAACAAAGTTACCAGAGTTATTAGGATTCATCCTCTGTGGAACATGAATGTCTCGACGAAATGTCAAAGGAATGCAACAAAGACTTGCTGAGACAATTCTGTCCGCATGTCGAAGTATCCTTGTGCAAGGTACTGAACCCTAAATTACTCTGATGGCTGTTTCATTGCTGTGTGAGCACATGTAAATGCTTATTGGCTAGCAGCTGGCACCAGTGTGTGAATGTGTGCGTGAATGGGTGAATGTGACGTAGGATAAAAGCGCTGTGAGTGCAGATGCAGTCCATTTACCATTTTACCATTTTTAGGATGGGTCTTCACAAAATGTGATAAACCCTGTCCCATATTGTTTCAAAATGGGACGCACAATTTACTTGTCAAATACAGGACAATTCGGTATTTTCAGGGACGGGTGGCAACACTAAGACCAATATTACCACGCCGCTAACAAATAAAATCAAATATCATTGTAACTTCGATTACGAGTGTAGCAGCAAGGTGAGCTGGAGTCTGGCTGTAGCACCTTACTCGCTAGTGAGAATGCTATAAATACAACTCTCTGTGTGTAAATAATTTGGCTTTTAAGGGGGAAAATGTACGTAAAATTTAAAAATAACTACACTGGATGGCTGCCAACACTGTACATGCTTCACTTGAAGACCACCAGGTTTCTGAATAACTCATTACAGCAAATATTGCTTCATATCATACAAATGATTTTCACAAAATATGTATTAAACCCATGTTGTGTACATTACATAAACTGGAAGTGCAACTGGAAACAATTAACACTTTTACAGCTCTTTTCATTCCAGCTGTGTAAATTGCGCCTCTGTTTTATAGAGAGATTATGAAACAAAGCAGCTTGCTCACACAGTACAATTTAGGCAGTGTATGAAACGTCAGCAACCTTGAATCAGTCAGTAAACGGTGACCACCTTCCAGGTTTTCCAAAATTGTTTGATCATTCACACCAAAAACCACAGAGCATCCCAGGCTGCCAATTGCTGATCCAAGAAATACAGTGTTTATGATTCAATTTCCTCTCTGGATGGAGACAAAAGTAGCACGACTGGTGTAAAAAAAAGAAAAAGAAAAAGCAACTTACATACAAACAGCCTAATTCCTCTTGTTCTCAGTGCTCTGATGGACCACCTGTTAGACCTGATGCTCATTAGGCTTGAGACTGGGAGGCCGCCATGGGGCTGTTCTATCAAACAGTCAGACTCATCCTGGAGGAATCCGGCTGTAAAATGCACTCTCACTGGGAAATCACTCAGACGAGCTCATAAAAAAAAGCACACACAGGCGTTTACTCACACCAGCTAGCACACACAGCCCCAATACGCCCCAAACAAACACACATTACTGAATCTGAACTGCTTTCCAATGAATGCGGAGGCAATCGCTATCACCAGTCCTGAAGGACTCAAAGGCCCATTATCCAGCGGGTTTGGATTTGATTTTCTCTTCGGGTGGCTCCAGCGTGACAAGTTGCTGGTGAAAATAGATTATCTCACCAGGGAGTGAGAAATAACTTCCTTCAGCACAAAGTAGATGATGTCTTGTAAACATTTTGCAATCCCATTCTTCTGATGGAGGACATGTTGTCAGTGCTTACTGGTTTCCAGCACTTTAAGAATGTGTGACTTCCCTGTAGGTCTGGGTATTGTTTAAAAATTACAACACCAGTTCACTTAAAGTGGAGATCATTTGAGAGCTTTTCTTCCTACTTCGTTTAATACCCATCATCCAACACATTCTCACTTTGACCTCGTCACGTATTGACGTGCTTGGTCATGGACTGTCCACGTCCACCATGTAGATTTCTGCCTGTTAAATGCATTGTCTTCTTTCAAGATACACTTCCGTTTCCACAGGAAATGTAATGTTTACACACAGGCTCTTTCAAAATAAATGCACTACGTCGGTACAACACTGCGGATTGATGTTTTTTTTCCTTCAACAACAAACACACATGGTTGGGTTAGGAAAAAAGAAAAGGGTCTGGCTTTAAAATCTTACAGGACGCGAGCACCACTCTCTCGGGTGAAAGAAGGTGTTTGTTGGACCCATCCACCACCCCTCCTGCCCATCCCATTCAGACATTTGCTGCCTTAAATTTCGTCCTTGTCCTGCTGCGTTTCCCCCTGACGCCGCTGTGTACCCTTTAACTATAACTACAACTGGCAATGAATCATGCTGATGTTAAAGGACCCCTTTTTTCGTCGGTTTCGCCACTTGATGCCGCAAGTCACTGCCAAAGTGCCGGATTTTGACGACCGTGGAGTGAGACCAGGCTCCATCATCAGTTGTGTAAAATGCCACCAGATGCCACAGGTGTGACGTATAGCCATACTTTTAAAGCACATTGAACTGCCCACTCTGTCAAATACACTGCTCCCAACTTCTCCACACCACAGACTTTGTGTGTTCTTGTTGCTGAGGTAGCGGGCTGATATCATGTCACTGTAAATCAAAGAATGATTGCGTTGACTGGCTGCAAACAGAACTACACAAATTGTCATTTTCTTCCTAGATCTGGATAAAAAAATTGATGTTTGATAGTACATGTTTGCACTGGGTAATTCAGGTCAATACCTTAAAGGAATCAAGTACTTATACTCAAACCTACTTCCCTACATGGGCGCATATCTATAAGACATCTCAGTAAATACCTGCTACAGATGGACACTTTCCTAAAACCTAAAAACCTTCACTAAAATGCTTCCATACAAGGACATTTACATAATTTCAAATCTATAAGCTGAAGACATTATTTCTTAATATAATTATTGTTAAGATCTCAGGTTTTTCACCTCCATGAATCATGCTTTACCCCACACAATTTAACTCTACTTGAAAAGGCCACAGCTTAAGAAAGAGGTCACAGCCATATAAAAAATAGCTGAGATAGCACCACTCTGCAAGTCCCTTTGTCTCCTTTGATTACCCCTAATTCCTCTTACTAGAGCGACCAGATAACGTTAACCTCGATTCGGATATTTATAGGTGTTAAATGAGCACATGCTTATTCTTTACATCATCTGCTGGGTCGTATTCTATTTATGTGATTCTTCATGGGGAGCCGGCATCGCTGCAGCCAGATTGTGGAGGATGTTAAGTCTCCCGCAAACTACACTGAGTCTCGGGATCAGGTTACACTGTTTTACATGAACACGGGAAGTTTTTCCAGGGGTAATGAGAATCTGTGCCAGCCCAGAAAAGTGCAAAGCGCACTCAGCGGGCCCCAGGGGCAGACAAAACAGCATTAAGTATTAAGGCTGCTTAAATGGAAAGAAATTCACTGTGTCAACCCAATTTCCTCATGACGGAGCGAGGAAGCCATAATCTCAAAAATAACATGTTGACAGAAGGTGTACGTTCATCTTGCTACCGGTTCTGTGGTAATGACCAAAACGGTGAGGTGGAAAGAAATTACATTGGCCTCGGTTTGTGATTCTATGACTCACAGAGGCAGATTAGTAATGATGAAATATTCAACACTACTGTGGGAATGAATAAACTGCCATCCCTTTTCACCTGATGTGGCAGCTTATTATAGTCCAGAATAGCAATATATGGGACGAGATAAGCGGTTTAGTGCATAGAAATTATTAGTCAAATAATAAGTGCTGTCAGCTATTGTGAATAATGATTAATTGTCATTTAAGAGGCAAAATTGTCAAATATTTTCTTTTTTCAGATTCTCAGGTGTGAGGATTTGCAGCTTTTATCAATTTTATATTGTTTAAAATTGAATAACTAACAAATACATGTAAGATGTCGCCTTAAGCTCTGTAAGACTGTGAGAGGCTTTTGTTTTTTTTTTTACTATTTTCTGAGTAGGCAGTTAATCAATTAAAAAACCCTTTTATCCAAAAGCAGATTAAATGATAAAGAAACTGATTTAATCAGCCTTGAAGCTATTTCAAAAGAGCCAGTGTAAATGCTAATGTTGGCATGCTAATATGCCCTAAATGACAATAGTTACATGCTGATGTATGTTCACTATCTTAGCTTCATGGTTAGCATGTGACATATGCTTATTAGGAGTAAACACAGCTGAGGCTGATGGGAGTGTCACTGGTTTTGCTGGCATTTTTTCATAAAATTCAGATCAGATCATGGTGCCAGAAGTAAAGTTAAGAGATCGACAAATAAAATTATGAATCATTCTCTGGGGACTATGAATGTCTGTACGAAATTTCATAGCAAGCCATCCAGTAATTGCTGAGATATTTCAGTCTGGACCAAAGTGGTAGACCGAACGAAATCAATATCCACAGAGCCATGAGGTTAGCATGGCTAAAAAGCATCAAAGCAATTGATTTGTATGGTATTATAGAGCGTTAGGGCTTAACACAGAACATTGTACAGAACAAGATAAAACATGGAGCTATGACATTAAAAATGAGGAACAAATGCTGCTGGTAAACACAGCTTTTCCCCTTCATGCAGTAGCCATAATGCCTTATTAGGTAAAAGTGACGTGAATTCTTCCAGAACAACACCTGCTGTGACGTCTCTACGGGCTATTTATGGCACAGTCCCTGTACTACACTAAGCTCAGGTGCTCTGCAAATCCTACGCCATCAGTCCAATCAGCCTCAGAAAGCTGCATGGGCGTGTGATTGTGATTACATATCTGTGCATGAGCAAGAGACAGACTGTCATCTCCAGCGTACCGCCACAGCAAATCAGCACCAGCGAGCCCTTAATGCACTGATGTGCGTAATTATGAGCAAACTGCATGCTTAATGATGAAAGGAGGAACAAAGTGAGGGTCGGAACATGTTGAAGAGAAAAAGAGACAGAGACGGATCATGTAAGACACAGCTGCATGCAGATGTGAACAAAGCAGTGGGGTTTAATTAAATGAACCTGCTAGCATGTCAGATCCCTGATAACAGAGTTCAGAGGAGGTCGGGCCTTCTCAGAGGAGAGACTTACCAGCCTGTTTGACCTAGAAGAAGTCAGTGAATTAAGAGTGGGAGGACGAACTCATTTCAGCCTCCTGCCTACTGAGTCATATACAATCCAGAATTACTGTTGGGTTAAACATTTCTGGCCACACACTGCATTTCCCTCTTAAAACTTGACTTACGGTTCAGTAATACATTTGTCTTATTAATATCCTAGTTTTTTACAGGCCACTTTTTTCCGCACTTGCAGATTAGCTCAGTGGATGGCAATGTTGGTTAGTTGTCTGCTACATTAGCCCAGACTGCAATGTAACAACTGAATGGATCGCTAACCGCAAAGACAGTTTTACAGACATGCACAGTCCCCAGAGGATGGATCCTACATACTCTGGTGATTCCCTGACTTTATCTCAAGCGCCAAACAATGTCAACATTTGTGGTTCAAAGTAAAATATCTTGAGAAATACTGGAAAGATTGATGTCACATTTGCTACAGATATTCAAAGGCGCTCAGCAGCACTTCTTGTTACGCTCTTGTTAGCAAATGTTAGCATGCTAACAGGCTAAACTAAGATGGAGGTGAACTTGGTAGATAGATAGATAGATAGATAGATAGATAGATATTATTGTTAGCATTGTCACTGTGAGCATGTTAGCATGCTAATGTTAGTGTTTAGCTCAAAGGCCAGCTGCTAATTACAGCTTCACAGTTGCCAGCATGGCTGTGTTGCTGCTTGATAAATGACTCCACGTTCAATTAATTAGCAAAATTGCTTTCAACATTTTCTGTCAATCAATTAATTGACTAGTCATTTTAGCAATAAAGGCAAGATACTTCACAACAATGAGACTAAACCACGGCCATAAGGGCTCATAAATCTGAGCTAATTCTAGTCTCTTATGTGTCAGTGCAAAGAGCCAAATAGATGAGAACTCATTCCTTGGTTTTGTTTACCAGAGCTCAGATAATCAATACAGCTATTGTCCTCTGCCAACTATTTCTGCCAGTGTAATGAATGAGTCCGACCACACAGCTCCAGCCAATACAGCAGGTACATATTTCTTGGGAGTGAGGATGGAACAAAGTGCTCATCTGTCATTTTATCTGCTGAGGCTCAGTTCTGGCTCAGTATCTTACCGTTGCCCAAAAGTAGTGGTGTGTGTTGGTGAACCACTGCAGAATAATGAAGTCATGCAGCGGATGCAATGGAGACCCCTGCTCTCTGCCATGCCTGTTATGCCGGTGCAACAGAGTGCATTCCTGGAGCTTGGCAGATATTAAAAATTCAAGTCACGCAAACTGGGTTAAAACGCCACACAGTGCACACATTTAGTTCGACTCAGTGGCCAAGGGTTCAGGCCAGACTCTTGCCTTTTGTGGCAAAGAAATACACACTTTAGCACTTTGGAGTGTCGAGGAAGCTGTGGACGTTGAGAGCAGCCAGCAGGAAAAGGCTGCTCAAATCAAAAGATGAAGGCAAGAATGTATTCATGATGTCTTGTCATTCTTGAACGACACTTGGTGGTTTATGGTGAAGGACGAAGGGGAGAGGACTAAACACACACATCAGTGGTGTGAAGGTGGAAATCATCCCCTGTACTGCCCTCCTCATCACTTCTATAATCCTAAGGGACTGCTTTGAGGGTTGCAAGCAAAGGACCTTCGTTGAGAGACCTTCAGCAGCCGTGCTCGAGGTGTACTCACAGGTTTTTATGAGGTGCAAAGTGAGGTATTATTCTCTCCAACCCCTCAGCCGCCTTTCCTTAGGCCGAGGAATTCTCTCTAAACCCCAAAGAAAAATACATGTGTATGGATTTTTATGACTTGAAAAGTGTACTTGCAATTGACCTATCCCCTCTTTTGGCTAGGGAAAAGCGGACTTGGAACGGGACGCTGCCAAATACTGCACTGCGTGGATTCTATACTGTACATGCAAACAGATGGATGAAGCGCTACAGCTGGTTTTTAAGACGGAGCTTCAACCGAGGAGGAAAAAAACAGGCTCACAACATCTCTGCATTCGTGTCCTTCAATTGTATTATTCATGTTATCCCAACAAATTATTCAGGCTTTGCCCCGAGCAAGTGCCAGTATTTGGCGGAATTATGGACACAATGTTTCTCGACACATCGGGCATTGTGAGCCCCAATCAAGCCCACATCCCAAAGATGTGAGCTCATCTTTTTCCAATAGAGCAGAAATGTGGTTATTAATCTTTGCAACGACTTCTAATGTGGGATTTGAACTACACACACCACAGCGTAAGTGAGTGATGTCTCCATTCCTTTGTAGTGGGACTTCATGTCATGGTATACCAAGAGCCTTTGTTTGAGATCCACATTGCATTTTATGTCCTTGATATCACTTACAATGATGGGCAGTTAAAAAGAGTTATTATCTGCCTGTAGTATGGAAAACCACATGGTCAAACATATGGCCAGTAAAAACAAATGGCCTGTGTCACTGAGTTATGTTTTTTTTCTAATAACATCACAAGTGTAGAGTGGCAAAATGGTTGGTTTATAGCCGAGGCCTGAATGAGAACAAAGAGCTGCGGCACCATTTCCACAGCCTCATCATGTAGTATTGATCTTCCTGAGGGTCATGGACCCCTTTTTTCCCCTCATCCCTCCCTCCACTCAGCTACGCCTCAGGACTTTACTTGTCATCTCATTTCACCAAGCCAGTAGGGGGGCTTTAACAAATCAATTACCAGTCTCTTGCTGGTTAGCTCTATTAGAGGCCACCATCGGCCCTTGGGTTTGGGGCAAAACACTATGTCAGCCAATGTTGCTCTATGTTTGACTCACTGAAACCCATAAAGCTCTTCCAGCACTGGCTGACGAAGTACTAGTATACTAGTATAGCATAGTTCATATTATCTCATGGATGAATAAAGGTTTTTAAGAATGAGGCTGGCAACATGTTGTTCTCATTTGCCAACAAATCCCCAAAACATACCAAAACCATCAGTAAACTGATCCAGCAAAAAAGTATTGTCTGTGTAGTCAAAGCCAGATATAGCTCTGTGCTACAGAACGCCATTGTTGTCCAAACACTTTAAAAAACACACCAGTGAGCCACACTGTTGCACCCGGTGACATGTTCCATCTTTACAATAGCGGGAAAAAAGCTTGAGCTTGTTTGTGTTTCTTCAAAACAATCACAGCCGTCTCGGGCAGCACCAAGCCCACAGTGCCCTTGCAAAATAGTGTCGGGGTGAACTTGTTTTGGAGGAACATTTGCACGTGGGACGGCGAGCACTGTCATTAAAATGGCTCCATAAAAGAAAATGCCACAAAAAACATTAAGTCATATATCACTGCTTGATTCAACTTTTAGTGATTAAAGAAGACAAACATAATTTGATAATCCGTGCCCCTGAGGTGAAGCCTGACTATACT
>JAPZEB010000023.1:3953123-3966926 GCA_029783705.1 Chaetodon striatus | reverse complement strand
AACCCTGTAAACCATCATGATTCCATCAATCTGTCACCAGCGTGATTTTATTCGCGATGACGGAGAGTGAGGGAGAGTGACTGAGAGAGAAAGAGTGTGTATGGGAGAGTTGGCTCTGTCTGTGAAATACACAACACAAGCTGTTCTCCATCTGGAGAGATGTCAGACTCGTATGCCTCACCGAGCCATGACAAGCTACATTAGAACTAGTCAATTTACACCGCATTTGATTGGATTTGGTAATGCCATACATATATCCAATCACAAAAAAGATATGGCCCTTTACTTAACATGACTAATTAGAAATAAAAATCATTTATTTTAGCAGCTCCACAGGTGGAGCTTGTGAGGAGAAACACAAGACCGAGGAGAAACAGTAGCATAAAGCCAACAGTAGGAACTTAACCTACATATATAACTGGCTTCATTCTTTCATAACCCACACAGCCATTTAGCGAAAAGCCCCCTAAGGCTGAGATTACAGCTCTGGATTGGATTCAACTCCTGCCCTCTCTCAGTGAAGCTATTTGATGAAAGGCTTGGCAAGGGTCACATCCAAGTGCGGTGGGTATTTTTTTTTTTTAAACTTACTTAAATGAAACTATACGAGGACCTGGGCCAGACTGGTCGTCTGGTTGTAAATAACCTGTGGTGTCCCAGAGGGTGGCATACTGCAGGCTGTTGTGCTTTGCACGCATTTTGCAGAGTACTAAAACCACGCACTGGGTTCCCAGGGCTCAACAGTATCAATTAGAGGCAGCTTGTGAAAAGATGTGCTTCCTCCGTTGCTGTGGTCTGGTCAGAGGTAGGAAGTGAGGGAAGAGAGAGGGAGGAGGTGACTCCTACAGCCGGGGCTGATGGGGTCCACAAGAATTCAGTTTGCTCTGTCAGCTCGTACACAAGTCCACAAGAAAGAAAAGCGTACCGCTACACACACTCTTCACCAGTCCCTTCCTGTTTCCTTATTCTTGTCTGAGGTGCGCGGTCACTTTACAGGTATCTCGACTCAGTGACTCAAGAGATCACGCAGCCAAGAATAAAGGCCACAAGGGGCACTTGCTTCCGTGTGTCCCGGTGTTACAAGCCTGAGGGGAGCAGCAGGTTACCCACAGTGGCTGAACAGGCCAGACCACAGGCCCTTCTGTGCTGCATCTGACTCACTTACCACACTTAGGAAACACCAGATACTGTAATCATACTTGAAAACCGCTTTAACCACAATAATCACACAACTGAGAGACACTCCAACACTTGTGTCCTTTAAGGAATGAATCTGAACCTGAGAAGAAAGGACAAAATCCCTAACAGATGATAAAGTCACATTAACAGGAAATTTAGCACAATATCTTGTTTTCACTGATGGCCCGCTGTACAGCGCTACAAGACTGTGTTGTTTTCCATTGGGATAAACAGTAGCATTTGCCAAGTTGACCTAAACAACAAGATTTAGACCACAGTAATCTAGTGAAAGAAGCCCCAAAGAGTCTTTCAAATGAAACAACAAAATACGTTGTTTGTAACTGCCCTTTGTGTTTTCTGATCCGACACCCCTATTGGCATGACAACACATTGTCAATACCTTCCAAAACAGTTACAAATCAGTCTTGAAAAATAAATACATTTTACGATGTGACATTTTATGATATGGTTAAAGGTCGGTTGGGTTTCAGCACAAAAACGACTTGGTTAGGTTTAGGGGAATATCATGGTTTGTGTAAAAATGACTACGTCGTTAAGGTTAGGCGAGCTTCGTCGTCAGGGTTACAGCAATAAACACATGGTCGTGGTTATGAAAATATATGTCATTTTGGGGCGCTTGCTGACACGACTCTTTCTGTCCTTCTTCTCGGGATGACAGTCTCAAAAGTTCTCAGTGGGGAATCTTCCATAGAGGAAAATGAGTGCTGCTGCTGCACTGATTCGACCCTCAAGCCTGCTGTCAACAGCTAAATGAAAATGAAAGAGAAACTGAGACAAATTCTGAGAGGCAACACATGGCTGATAAACAGGGGAAGTTCTGTAACAGAGTGCTGAAGGAGTACATCACCACACTTCAGAGTATGAATGCAGTGAGTCAGGTTATTCTGGAAAGTTATAACTGTTAAATCCATAGCCAAAAACACCAAACCCTCCACAGTGAGAGCACCAACATGTCAGTTTTTAATGTAAAATATGTTTAACCATTCTTGATTTTACTTTTTCATTACTAAAATATGGCGTATAATTAAAAAGCAAGATAATTACACCAATTATAAATGACGAAAATATGGCAAACATTCTGTCAGCTTTGGCAACCAAAAGCTGCTGGCTGGTATCCAGCTCTGAAACTTGTCAGGCCGCATTTCCCCGAGTGCGCTGACTGGCGCATCATCTTTCCAAAGAAACATCCATGCCACCCAAAACTAACAAGTTGAGCTGGCATATTCATAACACAAAGAAGCTTCTGTTAGCTCACTAACTGTGAATCCTCTGCCCTCTTTCCTCTGTCTCACCAATTGAAAACGCAAACCAGAGCACGCACGACCGTAATGAGTACACCCAATAGGTTCTGACAGGTTTGGTCTGCGAAGCTGCAGCGGTTTTCTGCTCTGTCCAAACAGTGAACACTGAGGTCTTGCTTCTTTGTCCTTCATAAACAACAGAGCAACACAACCAGCGCTTAATTCCCCTCTATTTAGGGACAAATGGCCTCCTTCATTGGGTCCAGGGAGAACAGAGGGACCACACAGCCCCTTCTTCTTACAATGGACAAAGGAACTGCCCCTGGACCAGCCAACTTGTGTCATAACCTTATCGAAACGAGCCAGTGCTCCTTGTCAGAGAATAAGGCCACCGAGATGGAGAGGCCCGGTGAAGAGGGGTAGCCTTCTCCTCTTCCTTACTGAAAAGGGCAAACTATAGCATCCCTGTTGGATATGGGGGACAGGGGGGTTTTTGTTTCTAATGGCTTGGGGTTCTCTGCTTACACGTTGTGCCCCCTCTCATCCACAGCGCTGTTAATCCCATTAATATGAAGAGGGCCAAGAGCCTGAGAGTGGCCACGGCTTAAGAGCCATCAGCCAGCATTAGCCCTCGAAATCCAAACCCTTGTCTAGACCCATTAACAACTTAGCTCGGCAGAGTCAAACCATTTGAAACCCGCGTCTAATGATGGGAGCATAACCTATAGCCCGCATTCACCCGTCAAAACATTGTTGTCAGGAATGCACGGACCTGACACACCAGATGTGTCCTGTTATTTGATTATAAATCCCACTAATCTCATGCTGTTGGTCAAACAGCACATTTGATCCATCATTTTTGACTTAGTGTATTCCTTGGCTGCTTTAATGCCTTTCTCGCATTATTGAGTAGCTGTGCTGAACGTCTGCCATGCACTGACCATGTGAGGGATTTGCTTATTGGATGATTCAGTTCGGTATTAAACATTATTCCCATTTAAGGCGATTATTATCGTGTGTGTGTAGGTTTGTCTGTGTGCAGCATACTGTATGTGTGTGTGCCACTATAACCACATGATGTATTAGGAGAGATAATCTGTTGGCTTTTAATTAAATAGCCAGGCAAGGAGCACTGAGAATACCCAAATAGGACTAAGGTTAACGTCTTGTGCAGCGCAGCAGAGACAATCTCTAATGCCTCAGTCCACCAATAGGCAGCTAACCTGACATCTACTTATGGCTACATTTCTCATCCCACAGCATACCAGTGTGGCGATTATAAAGCATTAGAGCCTGATTAATGCAGCTTTGAAGCAGCTTGCCTCGGCTGGGCTGAAGCACAGCGAGGGCTTTCAAGAAACGATGGCCATGGTGACTGCTCATGAGCAGCTTTCAATCACACAGCGAGAACAGTGACCGAGCGCTGGAGTATCGTACATGACAATCAACTGAAGCGGGCAATCAGCGGAGTGATTCAGCTCCCTACAGCCTGCCACACCTATTTAGTTTCATCATCATCATCAGATAGCAGTTTGCTCCAGTAATCAAAGGGATTTACCGTCAGCTCCACACCGTGTAATCAACTCCACATCAAGCCATCACAGGTAGTTAAGACTCAGGTGTGGATCAAGTTTCTCAAGAGTATAGACATCATCTGGACCTGGAGGTAACGGGTGTTTGGTGGCGTCAAAGGAGCACGTTCGCTGTGTAAAGTGTCAGTCAGGATTACTGTAAGTGAAAAACTTGGACTGCGGCTCAGATGTGCTCTACAGCCTGCTACTGTTCACACACTAATCAGATGGAGGCATTTTACAGTTGAAAAAGTAGAGTCCACATCCAAGAGGCTGTGCTCAGGTGAAGAGGTGCTTTAAGCTACATGCAAATATCAGCATGCCAACATGCTCACAATGACAAAGACATGCTTAAATTAAAGAAGTGTGATATAAACATGTTTACCATCTTAGTTTTGGCACATTAGGATGCAAACACAAGTACAGCTGAGGCTAAATGTCACTAGTTTTGCAGGAATTTAGCCATAAACCAAAGTTTTGGGGAAACTAGAAATTTTGAGCCAATGATTTTGTTAGAGAAAAAGTCAGAGGATAACCAAAGTAATTAGGGTTCATCCTCTGGGGACCATGAATGTCCTTAGAAAGTTTAATGGCAGTCCATCTGATAGCTGGTGACATATTTCAGTCTGGACCAATGACTGTATGGTGGACAACGCAGCTCCACTTCCTCTGACAGTACAAAACTGAAGCCAAAATATTCCGGATTCGACCGCTGCCATCTTGCAGTGGTGATGTCATTTGGAGCCAGAATCTGATCAATAGTATCTAGTTCCCACCATCCAACCAATCATTAGCCTCGTCACTGATCACAGGCACTCTGACTAGCACACACAGCTGTCAATCATGACATCACACCTCTTTCTATAGCATCAAATAACTAATTAAAACCAAACTTATCAGAAAAATGACTGATGAGAACTACTTTACATGACAAAAGCCATCTTTGGGAAATTCCCTTCAAGTATTTCATTTGTCCAATGTCCTGTCCGCTAACAGGGAAAGGACGGACCTGTACTGCAGCCAACCAGTGGGGGGTGATCTAAACGTTTGGCTCTACGTTTGAGCTGTCATGTCGTCCATCTTCATCATACAGGCTAGTCCTGTGGTGGACTGACTTACTGACATCCATAGAGCCGTGCTGCTAACATGGCTAAACTTGTCAGTGCAATAACAATCAATGTTGGGGTCCATATGCAGTGGCATTGTTTCTCATCTTGTGCCTGGGATAATAAAGACTTTAAATTTTTGTGCTTAGTGAAGCAGTATGCTTAAGTGGAGAACTATGAGATCCAGGTAGTGCCTTTTCCTTTGTTTTCCCATGTCTATTTATCTTTGGCATTTCTGTGCTGTAAGTATTTTTTGGCCGACATATTGGTCTTACTAAATTACAAAGAGTGATGCTAAATATAGCATGCATCGCAGACTTAATATTTCTTTTCCAACTTTTCATTGCAAGAGCAGTGAGGGAGCTGCTGGAAGGAGAGGGTTCGTTCAAGCCTACCACAGTCACACCTGCCAATACACAGATCATACAGTGGAAGCTGCCTTCCACATTCAGGGCCACACAGCAGTCCGAGCAGCTAATTTGACTGTTTTGACAGTCACTGAGAAACCTGGTGACCCAGAATGGAAAGGTAGGGAGAAGGAAGTCCGCAGTTAGGCAACAGGATTGCACTGTTCTGCTGCGATGTGTGCATTTCCACACGTTTTACATGTTAGGAAGTGCACCAATAAAACACTTTCTCGAATTTAATCGCTGTTGCACATTTTCCAAATATGCAGGTATTTCAGAATTTTTCCTTTCTGCCCTCACCACAGGGAATGCACTACAAAGGCCAGCATTTTTAAAACGAACTTTAAGAGGTGAAATTCAATGACCAAGATACAGTATAATGAAGTCTTATTCTGGGCCTGATGACAGTGAGGGAGAAAAGGGAGCATCATATCTAGTCAGCTGTTTCCTATTGACCTAAATATGAACTCAGTCCGTCCAAGACTCCGAGGCTTCAAGTTATTCTGTAGGGTTTTGTGGGCAGGGGAAGCAACTCACAAACATATCAGAACCCCTCATTAATGGTATTTTTAGAAACAAATGAATTTCTGCCAGGCCAGCTTATCTTGCAATTGTGGCGAGGGTGAAAATACAATTTCTACCCTCATCGGCTATCTGTTGGAAAATGAGAGCTTAGGAAAATGGAGATCCAATCTATCTGTGGTTAGACACTGAGCTGATGTTTCCGGGCTGGTGTAGCTCAAGTAAAGAGGGCCACAGTAGCGCCACATTCTAACAAGAGACTCATTCATTTGTGTGAAATGACTAGATGGCAGGAGATTAGTTATTGTTTCTGTGACGCTTTGGCATTTTTAGGGAAAAATGAGAAAAAGAATTGGAATGAAAAGAACGAAAAGAACTTTTTACTTTTACAAGTTTGTTGACAGCTACTGTGTCTGGAATGTGAACAGTCTGGCATTGGAGCACAGTGACTGTGTATAATCTGTAAACGTTGGTCAGAAATCACAAACACTGTCTTCCCCTCATCTGAAAAAATCTATCAGAGAAAGTGTGGGGCCAACAAGATTGGGCAGGATGCCTCCCACATATCTCCTTCCTCTCCTGCCAACAGATTGTACTCCCTGGTGATTGGAGGGAGGAAACACAGGAACATCATAGTTTCCTCTCCTCCAGACAACACATCTATTGCACAATGAAAATAGCCACTACCACTCCAGTTATCAGCGATTTTTATCTTTTGTTTGAATTTTTTGTTTGACAAGTATCTAAACCTGCAAGAACTGATTTTATTTGCCACTTGGGTGCAGCAGAGACACACTACTTACAGTGTCACCTTTTAAATTGCTATGGCCTGAGGAATGTAAGTCCAGTGTAAGTCCAATATTCCCAGAGTATCAAAATACGCTGCTTGGGCAGTAGCTCCGGCGCCATTATAGTGACGTTTAGCATCTGTTTACTCCAATGCATTGTCAACTCCAATATAAACCTATCCGCGTAAATATTAGACACTCAACTAACGTGGTTTGAACAGCATAAAGGTCCGCTCAGGGTGGGCAGGAGTGGAAATGGATGGATCAAACAAACAGCGGACTTTGACCCAGGAGACTGGACCAACAAACAAAACATTGGTTATGGTGTTTGTGCCACTATAGCTAGTTTGTTGTTATTTTGATTGTTGTTGTTTGAGTCACTCAACGTCAAGTGATTTTTAGCAACATCTGCTTTTTTTTCCAGACAATAACCAAGTAGTTCTGTTGCCTAAACCTAACCACAGACCCCATCTCACAGCCGCGTTTGGGCCCCTTCAAGCCAGGTGCTTCTTAGCAACATCCACGATCTTTTCCTAACCATAACCAAGTAGTTTGTTGCCTAAACCTAACCTACAACCCCTAATGTGAGTCGCCTCACTTGACTAACATCAACCACAATCTCTTCCCAACAATAAGCAAGTAGTTATGTTGCCTCTGCCAAACCGCCGATCCCTTCTTATTGCCAACCTTTCTACGTCAAGATACAACACAAAAGGCAGCCCCTGGCTTCATTTTAGTAACACTGGGGCTTCTGCCCAAGCGGCAAAATATGACGAGTAGGGATGAGGTAACAGTGATATTCATTCTCCTTTTAGCTCTGTTTTGTTCAACATCAACTCTTGAAGGGAAAATGTGATCCTTCAGCCGCTAAATGTGACCCTATGCTCCCTAGCTAGTTGCTAAATTTATTTGTCTGCTGTTTTGTGCTGAGAAAGTAGAGTAAAAAAGGTTTTAAGAGCTTTTATGCTGAAAACAGATGCTTGTTGTGTCCGCAAAACACTATGAGAGCAGTCAGAGTGAAGCAAAACACTAAATTTGGGACCTTTAAACCAAAACAATTAGCTGAAAGATGCTTTAAAGCCAATTCTCTGTGGGTTTATAACTATAAGCAACTCCTTTCGAATTACTCAGCCATTCGATCCACAGATATTCTAAAAATATTGATTTTCGGCGCAAAATACAATAATATAACCGCATGTGCTTTTTACATGAGGCCATCTTCAATGACTCTGTAACGCGCTGTCTGTGCCATTGGGCACTTTGATGTCTCCATCCTGGCAACTACAGACAAACACAACATCCTCCATTTGAATCCACTTCAAACCTTCCCCTTCAAACTGCAGAAGGGAGAAAAACCCTAAACTGCTTACCAAACGGGACCATCTGGAGGCAGTCGTTGGATGATGGGAGCTGGAGGACTGAAAGGCTTTGGGGGGTTGTTTAAGGGAAGGCAGACAGAGAAAGAGAGAGAGAGAGAGGGAGAACTGAGCAGCTACGTCTACCAAACCATGTCGTGAGTCCCTCTCTGCAGGCAGGATGGTAATTACAGGGAGCAGACAGAGAGAGCCTGACTGGGAAAAAAGCGGAGATACTCAAACTGCTGGGTTGCCGCCCTTGAGCCCTCAACATAACCGCAACCAGCCCATCCTACAGTATAGGCCATGAGTGTAGGGTTCCAGATCAGTGCACTGACATACAGAGCCAAGGAGGAGGCAGCCAAGGGCACAGACGGCAGCACAGCCTACGTCAGGCCAGGTAGGTCATGGTCAACATGGGCTGGCTTCCACCTCAAAAGGACCACACAGATTGTTAAGACAGGCGCATAAGGCTTAAAGTTGAGCTGTGTTTGCCTCTTCATCTTTGAGGAAACTCCCAACAATACATGATAAAAAAAAATAGAATAAAATTAAGCCAAAAAAAGCCCACCAAAAATAAATGAATAAAGATTCACTACTGTTTTTTTCCGTAACCCGGTTGGTATGATCATTAAACAACATGAGTCATCGCCCAAAGCACTGTGTGGCTTCTTTGCCGTCATCGACTCCGGAGCTCACATCAAACTGCATCAGCGTGAAACCTTCGGTTCTGCCCCCCATCCCGACTTCTCTAATAAAGCTTTCAGGGCATGGAGCAGAGCGGTGTCTCGCCTTTACCAACTGTCTGAACATTATAAATCATCGGCCATGCCCAGGGAGGCTGCGTCCTTCAGCGTGACCCGCAACCTTCACACATCCTCACACAGTCAAACATCACACCAGGGCAGAAAAATGAGCTGGGTGCAGTTCATCACATCCGTCAAGCTCCTGACGGGGAACGATAATCCATAAAACCAGTGTGTGTGGGGAGGCTGAATATACCTTGAAAACAGCTCAATGTTTTCAGCTGTTAAATAGAGACAGTGGCTGCTTTTTTGACTTCACTGCCAGTATGTTCACCTTGTTTAACCTGTACAGTAGGGCTGACACTTTCTGGTGGGTTGATCAATTTGTTTGATCAATATGGTCTTGTGCGACCAAATTCTCATTAATCTGACAATCACTGTTGTTACTTTCATAAAGCCTGTGTCCGCAATATCTTCTTTTTTTTCACTTAAATACCACATGCTTTTCTGAAAAGTTGGGAGCAGTTGATTGCTTTGGATGTGCAGCATTTCTTCAACTGAGACCATGCTATTATTCAGAATATTCGTTATAGTAAAAATGGTGGCACAAGGTAGAGTACTTGCTCTGGCTCTTCACTAAATCAGTGGTTCTCAGCCATGGATGTATAAAGAAAAATGGATACAGCGTTGGCGGCAGGGCCCCGTTCATTCCTATGAAAGCTGCTCAGTGGCATGTGAAGCCAAAAAAGCCAAAATACCTCGCCGATCGGCAGCTGCTTGGAGTGTAGCGCTTCACTAACTTGAATGGGGGTAGAATGATTAAATCATACGGCGGTTTTAGAATTTAGAAATGTTATCGAACCAATTGGATCAAAGTCTAATAGTAAAAACAAGTAATTTCTTGGGGGATTTGACGCTCAAAAAATGTATCAGCTGATTTACAAATGCCTCTTCCGCCATGTAAGTCAATGGTCATCACCTGAATGATGTAATTACACTGTTTGGCCACTATGAAAATTGGCTTCAAAGCCCGGCACACTTTCTCAACCAGGGGTCCTGGTGCCCAAGGGGTCCTTGAGGGAGTTCCAGGGTGTCCCCAGAAAACTGGGGAATAGTTTATTTTCACTATTTTATTCACAATATAAGTAGGACCAATGGGAGTAAGAGTCATAAAGGGGACTATTCTAATCACGGGTTTCACTTCACTGTTATCTCCTCAGCTGTGGTCGACAACTGAAGAATTCTGGTCATATCTAACCAACAAGGTCTTTTCAGATGGAGGGCCCTGTAGCAAAATCTTACCAAATGGGGGTCTGTGACCTAATGTGTGAGGAGTTCTTGAGATGAAAAAGGTTGAGAACTAAGAGTGGATGGACCCGCCGGTGATGAGTGGCCAGCAGTATTAATTTTTCCTCGTGCATGGGACAGTTGGTCTTTACAGTATTTGTCCTACCCCTTTTCTACACTGGACGTCAGACCGTGACGAGAGCAGTTATCCAAAGTTAAACATTTTTAAACTCTCGGCGACCAGAGAAAAAACACCAAACGTGCAAAAACTATGCTGGCTTTACGAAAGAAAAACTACCAGGTTGTCTTTGGACAGTAGGTAGAGTTTCAGCTGACTAAGATTTTCTTTGGTTGACTACAGCCCTGTGGCACAGAACCTGTGGCATAAATTTCTCCACCTCCAATCAGGCTAATAACAAAATGCATTCACCAGGCTTTGCTGTTATACAGCAGGCTCCTAGCATGCAGGCTTATAGCAAGTCACACAATATTGCACCAGTAATTCTCCTCTGACATTTATCTGGGCTCTACCATTCCTTCACTCAGCTCTAACTGTAGATTACAGCAGCAGCAGAGATATGAACTACATGACGTATGATTCCCATTTTCCAGTGCAGGTGTCAAAGCTGTGTATGTGTTAATGATGAGTGCGTCCAGGGGAGGGAGAAGAAATGCTCCCCAGGGTGATTTGGCACTGTGGAGCGGGCCACTATTCCAGGCTGTCGTTTTTATCGAGGGAGGGGCCATGACTGACTGCAGGGTCAAAAACTGCATGCATGGGATTTTTTTTTACAGCCTGGAGGATAACGTTTCTTCAAACACACATGTAAACTGTTTTTTCCCTTTAACTGTGACCTCCTGATAGCCTTGGGTACAATGTAGGAATGCATAAAGTTTGCTCAAATAAATGTGTAACCAGTGAGCTTGGTGATAAGAAGTAGGCTGTGACTGAGAGCACATGGAGTGGTACACAGTTTTTTTTTGTTTTTCTCGGACACTGCCCTCACCATGATAAGAATACACAGAATAAAGCAACACATCATTATGTATTCCGCTGCCATACAAGACTACCAGCCAATCGATTAAAAACCCCTCAGGTGTTTTTCATGCCAGCTTTGTAGCTCCTAGACATTTTACATGCACCCATACACACGCCACAATTTTGGATCCTAACTTTTAATCACTTGCTGAGTTAAGTCAATGCATTAGTTTCACAGCCAGAAGCAGAAAAGAGCACAATCTGTCTTCTCACAGAGAGAAATCAATGTTGCACTGTGACAAAATATCCATATTTAATTCTTCTGCAAGTATTTCTCAAAAAACATTCAATGGAAGCCACAGAGTTTCCATTTTCTTTTAGATACACAACAAATAAAACATCTTCCTTTAGAGCTAGGGACGTCAACTGTTGAAAAATCCTGACCAGTTATGCATGTTGGTCTATCGGTTAAATTCGCTACTCTTCAGTTTAACACCCTGCACACCAGCAGGGTCTGGTGGGTGCTAATGTTAGCTAGCGGCACAGCTCATATGATGATCACTGGTTATAACACCATCCAAACCCAGCAGCATTGCTGTGGTAACATGGCGGCCATTCACTCCTCCCATGTTGCTTCAGTTAATACACAGCCCAATTTTGAGCTGCACACCCCTTTAACACTGTTTACTACTGTTAGCCCTGTCAATGCCGCTACCAGCATCAGCACGGCTAGTAGTGCTAACAAAACTAACAGTGCTAAAGTGGTTTTACTGATCACAACAGAGTGCTGCAGGGATGATGTTTTCTTTTAGGCCGATGAGGAAGTTAGCCATGGTTCCCTGGTCAAAAAGCCTATGGGATTTTTACTGAAGGAAATACGCTCTGTGGCAAACAAAAATTCATGATACTAACGTCTTGTTCAGCAAGATGACTGTAACAAATTAACACCACTTTTACAATTTTTGAACCGTAAATGCAACCTCCAGGAGTAAAAAGCTAACATTAGACTATGAACAAAGTACACCATAGTCGCATGACTTGACATCGCCACCACAACAAGGCCGTTATGTAGACTTTCTTAGCAACCACCCTTTTAAAGACACCTAAAAGCTTTAAAATTCAAAAGGGGGGTGTTTGCTGATGTATTTTATGTTGTAGAAAAGAATGTGTTAACCACAGAACTTATTTCAGGCATTTAACCACAAACCCATTGACTTCGAGACGAGGGAACTAGGAGCGCAAAAATGCGAACTCATTTCTAGGTTTTAAGACTCATTCCTACACCATCACATGACGCCGCTTCATCAGCGGGGCGACCGGGTGGGAGGCCGGAGGACGGGGTACAATGTTTCCACAGAAATGCCATCTTACAGCCCGCCACTGGGGCAGCGGTACTAGCGGTAATCACCAAATTGGCAGCGCCACTAACTAGCTACCACCAGACCCGGCCAAGGCTAACATTAGCTAAGCAGTGATGACGGAGGGACGGGCAGTGGGCACTGTGTGTACACAAGTTAACATGTCTAGGATGCTGTTCGCAAAGACATTTAAAATCAAAACATTCACGTTTCACCACCTCTAAATGGACAGCGCTTTGGAATGTGATGCTAAAGCTGACTGAGTCCATAAAGCTCCAGACCAATAGGAGCAGCCTCTCATATTTCACATCATTTTGCATTTTCTTCTTAAAAATTAAACAGTTAGTTCCCAGTTAATGGGGCTTTTGAAGGCAAAATTAACCGAAACTAACATCCCTATTTTGTGCAGGAGGCCTCACAGTCTGTTATGCTGATGTCCTTTGAGTTTAAAAAAAAACATTATCTGAATGATTCATAAATTACCGTCAGACTCACAGTTAAAATAAAATCCTGCCCATGAGCTGCAGGATGTTGGGTAATGGCAAGCTCGCAGTTTGATTTATCGTCATTCACACATTCAGCATTTTCCATCATGACAGCTTCTTTACCGTCACCCAGTCACATCAGCTGCTTTTCTGCTCCAGCAAAGCATTAGCAAGTTAGATCACTCTGTGTGTCCAGGGCTGTTTTTCCTTTGCAAAATTACATATCTCTGTCGCACCCACCCTTCCTCTACCTCCCTCCCTCCCCCCAGCAGAGCCCGGGGGGACAGGAGACGGCTGCTAATTGCAAGCCTGAACCAAACACATGGTGTTAAAAACAGATAACGCTGGATGACAGATAGCCTGCAATAAAAATCATGTCAGACACACAATACGTCAGAGAAAATCTCTTAAAAAAAAAAATAAAAATCCCCAGCCTGGATTGGAGAACTCTGTCAATCTGTTTCACAAGAAGCCTGAAATAACTTGGACCCAAACTCACATGGTAATAAATAACATTATGTTAACATCTCCTCGCAGAATATCAGGGTTGGGCTTTCTGTCTTACATTAAAACTTGGAGGCTGGAGGCTCCACACAGCAGCAGCTGACTCTGCAGCAGCACTCGGCAGCAGCAGCAGCAGCAGCGGTAGGTAGCCTCTCACCTCTGCACGGCAACGCCACTCCCTGACAGGTTTATGGACACAGAACACCATCTTTCTTGCACGTGAGCTGGCCTGAATCACCTGACCATAACACAAG
>JAPZEB010000023.1:3862646-3878186 GCA_029783705.1 Chaetodon striatus | reverse complement strand
GAATTTTCTTTGTTTTTGGATTCTTCGTTCACCGTGGAGGCATGTGAGAAAAACAATGTTTATACACAAATTTAAGGAAACACTGGGTGAGATATTTATAAACAAACAGTTATTTGGGGGATGAAGTATTCCTTTAAATGTTTTTTGATCAGCCTGGTCAATGTGCAAAAATTTTAAATAATATCTGCCTCTTTTCCAGGACTGCCAGATGACTTTCTACGAGTGCAGTGCATACTCTGGACACAATGTGGTGGAGTCTATGATTCATTTAGCCAGGTGAGCTATTGTAATGGCCTTTGTGTGTGAGTTTATGCAACAGGAAACAAAGACCAATTGTGTTTGACTAAATATGGAGCAACTGTCTGCTTAAACAGCTTTCACAGTGAGATTATCTCTGTACTGAAGTAAGGCCTATGATAGAGAGCCAAATGTTTAATTTGTCCTGTGTTGGAGGCACAAAGGACTTTTTCTTATCAGCTGGTTCTGGGGAACACAACACAAAGCACTCGCCCCTGAGTGAAAATACCTGGCATTGTTAGATTCATTGGTGTGAAGTGCTTGATTCAAGTGCTCCTGTCGTTGTGTAAACCATATTCTGTCTCCTCTGTGTGAGAATGATTTTTTGAAATCAATTAGAGGTGTGCTGTAAACATGTGCTGCAATTTGCTTCATTTTAATTATTTATGTACATTTACATTTTGGTTATACTACTGGGGCTGCTCCATGCTGTGACAATACAGCAAAACAGCATTTATTTAACATCAACAGTTGCACCCAGGGAGAGCCTACATGGCTCATACACATCTGACAGAGACAGAGCAGAACTGAAGCATGTGCAGGCTGGACGCAGTAGCGATAACAGCTGCAAAGCGCATGTATGTTCTCAGAGCAAACATAAGCACAAAGGACACGCAGTGGTGTCTTCTGCCAGATCTGGTTCATTTGTGTCTGCCTCACTATGTCCCTCAGAATTCTGAAAGAACAAGAGGACAGAGAGAAGGAGAAGACGGTCCAGTTGGCCGGCGGCCCCTCGGAGAAGAAGAGACCCTGCTGCTAGCAGTAAAACAGTTAACACAAACACAGTAGCACTACCCTTTACTAAGATACACAATGTGATAGCGTGACCACATGTGCCACTGAATGTCAGCACAGCTGTTTCTCTCACAGTCTTCCGCCTTGTGGCACAACCCAGCACCAGAATGATCTGTACGTACGTTGTCACATGTCACATGTCACAGATGTTATTGCACTATTATAAACAGTCCACTCTATATGTTTACCCAAGTTGGTTGCAGTTTGGAAATAAACTCAAACTGCAATTTTCTGACGATGTAGTGAAATAGTAATAATGTAGGAAAAGTTCAAAGGTTCCTTTTGAGGGTTTAACATAAGAACAACACATTTAAGTTAAACTAACTTTTTTATTTTTTAAATGTACGATGTTGTACAGTCTGACTGTGGCACTCAAATATTTATTTAGCTTCCAAAGACGCTTTATCTGTCCCATGTGGGCTTTTTACTGTATGTATTAATATATTCATTCAGTGTTATGTGTATATTCTTTTAGCATTTTAGCTTCTTCCCCTTTCGTAGACACACACATGGACACAATAACACAAACAGCTGTAAAATATAATGTGTTATACCCCAACCTTGCAGTAAACACTACCCTAGTGAAGCTATTAGTGTTCAGGTTGTGTCGAGACTTTAAAGTGTTAACCACTTATCCTGTTAGGGGTGGTGGGGCTAGCTGGAGCCTTTCCTTAGCTGACATTGGGCAGAGTCGGGCTACACCCTGGACATGTCGCCAGACTATCACAGGGCTGAAAAAAATGAAAATTATAAGCTTTAAATGTAGTGTTTGTTGCAGGGCTGTCATATATAACAGTATTTTATTTTACAGGTGTTTGTGTTTTTATGTCGTCTGTACGTTATTATGGTTTTGGAGTTGTGCGTTGTAACTGTACTGAAGGTTGTTCAGCTACCTGAGCATTTAACTAGGAGGTAGACCAGCTCTTTGTTCTATTTTTAGAACTAGAAAATAATACTCTTATTTGTTCCCTACAGACCACATGAAGTTTATTGCAGAACTTATTTAATTCATATCACTTTAATATGCCATGGTGCCAAGTGTTTTATGAAAATGGTGTTACCATAACATGTAAAGTAAGTTATGTTATCTACGTGTTACAGAAAAAAATTCAAAAGGCCTTTAGAAAGAGTTCCTGTTTTACTGTTTTGATCTTGCACTATGGTCACTAATTGCGCTCCACTACTGCCAGCATCTTGCACATCACTTTAATGTACATATATAAACATGTAAATACATAAAACAAACAAATAAATAAAGAATTGTTCATGTTAATATCATTTGTAAACAACCTGTTCTTCATGGTACAATGAAAGTAAAATAAGTTAAACAGCACCACCCAGTGGACAAGTTTGGACATTGCTGTTTATTCAGTTATTAAGTTGACATGACAATATGTGAAACAACATATTTATTATTTTTCTGGAATTAACATGCCAATTTATTATCATTTGTATAACTTATAAACTATATGGCAAACTATATTTGTGTGTAGTTTGAGCAGCCGACTGTCAGAATAAGTTTTCCATAAAGATGTAACCAGACAGATCCCAAAGGTGCTCTTTCAGTGAGTTTCTTTCTAAATAAATAAGATGACCTATCATGTATAGTTGGTTGTAAGCACAACATAACACTGTATTGCTTAACTGCACCGTCAGCGTCTGGTAAAATACGCAGGATCAAAGAAACTGTGTGCTCTGAGCAGCAGTCAGTTGGATACCGCACTATTTGTTGATTGTTACGAGCATTATTTGCATGCTTTATAAATGTAGTTTCCTCCATGCTCCCAGTGCTCATACAGTACTGTGCCTTTTGGTTACAGCCCTGAAGAGATTCATTAGGGCACATAATTACAGTCTGGGAAAGATAATATATTACTAGATGTTTTTAAAGAATAAAACTTATTGTACTTTATAATGTTCTCCTTGGTTGATAGTAGCAGTAATGTAAGCTGTACACTAGGACAGGGGTAGGCAACCTGTGGCTCTTTCGCCTCTCTCCAGTGGCTCTCTGAGCCTTAGACAAAAAAGTAGCTTTGACAAAAATATGAATGAAAAAAGGTTACATTAATCTTACATTTTCATTTTCATTTAGTATCGTTGTGAACCTAAGAAATTCTAATTCTCCACCTGTAAAAATGTGTAGCCTATACACCAATTGATAAAGATGTTTTGAAATTTTATCAACTAAAATGTGCATCATACATGTATTCCAAATCTAAAGAAGAGAGGTCTCGGAGGAAAATAGAGTATGTAATATGGTGTGGACAGGTTTGTTTGCTTTTACCGCCAACGCTGCAAAGTTTCAGTACTGAATAATCATAAAGAGCCCACTGCAGAGTTGCCATCTTGTGCATTTGACCTATAAATCATGTTGATGGGCTAATTTAGACTTAACAGACTGTGTTACCTTCATATAAAGCTCAAATATATTTACACAGAATTTTTTGTTATTATTTAGGTCAAAATTGCTCTTCTGATAGTAAAGGTTGCCGACCCCTGCACTAGGATTATTAAAGGAATACTTCATCAAAACTTAGTTTTTTTTCCACACCTCAACAATGAACGAAGAATCCAAAAACAGAGAAAGCTTTTGATGAATCGGAGTAAAAGGGCAAAACTACATCAAACATCCTTTTACATAATCCAAGTCTCATTTATCCAATCATATGCTCAGTACTTTTCAAAAACATGCAATTTTGCTGAAGAAAATCCTTAGTGTCTCACTTTCCTGTAAACAGTCTCATGCACAGAAGAAAAGTGCACTTCCAATATTTACGTGGAAGTGTTGTAAATAGTACAGTTTTAGTGAAGTGCATGTGTTTCGGAAGTTCTGAGCATACAGCAGGATAAATGAGAATTTGACTACACTGCACAAGTTGTGTGACAGTTTGTAAAACATATGTTTTGATCTAGTTTTACTGTTTGTTAAACGTGGACCCCTATTACTTCAATTCATCAAGAAACTTCTCAGTTTTTGGATTCTTCATTTAACGTGGAGGCATAAGAGAAAAATAAAGTTTTCCTCCCAAATCTAACATTAACACAGGGTGAGTAATTCATATACAAATAGTCTTTTGGGGGGTGGAGTATTCCTTTAATGTCAGGTAATTTTTGCCCAGACCTGTGTATGTCTTAATGAAGGAAACCCCTCATGGGGGACCTATGGTAGTCACTGACCTTTGTGAGAGCGCAGGAGAAACTGAAAGATATTCATCAGCTTCGATGCACTGCTGCTGGAACTGTGTGCGATGCAATGCATTTTAGTCTGAGATACAGCCTGTAAACTCTTCGTATGATGGTACTCAAGAAACTGGCATGTTATAAGAAAAATAATTCTAAATCTCTTGAGATTCAAATCAAGATATCGTTACAGGGGTCCTGTGGGTCATCATGCATTATCAAAACACTTCTTTGTTATCTGAGAGCTAGTTGCTGCTTACTATGTGGGCTTAGATTTCTTGACACACATTGTGCCCCGATGCAGACTGAATAAACGTCATGGCTTGGGCCTGTCATTTAAGTTACATCTAATATTAATAAACCAATGAAAGGAGAGTGGTTTAGCATTATATATATGGAACTATTGAAAAGAAGCAAAATCCAGCAGTGGGACTAGGAACACTTCGGCACTTGGTCAAGGCATTTAGGATGGGGGAAGGTATGTTATTGGCATGTCAACATCACTGCTCAAACTGACAACACAGGCAGGGCACATCTGGAGTCCGAGCTGTGCAACAGTGTGACACCTTCTATTACACACACACACACACACGGAAAGCTACTAGTACACTGACTATGCAAACACGTGTTACCTTTCACGTTACACATACATGTACGTACGCAGGGTTGTCCTTGGCTGTGGTTTTGATTGCTAAATTGATAAAAACTGATACAACTATAAATGAAAGTGTTTGTCTGGTAATCATTCCCTACAGTACAGAATATGACATAAGAACTACACCTTAAATTTGTTGTCTACTCATAGCAGAATGTGGATGATACAGTAATTGATTACATGAGCTCTACTGTAATTTAAAAAATGGCGACTATCCTTCCATAAGGTCCGGGTTATTGTTAAAACAAATATTCAGCAAAACACACAGGTACATCACTCCATCTCACATATACGTACATCAATAATCAATAACATTCATAGAGACTAGGAAACATTCCTGATCTCTTTTTGTTGGCGTTACATTCAGAATTGTTTAACAGTCAGCATGAGTAACTTCCTGCCTTCGTCAAACACTGGAGTGACAATAGTGATACTGTCAACGGGGCCACCTCTGCTTGGTCTTCGGCCTGGTCTTTTCTCTTATTCTGTCCCGTCTTACATTACACAATGTGTCTGTCTGTGGTCATGGGAGTGTCTCTGTCTCCCTCTGCTGCTCAGGGGTTGTACTCGGTGGACCAACAACGTCCCCCGGTCAAACTTTTAGCGCATCTTGTAGTCGTGAGATATGGCCGCTTCACACAGCTGCCCTTTGAAATCCAGCTCGAAGGTAAAGTCCAAGTCGCGCTGCAGGTTAAAAGAGGAAGAAAAGAAAGGTAATGGTCAGGGAAAGGGAGAGTAATGATCGAGCAGAAACCGAGAGAAAAAGTGTAAGATCAGAGAGCACTATCAGATTTTGCTTTTTGGCCTGACGGCAGAACATGGTGTTAAATAAGCACAGATTGTTTCTGCGAGACAACAGGAGGAAGTGAGCCCTGCTCCTCCACCCCAGAGGGGGAGGAGAGGACAAGGTCAACAATAGAATCTGTTGTTTGTCTGGAAGTCACTGCAGTGCTGCTGCCTGCTTGACCGCCATCCAACACTGAGGAGAAAACAATCTGCCGTGGGCAGGCAGCGCAGGAAGTGAGTCATGTCTTAGCTAAGATATAGAGGCTATAAGAAGGGCTCAAATCTGAATCAAGGAAATAAAATGAAGGCAACAGCCAAGAACATAAATATAGAATGGAAAAATGACAAAAAAAAAAAAGAAAAAGATTATAAAAAAACAACAAGGCAAATAGGGTCAGGGAATGTACAAATCAGTGTAGGTTTTCTTTTTTCTTTTTTTTAACCGTACAGTGAGCCGTTTATATCTACGTACAGAGCGGGTCCTCTTATACAAAGTTTGCCATGTTGTTTCTACAGTAGCCAAGCACGGGCAAACCAAACACTGGCTCTAAATGTGACCCTCTGTGTTTTAGCGTCAGCCGCAATAGCTCTCCTACACCAGGGGTCAGCAGCTTTAACTGTCGAAAAAGCCATTTTTGACCAAAAAAAATCTGCCTGGAGCCACAAAACATATTCGAGCCATATAGTAACACTGTGTCTTAAGTCTAAATTAAGCTTTACATGAAAAATAAGTCTGAATGGGTATTCAAAAACATGTTTTACCACAAAATGGCTCCTCTGCAGTGGGCTATTTATGATTCTTTGGTACTTTACGTTTGCAGAAGTGGCGGTGAAAGCAAACAAATCCATCCACTCACCATTAAACTTGGGAATCCATTGCTAGCCTAGCAGGGGAGGCTCAAGACTAGCCACCACATGGCACCTATTTAGAGAAATAGGTGCCATGTGGTAGAGATATGACGCACATTTTAGTTGACAAAATACTTGCTTTTGTTGAAGCCACAGAAAGCAACTGGAGAGGGGCTAAAGAGCTACATATGGTTAAAAAAAAAAAAAAAAAAAGTATCAGTTGGTTGCAATCTGCAACCTCACCACTAGATGCCACTAAATCCTACACACTACACCTCCAAAGGCGGATATCATTACCACTGGTGTTATGACTCCACGTGGCACTCACACATGAGTATCATTTGACTGGTCGATACTCACAATGTTCTTCTCATTGGGCTTCATAGCAATGCTGCCGACGATCTCCTCTCCTCTCCGCACAGTCAAGTAGTCCTCCAGGTAAAACACTGTCTGCTTCCAGTGGGTGTATTGAGCATCTGGTGCTGGGACACACACACATACAGTACACAGAAACACACACATTTAAAGTGTACATCGACCATTTTAATCTTTCAAAGAAGCAGTTGTTTTTTTTTTTACTTTAGTAATGGCTAATACATAATTTATTGATGCTTTATAGAAGCGATTAATAAGAAGTATTGACTTGTTGTCAGGTTTAGAAAAAACTTTTGGCTGGTGTTAGCTCACACTGACAGGTTGATTTATCTTTTGAAAAAAGGCTCGACCAAAATCAGGTTACTAACAATAGTGACTGAGCCTACGAGCAAAGATTCATGTCTGTTTTTCAAAAATCTGGCAACCCAAAAGTAGTTCTTATTATCTAATCACTTATAACTGATATATAAAGCATTACTCATTGATTGATGAAACATTAAGATAGCCAAGAAAGTTTCGCCAACAAACTTTGACAACCGAACGTCTCAGATGCAAGGCAACAGTCAATATGTCATCCCCTTCATTCATTCCTCCACCCAGTTAACCTTCCTCAGTATCACCAAGGATCTGATGTCTATATGCCAGCAAACACTGGGCAGAAAGCAGAGAGACACCATGGACAGGTTGTTTGTCCATCATGGGGCTAACAGACACAGAAATCCAGTCTCCTATCTATCTGATGTGAATGTCAGGGAGCGTATGAACACAAAGAGCACAGAGAAAGAGCAGGGAACAGTGTGTGTCCAGTTGTGAAGCAATGATGCAAAAAGAGCAGGTAGCTCCACTTGAGCTCAGAATGACAGCGCTGAAGTAAAAGGCAGGAAATGCATGACTGCATTCTTGACCTCTCCACTGTTGCCCGAGTCAATCTCCTTTCATCACTTTGTATCTGTTGCGCCACCTGATGTGCCCTTGTCTGTGTATATACGTATGGAAACAGACAGGTAAAATCTGACACCCAAGCCCCAAAAATAAGTGTGAGCATACCCCGGTGCTCTGACCATCACCGATCGCTTGGCTGAAACTCAAAAGGTCAGTAGCTCTTAAATCGAATTTCTGCCAGCTGTCCCGGGGCAGCGTGGTAGCTCTGCCTTTAAAGATGAGCTCTTTGTGTGTCCAAAGATGAAAGGCCTTGTCAATCAGCATGGCCGCCGCGCAGGCCCGGCTCACATTTCTGGGCAGAGTTCAATAAAGACACTGACAAGCTAGCTGCGTCTCTTATGCTAATCCAGTAGATGAGATGGCGTTTCTACTGACCAGCATGAATTGCAATCTTTGACCTGTGCCTGCTTTTTTCTCCTTGGCTGAGAGTGTGTGTGTGTGGGTGGGTGTGATGCGGCTGTCGTATAGGGAATCAATTGCACAGGTTGGCTCTCTATGTGCAAGTTTAGATCTGTATCTTAAAGTTCTGGCAGGAGAGAAATCTTGGGGTTTGACATTGGAAAACTTGCTTGACAGACAATCTTGCAGAAAATCAATAGAAAGGAAGTGGGCAGGGCAGCGAGAGCTAAGGTGAGAATATTATATATCTTCCTGAAAAATACACAAGGTCCTGGTGATGCCAAAATTTCAGATTATCTGTGCCAGACGGCCGACAGGTCTAATGTTCAAAGCAGCCCCTTACAATGATACATATCATTTCAATGTATGATATTTACCACCACCACTAGAGGTCAGTCACACACAGATTTTGACACAACGTCCCCTGCTCACTCCAGCACAGCACTGTTTGGATCATGTCAATCAGCCTGATCTGATCTGCTCTAATGTAAACTGACAATGACATTTACTATTGTGATAGATGCCTTTAAAGTCTCAGCACAGACCACATGAGAAACAAATGGTCTTTTATGAATGAGTAGAGGGCCACTGTGTAACCTGGGATGTTTTGAGCCTCTTACTCCCGTTTGACTTCAGCTACATTAATACTGTAAGCGCCTAGTGAAGCTGTCCAACCGATGGTCTTGATTTCAGGCTCCTGGGAGCATTCGGTTCCACATAAAATGCTTGCTGGAGGATGTTTTCTGTCTGCACAATGCAGTGAAATTCGCTTCCTGTTTGTATGAATCAAGTCCGGCAATATCCTCCCATGCTCTCTATGTCTTTCCTTCCCTTGCAGTAGTGTATGAAGTGCTTGCAACCAGCATGAACCAGCCCCATACAACCTAATGTCAGATGCTCTTTGGCATGGAAACCTGTCAAGAAATATACAGTAAGTTTATGTATATGTAGAGTTGAAGTTGAAGCTGTATGATGTTGTAGTCAGAATACATTTATTTGCTTTTATGCCAAGAAAAAACACCCTAGAGGTGTTGACTTGAGTCACGAATTTGACTCGACTTTAGCCTCGACATGACAAATTCAAAAAAAAGAATTGCAACTTCACTTGGACATAAACACCAGTGACTCGTTACTTTACTTGGACTTCAACCTTTTGACTTGCAAATACGTGACACCTTCCCCCAAGTCATTTTGGAAAGATTAAGTTAGACATTTTTCCAATATGAGATGAGTTAAATACAACAAGACCGGACAAAATACAAATATATACTAAATGTATTCTGTTGCTGTTGTCCACTAGTTGATAGTGCTATATGTTATGAAAGTGCAATGTCAGCACTTCACTTGTTTTATGATAAAGTTTGGTTAAAATTGTTTCAACAAACGTGTTTGAACCTATGAACCCTGAGCTAATTTATGTGATTTCTTTAAAAAAAAAAAAAAAAAAAGGCAAGGAACAACTTAGTAGAAATGTCCCACAAATTGCAAAAAAACAAAACAAATAAATAATAATAACAGATTTAGAATTTTTTTTTTTTTTTTAAACCAGGGAAAAATTCTATTTATATTTGACATATTTTAATTATGGTACTCAGTTATTTTTAGTAATTAGTTTGTTTATTTTGACTTTCTGTCTTTTTTATCTTGTTTTTAATCTTCTCTTTTTGCTAATTTCTTGTAAAATGTTTTGGGTCATTTTGTTCATTTCCTTCTTCCCATGTTTTTGAAAGAAATCAAACCAATTTGCTCAAACAAGTAAATACATTTCAAAGCATTCAATAAATTTGTAAATTTACTATATTATTACTCTGTTGTTTAAACAACAGTACATGAGGTGAAGAGCGCATTATAGGACTCAAAACTCAGGCTTGGGACTTGACTTGGGACTTGAGTGCAAAAGCTTGAGGCTTGCTTTTGACTTGCAAAACAATGACTTGGTCCCACCCGTCATGATCACTCTTTTATTTCTCTCTGCTACAATCAGAAGATAGTTAGCTTAGCTTAGCTTAGCATAAAGACTTATGGCAGAGGGAGACAACTTGCCTGGCTCTGTCTGATGGTACACATTTGAACCTGTCTAATTAACACATCACAGCACACTGTTCTGTCGTACACTCTTTTGTTCACTTGTTCACTGGTGTGTGCCGCCATGCATTCAAACTGAGATCAATTTGTTATTAGTTATAAGGGCTGTTTGATTTCAAGTTCAGGTCGTACTTTTCCCTTGTTCCCTTGCTGAGAATCAGGAGGGCCTGCTTCTTTTACATTGCAAATTTCATGTCTACAGGGCTCAGTGAAGCCATCAAGGCAAGACAGCACATTAATGAGGAACCAGAAGCACCCACAGCTTCGGTACTCTGCTGTGCTGTCGGTTGCCTTGAGGGAGATACTGAACCTGACCTCTGAGTAGAGCTGTTTTATTGCTGTGAAGGCTGGTAATAAGAAAAAAGATTATTCTTTAAAATTTTTAGATTATCAGTACAGTCACTGAAATATACTGTAGCTCTAATGCACACACACACCCAGATCCCTCTACGTATAGTATAGTAAGAGAAAGGCATCTAACCGGTGGAGAAACCAGTCTTCTTGTGACACTTGGTGAACTCAATGTTGAAGTAGGTGACCAGTGCGTGGATGTAGTCGTTCCTCTGGATCTGCAGGCAGAACGCTGAGGTAAATGAGAGGTCCTCAGCCTTCACTGTGTAGATGTCCACCTCCTGCAGGAGTTAAGAGACAGACTCTTCTCAAATATCTGCAGCACATAAACGAAACTCTGACGCCACAAGTCACTGGCTCACCCTATTCACATCTTATTTGTTTTTTAAAGAAACATTTTGACATGTTGGGAAGTATGTGTGTTTGTTCCCTAGTCAAAAGTTAGTTGAGAAGATCCCACTTGAATGCCTGCCTGTTAAATATGGTGCCACCGCTAGCAGCTGGTTAGCTTAGCACAAAGAATGAAAATGCGGAAAAAAGCTAGCCAGATTCAAAACTGCCCAAAGTATTGACCAATATAATATGGATTAGACAAACTTTTTTATTCCAGTTTATAGGGAGAAATACCAGATATTTCACGTAACTTGAACTTAAGTCAGACAGATTTTGATGACTTTAGACACGACTTGACAAAATCGAAAAAGACTTGCTACTTGACTTGGACTTTAATACCAATGGCTCGTCACTTCACTTCGACTTGAACCTTTTGACTTAAGTCCAAAGATTAAAAAGCATATTATTTAAAAAGTGTGCCACCAATCAGTTTGTTTGCCTTCATTTCCTGAATCAACGAACTTCAAAGCTTTTCATTCCCAGGAAGTCGACACATGATTCCTCAGATCCACTTTGTTTGAACAAATTCCACAAAATATGATCAAGTGGCAGGAGAGAACCATTGACAACTTACGTGACATGACTGGAGAAAAATTATACCAATGTTAATTTTGTTTTGGTGCAAAATTATTAGGAGAAAATTGCAGTATGCAAAATATGTGTGTTGTAAAGTAAACAGACTCAATTTATAACTTTGTTCAACATTTTATGTTTTACAAAGAATGGTAAGTCACGGGTAACATTAACATACCAAAAAGCTTCAATTAAAAACCTAATCCCAATTTAATGCCCAGTCCCTTTTACTAGCTGGATGTAGCTACATATTTTGACAAATAAGCGCCTGTCTTAATTAGACGCCATCTAAGTTGTTCATTTTTATAGAAGTTGTTTGGATGTTGGCTACCCACTTGAGCTAACATTAATTAGCTGCTTAGATCACACGTACACATGTAAATGGTTAATCTTTGTCAGTATGAAGATGCTTCACACAACGTAAGCTCGGTTAGACTCTCCACAATTCAATCGTTAAACTCGTTTTACTGAAACCATGAGCACTAAAGAATACAGTAATTCATTTTAGATTTACTGGCCTGGTAAACAAGAGACAAAAGCAGCCTTAAAGTCAAAATACTGTACGTGTCCATTCCTCAATCACCTGGTACGTTATTCATATGGCCTTTGTTTGTAGGGTCCACCCATGAGAGGAAGCAAAAGGGTTTTTAATAAAAAATAATCCAGTTTTGTGTGAAAGGCATTAAAAGCCTGTTCCAAATATACACCGGCTGAGTTCAGTGATTAAACCAAATAACAGCCCGGGCTATTAATTGAAGTTTTATGCTAGTCAGTGAGCTAATGCTGAGCTAACATTAGCTTAACAGCTAAGCAGCAAACTTGTTTTTAACACATATGTACAAACTTTTGAAAGCATTCATGCTTTCTGTATAATTAATATATTATATCACTCTTGTTAAAATCCCATTACATTAGGTGAAGAGTGCATTAAGACTTGTTTAGGACTCGAAATTTAAAGTTTAGGACTTAGGACTTGAGATTTGACTTGGAATTTTAATGCAAAAGCTGAAGACTTACTTGTGACCTTTAAAACAATGATCAGTTTCCACCTCTGACAAATACAGTGTACAGAGAGAACTGCACAACAATTATCCAATGCAATGTATCACTAACTAGACATAACACTTTAAATAGTTAGCTTTAGGTGTGCTGTAACATTTCCTCCTTGGACAGAGCCAAGCTAGCTGTTTTTCCCTGTTTCTAATCTTTGTACTCAATTTAACTAAACTTAACCTGACCCCAAACCTCGCTGGGATTGGCTTGATTTTTAGAGTCCAGACACAAGAATGCTATTGTTCTTCTCATTCAGCTCTTGGCTAAAGAGCAGACAGCCTACAGCATGTTTCCCAAAACACCGAACCACTCCTTTACGTTAGTTTTTTCCTGACCTAAACCAGACTCCTGTTATTGTGCTTAAGTTTAAAAATGCAATACATCAAGGGACCAAAAACCAGCTTCAAGAAATACAGCACAGCTTATATCTGCAGACATATAGAGTCACTGTTAGACCCCACTGTGCCAAGATCCTCATAACCCTCAAGAATGAGGCCAGTAACTCTCGTGTAGGTAGAACAAGGATAGCAGGCCTGGGATCATCTGGGAGCTCTAACTGTTGTGAGGCTCCAGGTGTTCATGCATGCTGCTAGCAACCCCAAATCTGTAAATGTCCCCTGGTTCCATTCAGTTTAACAGGGTATCTGATAACCCATCGTCCCACTGGGCCGTGTCTCAGAGAAGAACATGTTGTTCCAGATCCTGGTTTACTGTCGGCTGAACAGCACTGCGCCAACGTATCATGTTAGCTTTGATCACTGAGTAACAGAGGGGAGTGCAGCTCACCTGAAAACCCTTAGTACCCTGCAGGGTAAACATGTAGGCAGAGGTGTGATAATCTTGTTTCATGTACCATCGACGATATTAGATATTCACTGCTAGCTTGCTGGCTTTGGTGCCAGATGCCACATTTGCTGAGGAGGAATGAGCCGTATGTTTGCTGGCAATAAAAACAATGCAGCTTTAATGTCAGTTTCCCCCTGCTGTCTTTTGAAAAATAATCACTCCCATAAACACATTTACCACATATTTACTCTGGTCATGCAGCATAAACTTCTCAAAGTCACATTTTAAAGTTTAAGACAGCAATATAATGCACTGCAATATTTTTCACCCTTGCAATTACTCTAAAGGCAAAATAAAAATGGTAAGAGCAATATCATGCAGGTTGTTAAGGTAAATTAATTATTTTCTGCAAGATTACACTCTGCACTGATCCTCACTGAGTATTGCTACCAAGGCTTCGAGCAGCAGTTTAATAACATGAGGTCCTGTGTGTACTACTCCTTGGCTATACAACTTTAATGAGGTCAGTCAGTAATCCATTTAAAGACAATAAAGCTCGTCAGCAGGGTATCATTGTTGTAAGGCTTTTTTTTTTAGATCCAAAGACAAGCAGCATTCCCATCAGCTTCATAGAGATTTTTATTAAACTCTCCTGACTGATCTCTTTGCTGGGTGTATGTAATATCTCACTGCATTTAAAATGAAATGCTGTCTGAAGGCAAAGAAAAAAAAAAACCTGGGTGCTTGACAATCAGCAACATGGAGAAAGCAACGCTGAAGTCAAAGTATGATCACACAGCAATTTTCCAGCGGGACAGAGGTGAGACAGGGCAGAGCCGTCCAATCAATGGCGGTGATAAGAAGGTCACAACGACAAGGAGCACAATCAGGAAGACTAGACAGGCTGCTATTGACATGCATGGCACAGCGGTCTGATCAGTCTAATCCGCACAGTGAGGCACAGACAGGGCAACCGCTACACGTCAAGGTCGCGCTCGTACCAGCCACAGCATGTCACACAATATGTTTACTAATCAATCAGAGTCAATGCGTAGTTATAGTTAATGTATGTGTGTGTTTCACCACTGTAATTATGCATTATAGTTTATAATAGCCGCCTTAATTAGCATTCTCTGTGTGACCACTGCTAATGTGTTGACATCGTACAGTTTAATCCCTCATTAAAGACTGTAGCTTGATAATAGTGGTAACTGTGTGTTGAACCATAAATAATTTGGTAATAATCAATAATTTAAATGTTGAGAAAACAATCTTGCCACAGGGTCCATTTATTAGCTGTTCACTGGCTTTTGATTATATTACATGATCTTCATCAGTAGATGAGATTTGACCTCTTGTCATGGTAATTTGCATGTTCAGATGTCCATTTTTCTGAGCACGTAGATCCAATCTAATTTATTTATTAAGTACATCTAAAAACATCAGTTGACCAAAGTGCACAGTCAGAAATAACAAAAAAAACCCAAAGCACCAGACAACACAACAAGCACACAAAAACAGTTTAAAAATCAAAAGGACAATTGACCAATAAAAGCAATAAGGCAACTGTCACACTGTATTGAAAGCCACTTTAATGACTCGGACGTACATGTTAGCCTAAAAAGATTCGATATGACTGAAAGCTCCAGAACAGCCAGTAAATGGAGCCAGTAAAAGTTTTCTGGACTGCTGTCAACAATGATTTGTAAATCGTAGCTTCCACCCCACCATGGCTAGAAAGTCCATAAAGCTACAGCAGATGGCCTAACTTTCATAAAAATAACTTCATATATTTGTCATATTTGCTAAAACCTTTGCTATATCCAGACAATAGTACATGAGGCTGATAATCTGTGCAAAAATCATGTTCCTCTGGCTCCTCCTAGTGCACGCTTGAACAAAACAACCAATCAGATCCAGGATAAGTTCCCAACACAGTGTCAATTACCTCTCGTGCCAGATGATTTTTTTCACAGATTATCTGTCTCATGTACTACTGTCAGTACATAGTTACAGTTTCT
>JAPZEB010000023.1:3805869-3830287 GCA_029783705.1 Chaetodon striatus | reverse complement strand
TTCAACATTTATCTGTTCTGCAGAAGTGAGTTTCAGAAACAAAGAGTCAAACACACACACACACACACACACACACACACACACACACACACACACACACACAAAGGTCTTATTGTTAGATGTAATGTTTGTGTTAAATATCCATGGATGGATTACTAAACGGGCCTACTGGGCACAGACCCAGGGCCCCACAGTGTCGGGGACCCCCCTGACCTTTACCTGCAAAATGTCACTCAAACGAACACATATTGACCAGAGACTCAAAATCACCACAAAGAGATGAAATGTATCAGCAAATACACACCAAAATAACATAAATGGGCAAAGCAACCAAAAAAGACACAAAAGAATCACGAGACACAAAAAGACCTCAAAGAGACACAAAACAACAACAAAGAAACAGAAAACAACCAAAAACACACAAAATTAACTCCGAGACAAAAAACAAACATGAGACACAAAATAACTACAAATATATACAAAACAACCAAAAACAATACACAAAATTATCACAAAGAGACACAAAATGACCTCAAACAGACACAAAACAACTACAAAGAAACAGAAAACAACCAAAAAATGACACAAAATTAACTCAGAGACAAAAAACAAACACAATGAGACACAAAATAACTACAAATATATACAAAACAACCAAAAAAAGACACACAATTACCACAGAGAGACACAAAACAACGACAAAGAAACACAAAACAACCAAAAAAGACACAAAGTAACAACAATTTTATACAAAACAACCGAAAAAAGACACAAAATTGCCTCAAAGAGACACAAAATAAACACAAAGACACACAAAACCACATAAAGATGCATAATGGCTATGATGAGAAGCAAAACCACGCTTGTTGTTAACTAATGTTGGCTAGTGCTAGCAACTTTAAACAGATGTTGCTGTGTAACTGACATGACGTCAGTTTGCTGACTTTATGACTCTGTTCTACTTGTGTTCTTACACCTAAGGTCAGACTTGCCCACTGTTCAGCAAAAATTACATCGTCTTGCTTCAGGGCGCTTAAAGGTGCAGCATGTGAACAGCACTGAAATATTGCCACATCAAGAGACTAAATTAATTTTAAGTTAAATAAATAAAATAATCACTGAGAAGATTGGCAGCCCCTCTGTGGCATCAACAGCACAAAAGCCCTTTTCTTCAGTTTCTCACAATGGCAGATGAAACAACAGAAAGGCTGATTGAAAAAGATCACATCACACATGTTCATTTTAAAGTGAAGGACACAAACATTTGACAGCAAGCAACAGGTTTATATGAAATATATGACTGTGAATATTACCAAAGTCAAAGTCAACACATGCATATACTTGAGTAAACATGTTGGGAATGATTTCTGGGGTGCTATGTGAATTTGTTGGAAGGTAAGTGCAGATACAGCAAAACTGTGCACGGTTAATTTATATGAATGCAAATATGTATGCACATAAAATGTTAATATTTTAGTGTATTTCAGCAGAATGCCCATGTTTAAATTCCTAAGGGTGCATTAGTGCATGCCTGTAAGACAAGTTTACGTGTGTACTTGTGGATGTTGGGAGCATAGATGTAGGTGTTGGGGGTCTGCAGGGGACACATTTACCTAAATATTTATAACATACACATTTGCCCCCTCCCCCCAGTAAGGCATGAAAGCAACAGAGGAGTTTATTTTGATTAAGTTTTAGAAATTTCCACCATGAATTGATGCAGAAAACACAAAAATTGGCCTTTAAATATTCACCAGTATGCAAGAAATAAAGTGCTTGATGCTCAAAGTTTCCTGAGGGAAGACTACAATTCTCTTTTTTCAAATGTATCCCTACCAATGTTGAAACAAAACCTGCGCCCTTGGTTGGGGACATGCATTTATATGAGATGTACCACTGTTATTTTCTCCCCTTTAGATGGTGGTGGTGGGAAGAGAATTTACATTATTATGCATGAAGTTTGTCAATATCTATCAGTGATCTGTGGTGCATTTACAAGTGAATGTGTTCATGGAAATGACTAAAGAAATGATCGCAAGAGTCAAAAAATAATGATGATGAAAAATCATGAACATTTAATGGCTGTTAAATAAGCCACAGCCAGCTGAAAGCCCTCAATTCTTCAACTCCTCAAATTAAACAGGACCCGGCAATTATTTAATCAGTGGACAAATTAATAAGACATATGATATGAAATTAATATGAGAATGTATTTTAACAGTCCATCTGCTCTCACAATTGTTCCACTGACAGAAACACCCACTCACTCGTGGCAAAAACCAGCAGATGCATACACATACATCAAACTCAGTCACACACTAATTCTCTCTCTTTCTACCTCTCTCGCTCACTCCCTATTTTTCACCCATATATTTTTGGATTGTGGTTTTCCTACTCGTGAAAACACAGACTGTTGTCACAGAGACGGGCATGAGAGCTGACAAGGACAAGCTTTAGCAGAAAACCTCCATCTGATAAGCCTCATCGCCTGGCTGAGAGCAGGAAGAGGAGTGGCAGAAAGACAGACAGATGGACAGACAGGTGAGAGAGAGAGAGAGAGACGGAGGGAGGAAGGGAGGAGGGGGTGCAAAGTGGATGAAAGGAGCAAATGAAAGCAGTCTGGCTGACAGTGTTTGAACTGTTGGGTCACCTGCACCCCAGGGAGTCGAGTTTCAAGTCCGCAGCGTGGTGATCAGAACAAATTTAAGCTCAAACTGGAGGGGAGAGGCTGAGATGAAGGGAAAAGGAGCAACTGAGATTGAGCCAAAAGCTGGGAATGGGGAGAAAGGAGAATCATGTTTTCTCCTCACCTCCCTCTGTCCCCGTGGAGTGGAATGCATTAGCAGGATGGCAGGAAAGAGCGGAGAGGTCACAACAGTATTTTTCTCCAACAGCACATGCACAGCGCTGCCATCGCAAGCAGGCAGACAAGATAACAGTATTAACAGAATCAAACCGTATTCATCAGATCAAAGGAAACAGGTTGTTACTACTGCCGCAGCCACTGATTAACCATCAAAACATGCAAAGCTGTGTGATTTAGCTACATCCAAGGACTGTGATGTGCATGAGATGTGTAAGCTGGCCAGGCAGAAATCAAAATAAATCAACAAATTATTCTGTTTTCACTTCAAGCCACTAAACCGTCAGTTAGCTCTCCATATCTCCTCCAGTTTTCAGAGATAGGGCCCCTGCCGCCTGCCAAATATGATGAGGGACCACAGTTGATCAGCTGAAGCACCATGTTGTATAAAGGCAAACTGCAACTCTGTGATTTGTCAAACAAACTGGACAGCAGACACATTTTACACATCAAAGGACATGTTACCTCAACAGGCAACCAAGAATAAAATAGCTTCTTATTAGATTTGCAGCTAAATCAATGATAAAAACAATGAATGGAAATCAAATTCTAACAAGCTCTCTTTTCTGTCTCTGCTCAATGTCACACTGTCAGTGTCCTCCTGAAGTCACCTTGGGCAAAGACAGGCAGCCTCCACACAGCTGTGATCTCTGCTGTCTCTCTCTTACCCATCAAGGCAGTACTCTAAAAACATTTCCTCAACAGAGGCGCTGGATGGGCTGCCCATCTTGTCGCCTACAGCCGTCTCTCCCGGAGGTCAACCTGGGTCATCCAACACGCTCTATCTGACCCCACCACCAGCTGCTGCGTCAACTGAATAGTCCTGGTGCTTCACCACCTGCAGCCCGGGCAGAGGAGATGTGGACGTGTGCGCCCTTGATCTTCTGTCAGGTGGTCTGAAACGACGCTCGTTGGGTGTTAAGAGTCCCACCCGACGGGAAAAGAGTTGAACACCCACGATAGTCTGCCACACTGCGCGCATCTGCAGCAGAGTGAGCGCAGCTGGACTCACACCGCCTGATATTCAAAGTCGCTGCTAGATGTCCCCCCTCATTGCACCGAGAATGGGGTGTCTGGAAATAAAATAAAAAAATAAAAAATAAAAAAATGAAAAAAACATTCATGCGCGCTACCCGCCAAAAATGCTCGCACTCACACCGCCCAAGACCACGCACGTACCGTAACACCCTCCATCCGTTACCATCCACAGGCGGGTCCCCCCAGGGTATCAGATGATGAATGTGAGGCAGGTGACAGATTTGGCCATCACGCTTTATGACTGTGGAGTTCTAGAGCATCTGGCAATGAAAATGAATACAACTGGGCTTTAGACTGCAGCCAGCCCCCATTTATCACAACCAATATGTGAGCTGCTACAGCCTGAGTGAACAGGAGAGCGGCTGATAAGCCACAGAGCACGATGTATAGTGATGAAGTGCTTTACGTCCCACTGCGTGTTGAGACAATTATACTGTAATTACACTTATAGCGCGCGTGTGATGGACCTATAATCACCTAATCACACCGATCAAACCCACACAGCGCGCACAGACGCGCGCGACGCACGCAAACAGCTGGAAAGAGATTTTCAGGAGCAGTTGAAATAGTCGGAATGCAAATAGACACAGACATCATTAGGTTGTCAGCCATAAAAACAGCACAGCTCATCTCCACTGTCAACACATATATTGAGGTCTGTTTACACACGCTCGCGCACGAGCACGCCCCGCACAGCCCTGATTACAACAGGTGCAGTCGCCTGCGCGGCTCTGCAGCCATCAGCGGGACCGACGCATGGGCGGGCGGTCGCGGTAATCACCTTTATCACCTTTAACACACCAACCCAGAGGTGGCACACTAATTAGCCGTCGGGGTATAGCCTACCTGCCTGTGAAACGACTGCTCCCCCGGTGTGAGATTCCCCCCGCTCGGTTACAACACCGTTGGCGGAGATGCTGAGGGTCTTTTGAATTGCCAAGAGGTGTTTAGTCTGTTTGCATCCGTCCTGTGCTCTTGAGGAGTCCGTCCGACAGCCAAAGATGGACTCATTCAGTCCGTGTGTGGGACCTGCCTCGGGGATTCACCAGTGTGTCATGAGCTCCACACTTTTTAGATAGTTATTCAAAAAAAATCAACTGGTTAGGTGAGGAGGAGGAAGATGAGTAGGAGGAGGAGGAGGATGATGGTGGTGCTGGGAGATTTTGTCCGCTGTAGCTGAAGCCCAGACCCACATGAATGGCCTCCAATCCGTTTTCTACATCTCACTTCTCATCGCCATATCTTGAAAATTTGGGATGTAGCAGTTGGTAGGTAGAGTGCCAAATCTTCGTCCTATCAGCTCGCCCAGACGGACGCCACCCAGCCGCCCACGGGTCTGGGTCTAACAACCGGAGCTGGTGCTGCTGCTGCTGCTGCTGCTGTTGTTGCCGTTCGCCTTTTATAAAAATAATAAATCACGATTAAAATTCAGTCTGCTCTGTCGAGTCAACGCCAGATGATGCCCGGTGAAAGCTTTGAGCGCAGATCGGTAAAACAGCGGAGGGTTGGAGAGGGATCTCCCGACGCTCCCGGTGCATTTATCTCGGCTACTCCCGGTGACAGGGTTAACCCATTTATCGGTCCAGTCCGGTAAGGGAGGGGCCACATGGGGGCCACGGCAGCAGAGGTGCGACTGTGTATAGGTGAGCGGGGAAGGAATATGCGACGCCGTGGCGCTCAGTGGGAGCTGCCCTGCTCGCAGGTGTGTGTGTGTGTGTGTGAGAGAGAGAGTGTGTGTGAGAGAGAGCGAGAGAGAGAGAGGGGGAGAGGGAGAGGGGGGGTAGGTACGAGCAATTAAGGTTTCAATGGATCAGTGAAGCTACAACATTTCCCCTGGGGAAGTACGTGTGTGTTTGTGTGTGTGTGTGTGTTTTCATTTAGCCATTCTTCACAGCTTTAAGAGTCATTGATGACCAATTATGGTGCTTAGGAAATGACATCAGCCGCAGTACTTAAATGATGCAGTGTGTGTCCAATCCCCCCCTCACCTTTCCTCCCCACCACCCATCCCAAATCTTCATCTTCATCTTCTTCCCTCCACCCAAACCTCCCTTTTGCTGCTGTTAATAGACGTCCTCTCCCCTCCTGTTATCTCCTGATCGGACTGCCTGCGTTTTTCGCTCTCTGCCTCTGATTAGAATACCCCGCCACTATCCCATTTACACCCCCCGTACTAATTATGTAATAGCCTTTGTGACGCCTCTGTTTTCCCCCCGCCAGTGGGACCGCAGCAGCTCAATTGCAGTCTTAGCCTTGAGGTTGAAAACTGTGTCTCCCGCGCTGCTGCGCTGTTATAATTAAAAGTGGTTACACCAACTTATTTAACCATGCCAATCGATCTCCCGCCCGCTGATTGCAGTGGGTTAATACATTTAGTGTGCGCCTCGGGGGTTTAACAGTGTGAGGGGCCACTAGACTGCTGTTTGTCACCGGGAGCTGAGGCATTAGTGAAAAGTAAAGATAACACAAGACTGATGGATGTTTCACCCTGGCGCTCAAACTGCAGTGGGCATACCTAATGAGACTAACAAAAGGTTTTGAATATTTTCTCCAGGAAATTAGGCCAATCTAAAACACAAAGTCATCAGATTTGCCCCTTAATTCTCGTAGAAATCATGTGAAAGAGGTGTAAGTTCTCTGAACACGTGCTTACGTGTGGTGCTGATTTTTTTTGGCGCTGTCCACGGTGCTGAAGGGCTTCCTCCAGCAGAGGCAGGACACATGAAGGTGAAGTGATGCGCCTCATGTCAGCGTTTACAGACAACCTAAACTGCATGAGTGCGATTTATGCGGGTTGAAATTAGATCTGAGTTTGTTCAAAGGCACCAGGATTATATTGAGAGGCAGTTAGAGGCTATTTCCTTTTCATACATCACCCCTAATTCTATAACAAACCCATAAATGTCATTTGATAGATATAATGTCACTTAGGATTGATGAGCCTTGTTATCATAACAATATTATAGTACACTGACCCCAAAAATATCACTTTATGACCACTGGTGTCTTTTCAAATAACCAAAATATCCTGTTCATTTGCACTCTGAACATTTACAGCTGGGTGACAAATTAAAGGAAAAACCATCATAAAGTGTGTTAGTCTTTTTTACCCTCCAGTAAAGGATATTAAATCACACACAGCTCCAATAAAGGTCAAGGATGACATAATTAAGCCAGAGACTTATGTTCATTATGGTCCTTCCTGTAAAGACATTACTGCAGGACTATGTGGCATCATACTACAAACAAACCAACGCAATAAATACATCACAATCGATAAAAAAAAACCACTAAAAGCTCAAGGTCCGGCTCGTTGAGTAATATGTTATACATCCTCAAGTGTAAAACGTCTTTAATTCCTTTATGTTTATCCTTATAGCCAAGGCTTTTCACTTCTAATGTCTAAGAAATTAACCAGGAGCTAGATCTCTGCTTAAATGTGCATGTTTATTCTTTATTTTATAAACAGTAGTTTTAGAAACTAATACATTGTAGTCTTTTGTAGCATGTCGCAGTTGTCTTTGTTGTTTATGTTGTGACAATGTTTTATTGCTGCCCACTTGGTCAAGAGATAATCCAACTTGAAGGAGGTCATAACATCAATTAATTAAAAGCCACGACAAGCCTCCAGCATCAGTGCTCCTGTCACAGATTCAAGTGTCTTGAAGCTGGGGTAGGCGAAAATCCCATAATGATCTTTGAGCATGTTGTACTTCAAGTGGACTAAGAGAACACTAGACTTCTGCACCCTCTCTTGGCTCTGTTTTCAGGCTTTAAAAAATCTAGGCCGTGACAGGAGACTTTGGTCAATCACAGGTCATTTCAGAGAGAGGGCATTCCTGTTGGCTGTTTTACAAATGCAGATGCCCGTGCACGTCCCTTTGGGGAAAGCCTGATTCAGTGGTGGAGAATCCTGCAGAGAAAGCTGCGATTAAAGCATTGGCAACAGCTGTCTACACTGCAAAGCAACCAAAATAATGAAGACAGATTTAAAAAAGGGACAGAGACAGAGTAGACAATAAATGAAATTAAATGTGTGTCGGAGTCGGCGAAGCAAGATGCAGAGAGAATGTTGCTAATAGTTTAGCTTTAGCTCATGGCTGCAGCCTCAAGTTCACTTTTATGTAGCTAACATTAGTGAGAGCCTCTTCCAATGTTACAGAGCCAACCTCACCAGGAGGAGAGCGTGTAGCAGCTGCAGAGACTGACTCCTTATCAGTAACCAGCAAACAAAAACCCCAACTCTAGAGGACCAGGTAGCTTCAACTTCCCATCAGATCGACAACATTTTTTGCTGGCATTACGCAGGTTAAATCTGGTGCTACCTCTATCCATCAGCCTGCTGCAACACCCAGCACTAGGGGCTGCCTGCTCTTCTACTCATGAAGCCGCACGAAGCGGAGGGACCATGGGGTGACTCACTTGTTAATTCTTGTCTCACTTTTGGGCAGGGCAAAAACGAGCTGAGTCAATGACGTGCATGCAACTCTAAAATGAAAAATGATTAAATAAATCAATGTATAGGAAACACTGGGTTACTGCATGCGCTTGTGGTTGTCTGGTGTGGAGGGCTTATGACAGAGAGAGGAGAGAAGCAAACTGCAGGAAGAGGGTGTATTCAAATTTTCAAAATGTATTTATTTATTTATTTTGCCCTTTAAAGATTTCTGCTTACCCCAGTTTTAAGGGAGGGATGGACACCATTCTTCCGAAAGATATTCCCTCATTTTGTGTTCTAATAATGATGATGGAAAAGGCTGACTAACCTGTCGCTCTAAATCTGTCACAGGTGGTTATATGGGAAGAGATCTGGTGACTGTGAAGGCCATTGCTTATTATACACATCATTTTCATCCCCATCAAACCATTCAGTGAGTCTTGTAGCATTTTCCCTTCAATTTGTCGCCCATCAGTAGGTTTAAAGGGTAGACTTAAACTTTTTAAACCAGTTTCAGCGGTGACTGCGAAATGTAAAAAGGTGAATACTGGAATGTGACAATTGAAATCTATAAAGTTCAATCTACTACTGGGCCCCATCCAGGTCCTTGTTCTCTAATGGCCGCGTATTACTGGAGTCCATCTGCCGTCCTAATGGGACACAGCTGTGTGGCTGATATCTGGCCAGGTGATAATTTAAATCTCATGGTGAGTTGAGCACAATTTTCTCAGGTGTTGAGAAATCCAATTTAGTGCTTTTTTTTTAGGTGGAGGGTGAGTTGGTCTTAAACTGTTCATTACACTGCAAAGATGGTGCATTTGCAATTCATTCACGAGAAAAAAATCACTCTGTCACATAATGACAAAATGTCAGCAGCTCCTCTTTGTGCTGTCCATCAATACAAACCTCTCCATCGAGTCAAAGAACTTGACTTATTTTCAGCCGTGTTGCAGCTCCCCGTTGACTGACTGACTGAGACACTTCACCCTAAGTATAACATGGATTTTACATTCGCAACTGGATCCTGCTAAGGGACCTGATCGAATTGACAATTGGCAAAACCTCAGGCTTCACAAATATAAAGAGAGGAGTCACGAGAGGAAAACCATCAAATAGAGCCACAGGGACGTGCTAACATGGACTCTGACCTCACAGCAAATCAATACAGGGAGTCATGTCGGCAATCAAAAGTGGCTGCCCTATTTCTTCCAGTAATGTTTGCTCTGTCAGACCATTTATTGCTCACTAATAGAGATACGCTTTTATCCTGCCTCCTGAGCTTTAATCACTACATAAATGCGACCATGACTAAAACATAGCCTGAAGCGACAGACTTAACACTCTGGATTTTTTAAATTAGATTGTTGACAGTGGAGAGTGCCAAGAAATATAAGGGAGCAACATGCAGTAAAAGGTCTTAGGGCTGAATTTGAATCTTGGATTATTTGTGCTGATCCCATGACTCAAATCAAGTCCAAATTACTCAGTACACAAGTAAATTAACAGTTTTAAATGGCCCACCTTTAAAAAGAGAAAAAGGGAAACGTTCTTAAAAAAGAGGAATTGGCCAAAGTGAATTTATAGATTGAATGAGTCTCTGTTGAGGTCACGCTACAGCAGTCTTCTGAACAAGAATATTAGCATTTCAAAGTTCAGGTTCAGATATGGCAATTTATTTCCTCTACGACAGTGAAAGGTGATGATAATGTGTTGCTTTAATAGCCTCTTTCGGAGTGGTGTATTTATGAAAATGAAAGGATTATCTTGCAGTGCGGCAAAGTTTGTGATTTCAGTTGAGTCTCATGAAGATAAAAGTCAAACTGGAGATAATGGGAAATGAACTGTACCTTTATGTCTTTATACCGCAGTGTAAAGCTGTATAAGACACGGTCCTCTTCTGTACATACTCGTGTGGTACTTCAAATACTCCTCATATGAATTCTGTCTAATTTGTAAAGTTGCAACTGGCAGAGGAGCGGTGCCTTGATCTTGTTTCCTGCTCCCTCATGAAGTGGGAACCTGGCAGCAACGGGAACATGAGAGAGCACATTATGGTTTCAGATCACAACCCTGCTGTATAATACATTCAACATCTCTCCAAATCCAACCTCATTTTCATTAGCATTTAAATATTGTCATCATCCATTCCACTCCACATCCTCGCCATGCTTATTCCAAGTCCTGCAGCAACGATGACCTTCCATGGGGAAATAACAGGTTCCTGTCAGCCAGGATTTTGCGCCGTAGGCATCATCGAAAATTCAATTTAAAACCCCTAAAAGGAGGTTAATTCACATTCACCTATGTACCCAGGATTGTGAACAAGAGATACTAAAACAATCAGCAGATAAGTGTTATATTTGGCGTTCATGTGCATACGTGAATGAGTAAATATTTGACGAATGAACAAGAGACAGAGGTCAAATGAAATGTGTGATAAAAAGGTGAAGCTAGAACTGGACCTGACGTTAATGTATCATTCAATCGTAGCTCAAAGGTCATCCAGCCCAACAACATGCAAGGCCATCATGCATGCTTATAAAAAATGCTGTCTTAAACCGTTCCTCACAAACAAACACAAATTAATACATGGCCTGTGATAGTCTGTTCCAGGCACTGTTGGTATGTACACCAATAAAAAGTAATGCCCCAGAAATGGTACACTAACCAACATAATCACGAGCCAGTAATTGTTATATAATCTGCGTATCTAGTAAGAATGCGAACATGTGACCAATGTGCTGACTGGGATAAAGAGGGAACCCAGCCAGCATTTGTTTGTGGGGCCCGTGTGGGATGTAGATGGGTTGAAAAATGGGCCCCATATAGGATTTTCCATATCGGCCCCATGCCATTTGCCCGCATGTGTGGATTTACCCAAGATAAGATGCCCATTTTGGGCCCATATCCACTTGGTACCCAGGTAGCCCTCGCATAACCATGTGGGGCCCACTTGGGTAAAGCCATTGATGTGGGCAGCTGGCATGGGGCCATGTTTCAACCCATCGACATCCCACATGGGCCTCACACACAAATGCTGGCTGGGACGTGAAGCACTTCAATAAACTTCATGAGCGCAAAGAAAAGTCCTGACATGTTGGGGAAGACCCTCATCCTTGCTGAGATCGAGCCCACTGTCATGTCTGTATGGTAAATATGAAGCTACAGCTGACAAAAGCTTAGCTTAGCATAAGAACTGGAAACATGAAACAATTGGCCTGACCTAGTCGGGACCATATTTGTTCAGAGTTTTGGCTTGAAATCATTTAAATCATTTAAAAAGGCCTTTCACTCATTTGTTTTTTGGAAATAGTGTCATTATATAGTCAATAATCAATCTATGAGTGATAGTTTCTACTTTCTTTTTTGTTTGTTTTTTGTGAAATTATAGACTTTTCTGCCAAGCGAAACTACTGTGTATCAGTGATGCAGGAAATCTGAACAAGAATATTATTTTATATTATATTTATTTTATTCACAAGGTTGTTCTTGCTCTCACTGAAGCACTGAATATGTTTGTGGTGTTCTCTGGTCCATCTGCCCACAATGGCTCTAAAACCAGAAGCCTTTTATAAACCCACATGTAGCATTATACATTAATAGTTCACTATATTATTTATCAGGATGGCATAAATATATAATTCCATGAAACTATATGACAAAGGTGACCTCTTTGAATCATTGTTGTATGCTCGGTCCTGATTTTCTGAAGTCTATTTTACGCTGCTGGTATATTAAAGCTAATACAATTAGAAAATTGATGAGTCTATGGGTATTTATCACAGATAATATTGTAATATAATTAATATAATTAGTTCCATGTATTTCACTTTGATTTGTCCAAAAATGAAAGTGATTTCCATGTATCCTTCGTCATGGGACAGTGTCAGTGTACATAAACACAGCCCTTGACTATAAAAGTGATTAAATAAATTTATTAACTCGTGAATTTACACAGTAAGTAATCTTCTGCCAGCGTTCCTCTCTGGCCTTAACTGGAGCAACAGTATTGCCTTTACCTGTAACAGCCTACCTTTTATACTATCAAAGGTGGAAGTTGGAAAAGGTGGAACGTGCACAAAGCCTGAAGAAGAAAGCCTGGGTCAACAGAGCAATGAGACAACCCCCTTCATGCTCCCCGTTATCTTGCACTAGGGCTTCAGGGTTTGTCGAGCCAGCTGAGGCAAAGAAAGCCCGGCGCTGACGAGCTTGCTTCGTGGTACGCCCCTCAGGAGCAGTAACTTTCTGAAGTCTTGTCGACACAATGAGGTTGCCAGGCAACCAGCAGACACTTCAGGACGTTAGTGCTGTTGGCCAACAAATAGTCCAACATATAACCCCCCACATAAAACAGCAACTTGTTGTTTTCACAGTTAAGGATTAAACAAACTTCTGGGCTGCTGGCAGAAAGACAAACTGCTAATTAGGCACCTTGTGGTGGTTTTAAAATGGAACAAAACTTCACACACAGATATGCATCACAGTCATAAAGTACCTACATGTCTTTGTATCCAGTCAAAGTCAGACCTTGGGCAGCAGTGGGCTTGCATGCTGACAGGTACCCTGGTGGATCATTGGCCTTAGTGAGGCAGGTAAGCCTGAGACCTCATTACTGCTACTCATCAGGGTGTTGCTTCACCATGAGGTTTCTCATTCTTTCCACAACTCATTCATCTTTCCCGTACAGTTTACAAAACCTGCCTTATTTATTCCCCCTCACTTTCCTCAAACACGCTGATAAGACACGAAGCAACAGTAGACCTGAAAGCTCCCTTTTAAAACTCGCTTCTCTGTGAGGCCGGCGCTGCGATCATCTGCGGTGTTTGCTGTCAGTTGTGTCGGTGTTGGAACAAAAACAGAATGATTTCATATCAGTGGTTGGATACAAAACGCTCACGCACGCTACAGTTAAACGCTGTTGCTGTTTTTAGCATGGTGGCTGTGTTGTTTGGCTCTCTTTTGTTCTGTGTTGATTAGACCTCAGTGTTGTGAAATGAGGCTGAGGATGTAGCCGTCATTCACGCCTCCTGCAACACAGTGTACATGATGAGATGAGTGACAGATCAAAGGCTGACTGGGAACGTTATTAAGCTCTTTCTGTGTGTTGTGGTTAAATGTTGCCTGATTGTGTGAGGTTGTTTTTAGCTGGATTGTCAGATACCCTGCAGTCATGGATTGGTGACAGTGATTGGCTTCTGATGATAAACTGTGTTTACACTGGCATTTAAATGAGTCATGGTGATGATGAGGTTTGCAGCAACACAATGCACGTTGCATTGTCTTAAAAGAATAGTCTTTGTTGGTGTAGTGAGTCAGCGTAATGAAGTTGGAAATGGTAATTAATGAAGCTGTGTAAAGTTACCATATCTGGTATCACGATGAGAGTTAGATAACATTAAAATGCAACCTCCAGATTAACACTCCCACACCCACCCAACAAGTCAGAGATCAATTCAAAGCCAGAAACCATAAGAGACTGATCAATAGTGACACAGAGAGGTCATTGATCAATGCCGGAGGCACTATAAGTACGAGCAGCGTGCTGGTGTATTTTCATATCCCCGAAACAGAAAACTTGGCAAATTACGTGTATCATAGTTTCACAGACTTTTGCTCACATTAGAAGTGTTGTTTCAAAGACAAAGCCGTGTGTTTCCAACTCATTATCAGCTGCTCCGCCGAGCGCTCTCTGGGTAAGGTCTCTGCATTGGAAATGGATCAAATGGAGCCGGCTGAATTAATTGACTGTCGCGTGTGTTTCGACTTTGATGAGGCAAGGTGGTAGTTTGAGTAGACTCACATGGGAGCAACAGGAAATTCGGGCACGTAGAATCCATGTTCACGCGCCACTACACATGCTCTCACAAAGTACCCCTCGTTCTCCAAATGGCTTTTGTCATTCCAGCATCTTTTTGATATCCTTTGTTGTTGCCGGTTTGATAGGACTGGAAGATACTTGGCAAATTGACAGGTTCATTGGTCCGTGTTGCTTTGAAAGACTAAACAAACAAACAGACCTGCTGCTGTTGAATCCACCTGGCTGACAGTAGAAGAAAATATGATGGTTAATGCAAAGTACAGTTGTTCTGATACTCATACCTGTGTTAGAAATGCCTCTGATACTGCCTAAAATGTTGGATCAGGTATCAGTGAGCATGAGTCTATGCATTGATACAGTACCACAGAATTTATCAACTAGTGGTTCCACACCGTTAGCTGTTAGCAAAATGTTAGCAATTTGGTATTTTTTATGGCATTATTCTGTGTATGTGTGTGTACATGTTTTACAAAAGCTTTAACCTGAGCCATGGCATACCACAGTGAAAGTCATTATTTCACATCCATACGGTGTCAGCATACAGCTGATCATTTTTTGAATGAAAGAATGCATGAGTGCATCTGTGCGCGCTGCCATCTTGCCACTCTTACTGTTTATGCCTCTACAGCTGCGAAAGCCTCGGTCCAAGCATTATGCTTTTGAATTGTTCATCTCTTTGTCTTTCCGTCCATCTCATTCTCATAAAGAATGGGACAGGCTCATTCTCATTAATGCAATATCTCAAGTGGGCCTGGGGGGAATTTTCTCAAATTTGGCACAAACATCCACATGGAGACAACGATGTACTGATGAGAATTTGGTGGTCAAAGGTCAAAGGACACTCTCACCTCACAAAACATGTGTTTGGCTATAACTCATGAATTCATGTGCTAATTATGACAACATTTTAATATATATCTATCAGGATAAAATGAGGATGTGTCAAGATCTTATATCCAAAAGGTCAAAGGTCAACTTCACTGTGACTTTATAATAGTCTGGTGTGTGATGATGTTCGTACCAATTGACAAAAGGTGGAGTGGTGCTGGGGGTCGGCCATTTACAAAAAGGTGTGTAACATGACCAGACTTTGTAGGAAGACTTAGACAGACAGACAGACAGACAGACAGACAGACAGACAGACAGACAATGCATGAATGCGTAGATAAATGGGCATACCTGGTCATGGCTATTGCGAATTCACACTTGTTTTCAGCGCAATGGTCCATTGCGGTTACATGAGATCAGGCGTGGGAACTGGTATTGGGAAAGAAAAAAATTGGGTTGGAGTATCTCTGACGCAAAGACAGTGAAGCAGATGTTTATTTGACAAAGAAATACAGTATTGTGTCTCGTTGCTAATGACAGGCTGTTGACCTTAAGGTAAAGGTGAAGATGGGAGATACAGTAGGAAGATGGAAACTGGATCTGGTTCCTGTCTTTGTGCAAAGCTAGGTCCCATCGTGGGTTTATGTTTCAAAAGCTCAGTTATGAAATTGGTCTAAAAATTTCTGTCACATGACATTACAACCAAAGAGGTGCTTCTAAACAACTCCAATACCTCCATACATTTTGGAGGTATTTACTCACCATCAGACTAGCTGAATCTTAGTCATGGCGACAACTTAGAGAGACCAAACTTCTATCAAACTCCCAGTATGACTGGGGAATAAGCCAGACCTCACTGGAATTAGTAACTGTACCATTCAGAATTTCAAATTTTCTTATAAAATGTAATCTATTTTCCCTCACAGTCTGATTATATCTCTTACCATCATTTACAAGACCTTTCTCCTTCAATTATAGCCTTTTCCAGACTTGTGCCACAGTCACAGTACAAGCTGTTGTGTCTCTGTTAACTGTGTAGTTAAGTGGGGGAGACAACTGAGATATACACCACCAGAAAATGCAATATGAGATTAGATCTGTGTACTCCCTCCACAGAGGATATGCAAGAACCTAAAACTTTTAAACAAAAACTAAAATCATCGAGAAGAAAAAGGGACAGATTCTGCCAGAAATAGACGCTTAAAAGGCTGAGTCACAAAGAGCAAAACTGCAGCAGTCATTGTTCCCGTCTCTCCTACAACCACACCCTGCGAGAAATTGAGGTCATGCTGAGCGATGAGGTGAGTGATGTTACAGCCGTGTAGGAGGGCACTCGTGGCGTGACCTACATCGTTTGGCCTAGAATCAAACAGTTTCAGGGTCTGGAGGTATTATGAGGGAGAATCTCGGTGTCACATCCTGACGTTGTTGGTGTGAAGAGGTGTGGTAAACATTCAACTGTCTGTTGTTTAAGTGTCGGCCATTTTAGGTTATCTGACACAAAGGAAATGAAAACAGCCTGAAAAACCTAAAGTTAAAATACTGTGTGACGTGACCACCTACAGCGAGACTAAAGATATATCTAGGCAGTGTACACAAAGGTAGACGATGCATTTCATAGGAATCTTGTGAGATACTAGGCACATAAAATTCACAAAGCAGAGTTCATGGTTTGTATAAAAGACTGGGGAGTGTATTGTCGGTATCAAAATGTCGCCAGGGAACAAAGGGTTAAACGTGTTTGCCTTGCTGCAGTTTTCTTGCATTCAGCCCTTGCTCTCTTTCTTCCTCTCTCCTGTTTTCCTCTCTCCTGCAAGTTCCTGCAGTTGTGTGACACTCTCTGGGGAGAGGATCCATATTTAATGACCCAGCGGTAGCTGCATGGAAATGGGCCACTGTGGAACCCAGCAACAGGCCCACTGGCTGATTTTAATGCTGCACAGATATTTTAGGCAGACAGTGAACTTGTATTAATGAAAACACGTCATTCCCCAATGGGACAGCCATGGCAGGGTGCTAACTAAACTTTTCAATGGGTCATTGACTGAGAATGCTAAGCAGCTGAGGCCCGCATAAGATTGGATGGTTTTCAAATTATCCTTTTGGCATTATAGTCTCAGCACAGAGAAAAACTCAGAGCTATTGTAACTCCAATTTTATTATTTCTAACTTGTTGATTGTGCGAGACGGATAAATCAAAACAGCGACTGCTCATCAGTCTTCATTTCAGAAATTTCTGGGAGCCTCTTCGACACTTATTTATCTATTCAGGTCGAATAACTGCCTCTCTGCACTGACCTGTTATTTAGTATGAGTCTTCATAATGAAGCCCTTATCGCTCACTCGTTTTCAATAAGAGCTGTCCGTGTGCGAGTGTGTGTGGCTCTGTCACAGCTGTTTGTTTTGTTTGCTCTATCATCACGATCTCCATCTCATTATGAAGAGACTAAAGCCCAGATTGATGTACAATGTGCCTTTTAAGCTCGTCTACTCAAGTGAAAGTGCGGTGGTTTAGATCACACTGCCAGGCAGAGTGTTCGCAGAATATGAATCATGGAAATACAGAACAGACAGACACTGAGCAGGTGTCATAGTGGCAGCCTGAACCAAAAAACCTTTAGTTTAGCTTTGGTCAGAGCTAATTATTGTATGCCAGTTCAGAGTGATGAATAAAGCTCTTAATGAGGACTTGTTTCATGCTGTAACATAGTAAATCATGATGTGAAAACATTGTTTGACAATGATCTTGGCCACATCTCATATCACATCTGTCGTGAGCTTGCCATGTATGCATACAATGTGTAGCCTACAGGGTATAAACATAAGAACTTAATGAGTATTTAAGCAGCGAGCAACTCTGTGTTTGCATGTTCCACCAGCTTCCAGTGTGTGTGTGTGTGTGTGAGTGAGAGTTAATGTGTATCTGTGCGCATAAATCCCTCCAAACCCCAAAGCCAGGTTATGAAACCCATTTCACGTGTTCATCGGAGCTTGACGGGGCTCACCATGTTTGTTATGACTCCCCGTGGAGTCATTTAGCATTAAGGCCGCAGTGATTTAAACCCCAGTGTTGTGTCCTCAGGCCTAACACGTCTCTTTTAAGATTAAATGCAGCAACCTAAACATTTAGAAAGGCAGACGTTTTTACAACTACCTTTCACTCAGTGACTCCGTTTAACACTTGTCATTGCAAGTGTCTCTCGTCTGGGTAAAATCCAGATGAGATTTAAGACACTTTCGTTTACATAAATGTGAAATAGAAGTGCCCGTCTCTGTTGGCCAGATTGCAAATCAGATTACAGTCTGTCTTTGTTTTCCCAGTTTACATGCAAATCAGGGTCGGCCCTTTTCTAGTCCAGAAGGAGAGTGGCATGCTCATGAAACTGTTTGGTAATTGGCAAATGAAGAAGAAGGACCATCAGCAGTTAAGATAAACAAGAACATTTTTGTTAGCATTAGCTAACTTTCCATAACCTTTTTGTGCTTTGGGACAAAAAGCAACAGCTAATTTCAGTATAATATTAGTGTAACTTTATCTGCTGTTATCACAAGTCCAGAGGAGCAGATCATAGATGTATTTAGACAATCAGACTTTGAGTGGATATTTCCACAGACTGCTTACTGACTTGGTTACACCCTTGGAGTGGAAAAGATTACCTGTGTGTCTTGGAGAGATGGATGCAACGTTCGCTAAAATCCATCTTAAACTGCCTGCAGACTTGGTAACAATCAGATTTCAATACGTCTTAAATGCTTTTTTGATGCACTTACTTTGGATAGCCCTTCGATCCAACCAAGATGTATGAAGTGCCTCAGTGTAAAATGGAGTCTGTATTTATGCCACAAATGTCCGGCGAACTCCAGACACCATCACACATGTCAACCTTTGAGTTCTAACATTGGGCGTCTTAGCTGGTGTAATAAAGCTTAGTTAATCACAATTAATTTAGACTGTGATTATCACCCTGTCAATATGACGTTAAACCTCACACAATGTATACGAACATCCATCAGGCTCTAACAGCCAATTGGCCCTGCTTAGTATGCAGGAGCAAGGAGGGCTATAAAACGGCTCATTGCAGGTGACATCCTCCTGAGGGCATTCTGCCAATATAAAGGCTGAAAACTCATTCTTTCTGGAGCACCAATTCATATTCATTACTTTCTCACATCTGTGGAACATGACAGATTGATTGAGACTGCCTGAAAACGCAGACCCAAACTGTTTCTCCGTTAGCCAACTTTCCATCAGCAATAACCGCATTCCTGTGTGACTTGATTAATTATCGCTGGTGTCTCAGGAGCGCAGCGCCAACTGTACAGGGCCTGGGTGGAGACAGGATAAGAATGAAGCGGCTGAACATCAGGGAGAGTAGGGCACTCTCAAAGAGGGTAACAGTAGTGTCCACAAGACCAGAGGAGGAAATCTTTGAAGGGGAAACTAAGGATGATGCGCATTAACTAGTTCACTTTACAGTAAGTTTCCAAAGGCAGGGGTGGAGGAAGTAGTTACATATACATCTAAAGTGACAGCAATAGAGCAAAGTAAAACCACTCTGTTATATGTAAGTAAGTCTTGCATTTAAAATGTTATTCATGTAAAAGTACAGAGGTATCAATAAAATGTGTTTAAGTAAAAGTAAGTACCCATAGACTGTTATTGCTGTGCTTAGCAGCTGTAGCTTATTTTAATTTACATACAGCAAGCCACACTCACTTTATTAGGTACACCTGTACAGTGTAATGCAATACAATACGTCTGTTCTACTATAAAGTCTACTTTTATGATAGCTAAAGAGGAATTCTGGTGTCAAATGGATTTGGAATATATTGTACATGATCACAAGTTCAAATCTTGTGTTGGGCACCAAACCGCGCTGATGCGATGCATTCTGAACTCGGCTGTTTTTAGCCGATTCCTCCAGAAGGCTAATGCTGCTAGCACTCAGGGCATGTCTCCAGGTGAAATGAAATAGCTGCCATTAAACCACTTACAAGGCTCAAAGTAGTATATAAGTACCATTTAAAATGAGGCATTCACAACTTTGTAAGTGCACAGTTTATTAAAAATGACTGTTTACAGAGACAGTACAGTGGTTTTCTGGTCGCTGCCATTTTGAATTCAAGTCAAAACAAGTCAATTGCTGAGCGCAAATCGTAGGTGTTGTTGACAGAAGAGGGCTGACCATGGGCTGTACACGTGAGCAAGGGGTGACCGGGATGTGTGTAGAGCACGAGCTTGGATGACACCTTTTGAGGAGAGGAGAAGATGAGAAGAGGAGTTGGTGATCGCATCAGTGCAGTTTGAACTTGTGATCATGTACAATATATTCCAAATCCATTTCAAACCCCCTTTAAGGGTTTTTTTTTTTTTAAGGTATTAATTTAATTATATCTTTTAGCACTGAGGTCATAGTTAATGACGGTGTTGTGCTGGATTGCATCATGCAGAGAGGTGTTTCTAATATTTGACCCCTTTCATGAATGTAAATGTATCTACACATGTCCGACAGTGTCACTAAAAATGGAACATTAAAAACTTAATAATGGTGTATTTATGGCAAGGCTGAATTGCAAATGATTGTACAGGTTTACCTGATGAGAGGACCACTCAGTCTGTGATGATACACTGTATTCTTGAAATTGTAATTTGTAAAATAACTACTTACAATGACTGTCAAATAAGCAAATTAAAACAAGCAAAAGTAAAATATTTCCCACTTAAAATAGCTTATGCAGCTGTAAGTACAGCCCCAATTCCAAAAAAGTTTGGATGCAGTTTGAAATGTCAATAAAAAAATAATGCAATGATTTAAAATGCTTTTAGACCAATGTTCGGTGTACAAAGACCAGATATTTAATATTCAAACTGATAAACTTTGTTTTTTGTAGGTATACACTCATTTTAAATTTGATGCCTGCAACACATTATGAGAAAGTTGGGACAGAGACATGTTTACCACTGTGTTGCATCACCTCAGTGTTTGGAGACTGAGGACACTCATTGTTAAAGTTTTGAATGTGACAATGTCACCCATTCTTGCTTGTTATTCAACTTGAGTTGCTCAACAGCCCAGCGTCTCCATCATTGCATTTTGCTTTCAATAATGCTTCACAAATTTTCAGTGGGAGACAGGTCTGGCCTGCAAGTAGGTCAGTCAAGTACCTGCACTCTTTTACTACAAAGCCCCGCTGTTGTAACATGTGTACAATGTATGTTAATATCTTGCTGGAATAAGCAGGGATGTCCCTGAAAAACGTTTTCCGGATGGCAGCATATGTTGCTCCAAAACCTGTATGTACCTTTCAGCATTCATGGTGTCTTTACAGATGTGAAGGTTACCAATGATGCCACGGGCACTAACACCGCTATACCATCACAGATGCTGGCTTTGAACTCTGAGCTGGTAACAATCTAGATGCTTCTTTGCCTCTTCAGGCAGGGGACATGACTTCCATGATTTCCAGGAACAATTTTTGAAATGTGGACTTGTCAGGCCACAGCACATTTGTGTCAGTCCACCTCAGATGAGCGGGCCCAGAAGTGTTTCTGGAAGGTGTTGATATATGGCTTTTACTTTGCATGCTAGAGTCTTAACTTGCATTTGTAGCTGCAGCATTAAATTGTGTTTACTGATGATGATTTTCCAAATTGTTCCAGAGCCCATGGAGTAATGTCCTTGATACAGTCATGCTGGTTTGGTGATATCTTAAAAAAAATGCATATTAAACTGTTCATATGATACCTCATGAATTAGCATACAGTGAATGACGGTACTTAACGTAAAGTTACGTAGGTTAGGTTTAGGCAAGTAAAGTTACGGTGGTCAGATTTAGGAAAAGAGACATGGCAATAACATACGTTACAATGACTCAAAGTTCATTTGGTTTAACACGGTTCTAAATACTGGCCTTGTGAGAGAAAGTCCCATGTTTCGTGACCCATCCGCCACGCCAACCTGCTTCACTGGGGGACTCTGTCTTTCTTGTCTTACATCAGTATATCGGTCACATAATCGCAGCCTTTCAGTTTATGTCGGCAGTACACAAATAACTGGCTCGTGATCATGTGGGATATATAAAAGTTGGAGGTATACATATGAACAATGCATGAGAAAAGCCTGCTGTGTTTAGGCATCTGAAAGAAATATTGAAGTCTTCAGCTTGTTAGATGCTTATCTGCTCACTAGCTAGCAGATAACTTTATCTGTGTGCCAATTTGTGGAGGGTAGTACAAAGTGGGTTTATCAGAGCTGCTTTAGAAACAACTGCCTGCTCAGTCTGACAAACAAGATCGGTGAGAGCAGCGAGAGTGGACCAAAACTTTTCATTTGTAGTGCAGAAAACCAAAGCAAGGAGCTGAAAGATGTGAAAACCTTCTGCACAGCTTGGACGAACTTCAGAGTCAGGTGTGGGCAAAACCTTTCACATTGGGCCTACACATCACTGTGGCTTTAAGTTGCTTTAATACTGCAATATTGTAATACTTGGGTCAATGTAATTAATCTTACTCTGTCCGAAAGAAGAGCAAAAGAGTTGATTTATTATCAGACTGTGCATCTGAGCATTAGAAGATCGATAGCTCCGATACCTTTTCAACTTCATTTCCTCAAGAAAAACAATTAGCCTACAGAAATCAATCAACCCCTGACATGAGTTAAAGCTGCAATTCACGGTTTGTCGTAAACTCTCAGAACTTTGAATTCATGTTTTGACAGTAGGGATTATAAATCCCGCTTAGCGACAGCCCCGCTGATGTGTGTATTGATGGGTCTCTGTTTGCCTGTGGAGCAAGCGAAGATGGTGACTGTCTATCTGGGCCCAGCTGTGGCTCAGCAAGATAAGAGCTACCTGGCTGCTATCTCTCTGACTTTGATGAGTACAGATGACAGAGGATGATGGACAGCAAACCTTATTATGGATTTGACATTCAGATCAGGGGGATCAGAGGTACAGACACAAGGCCTCAGAGGGCATTGACGGAGGCCGTCTGTGGTCCTGACTGTCTGCTGGAACCCTGCGTTTGTATGACAAGGCTCGGGGCTTTGCTTCCGTCATATGGTTGAGGTTCCATTGATTTAGATTTCAGTGATAAAAGACTAGATAGACAAAGTCAGTTTAAATTGTAAAAGTAGGAATCAATTTCAAATATATAAACGCTCACTTTTCACTTCAGTATGCTCATCTAAAATGTTTTCATTGTGATAACACAGACAGATAATCTCCGGCGTTGTTCAGAACATGTCTCTTTTTGTTCTTTCTGATGAACAGCATAGATCTCAGACATATAGAGGCTTTACATGAAAGCTGATCATTTATCTTGATGCATCAAGCTGCCACTCTGTGGCTTTTAAATGTGATCTCGGCATCGTGAGCTTCAACGATAAAGATCCTCCAAGATAAGTGTGCTCATAAAAGATGAGCCACACTCTGAGTCAATCGCAGTAGCTCCAAGGACACTTGACCTCAACCCGTCTAAAAATAAGTTGATATTTCTTCCTCCGGTGGCAGTTTAAGAGTTTCTTGGTCGCTCTCAGTGAGATACGTTTGGCGGGGAATTTGGAGGTTAAAAAGATAAGGATGTTGGGGATAGTCAGTCTTCCTGACTTATAAAAGGAGGACAGGAACACCAAGCTGTCCCTGATGCATTTAACAGCAGTTTGTCATCGACCTTGTGGAAAAGCCGAGACAGAAAAGACACAAATTCTTTTCTGTTGTTTCAAATAGTTTCAAATGTGCATTATTATTTCATCCAGTCGGTTCATTAAAAGTTGATGGTGAAACAAAAATAACAGGCTGCAGTCAAATATTACAGCATTCTTGCACTGTGGCTCCTGGCTTGCACTAAGTGTAGAAAACCAAAGCAATAACTGCTTGTCACTCAAGATGTCACCAAAAATCAAGAGAAAACCTATCAAGAGTGTTTTTATTATTGCCTTTCCGAAACCAAGACCACAACCGCAGAGAGGGATCATTTAAACACTATGTTTCTTTCCTGCAAACATTAGCATGTTGCTAACTAGCTTACCACCTAAAGTAGAAATTATAATGTAGTGGTAACATGTAAGGGCATGGAGCACTTTACTAGCTACATTATTTTGTGGGGTTACAGGTCGCGTTAGAATAAGGCCAGTCTCATAAACTAAACATCAAAACAGGGATTATTTTAGAACGTAAAGAACAGCAGCCTATGCTCAGTGGTGTTGGTATGGGCAGGTTAAAGGCCTGTAAAAGGCCAGAAAAAGAGGTGGGTATGCCCTGTACACCTTCCGCTATACCACTGATTATCCATCCATCCATCCGTTTTCTAATCGCTTATCCTCTTGAGGGTAGCGGGGGGGCTGGAGCCTATCCCTGCTGACATTGGGTGAGAGGCAGGGTACACCCTGGACAGGTCGCCAGACTATCACAGGGCTGACACATAGAGACAGAC
>JAPZEB010000023.1:3795580-3805769 GCA_029783705.1 Chaetodon striatus | reverse complement strand
CATTCACACCTAGGGACAATTTAGAGTCACCAATTAACCTGCATGTCTTTGGACTGTGGGAGGAAGCCGGAGTACCCAGAGAGTGCTAACCACTACACCACCGTGCTGCCCACCTCTGATTATACTCTTACCTCTTTCCTTTTCAGATTGTTCTTTAATCAGACTAACATGTTCTACTCTACTTTCTTCCTAGCATCAGTCTTTGCTGTATGATATGTAGCCATCAAAGGTACGTTACACCGCGTGGGATGGGGGCGCCATCTTGTGAGGTACACTCTGTGTTAACTCTGTCTACCAAAGTGTATGCACTCAATCCAAAAACAAGACAGTTTACATTTTCCAGGTATGCGAGTGGAGGAAGCACTTTGGTATCTGTGTCAAAATACAGTCACTTGAACACCTTAGCAGGCACAGATAACAGAGTGTGTTCCTCACAATATGGTGCCCCACAGCTGATGTCATTCTGTATTGCATATTCAAAATCTTTTAACATGGTTCTTGTTTTAAAACTGCTGGTCAGAGACAAAATTTTCAACCACTCACTGAGTTCATTTTTTATGTAAGTGTCAAAAGGTGATTCCTTGTGAATGCAGCATGAGGGGGATATCTAGGCAGAAATAGAACATTATATTCATAACTATTCATTCGTAATTTCATTGTATAATCCCCTAAAACTAATAATTGTTGTGTTTTTGTGACCTTAGAATGAGCCATTTCTATCGACATACGGAGCGGGTCTTCTTCCACTGAGTCAGCCATGTTGTTTCCATAGTAAACCAGAACAGACTAACTAAACACTGTCTCCATATAGGGCAATTTCTGCTTTTCAGTTGAAGTTTCAGCTGGTTGTAATCACCAACCTCATTGCTGTTGCCACTACATCCTCAACACTGGACCTTTAATTAGCTTGACAACTAGAGCTGATGAATTAGCTTGCCATCTTTCAGTTGTTATTAACTAGAACTGAAAAGCCTCTTTTGTCCACCTTGGAAATTAAGAACTTGCAGTTTTTTGATGTCCATAAAAAAACCTTGTCAACTTCAGACGCTCATTGTTCTCCACATGCAACCTGCCACACAAAATACACACTCCTCTGTATAAAAGAGGCATTCATGGCAAAACTGTGAAATGGCTCGCTCTGATGAATGCATGATTCATTTCTTATGTGCGTCACTGTATCTATTTTGTTTGAAGAGCAATCATACTTTGCTCTTTCTTTATATAAAAGGCCAGGTAAAGTGCTCCTACACCTCACTGATTTATGTAATCCAGGTCTTTCATGTGACAGCTGTATAGCAGGTTTTGGATCACATTATGCCTGTTTATTTGAGATGGTGATGAGAAAGTTAAACCATGAAAGGGTCTGATCGACCTGTTCCTCCCCTCCGCACGCACAGGGACAGGCTGATATGTGGGGTTGTTTAAGGCTTTAAAACAGCGCATTAACACACCCACAATTCTCCAAATTAATACCATCAAGATGAAGCCAAGCCGGAACTATATTACAGGCCCACATATTTGGACGCTCGCACAATCATGGGACCTGTTTGGATCGAACACGAGCATGCAAACACAAACAGGCAAAACCCCACTTTGTAAACTTACCCTCCACCTAAGGACAATTCAGTGAAGTCTAGACTCAATAATCAGGCATGAATCAGCCTTAGAGCCCACTGTGCTGGTCTTACACACACACACACACACACGCATACTGTACACACACACAGCCAGGTTCTTGCGAGTTAATTAGAAAGCGGTGCTGACGGGAAAGAGAAGAGCTCTGAGGCCTCTTTCTCCATCAGTGGCTCCTAACCAATCTTACCAATCTTCTCTAATCAGGTTTAACTCTATCTGACTGTGAGGGGAAAAAGAGGCGATGCAGGGTGAGCTTGAGATTTCTCAGTCAAAGCGCTCAGACTGAGTGCTTCCACTTCCCCTTTTTACCTGCACTTGGTTTGTAACGTGATTACAGCTCAGGGTAAAAAGCTTTGAAGTGGCATCCAAATTCACTCTGTGGTTGAAGGAAATAGATCCTAATTCACACCAGGTGTAGAGAAGACCTTTGTGTTTGGGAAATGGGTATTGAATATTTCACAAATTGGTAACATTGTCTGAGCTCATCCCTCTGTTGTACTGTGCACTGCTGAAGATGTGAGGCATCTATTAGTGAGACTCTTTTTAAAACTGGAAACAGTGCAGAACACACACTGGAGTCATTCTTTATCTTCATCTCATCTTTTATGCTCCAAGACACACTTAAATTCTTACAGATGACTAGTAGATACAAGCAACATTGAACTTTTGGAATGAAATATGCACATGCATTTTCTTGCCAAGGATTAAATTACAAGTTTGACATTAATGTCGTAGGCTATTTGCCTGTTTTGTAAATATGAAAATGGTTTTCGCAGACTTCACCAAGTCATTTAAAAAAACTTTTTTTGACAACATTTTAGCAACCAAAGTATAATAGATCAGCAGGGATTATATTTCCCAGTAGCATGTGATAATTCTTAATGACAAAATGAATTAAATTGTGAGCTGGATAGGACCTCCTAGCAACTGTAGCTAGCAATAATGACAGTGTGTACTACAACATACATAAATGGATTGAACAGCCTCCTGCAGCACAGCCCACTGTCGAAACAATCCCACTTTTTTGGTGTATTTCCCAACAGCCTGCAATCAGATACAAAAACACTGCATTACTAACATTACTGCCTGTCCAAGGAAGAAAAGCATTTAAAACCTTTAGACAGGAGACAGTTTAGTTTAACATGAAGACAAGCAGCAAGCAGAAACAGCTTGATTTAGACCCTGTGTAAACTACAACTTGTCATTTTTATACTCTGCTTTTTGCACTACTTAAACAAACTAGATGTAATCTGTTAATTACTGAGCTTTTGTGGGGCTGGTAATCAGATTTGGTGTATTTACCCATGCACTGTACTTGAAGGTGCTACTGATATTAGCCTCTCCCCTTCCATTGCATTAACGTCACTACACCCCTGTTGCCCGAAGCACAAGTGGTTGCCAGTTCATTGCACAACCTGCATATTTCATGGTCCAGTGGAGTGAGACTCAGACAGACTCAGCCATGTTTAGTACTGCATCTTTTGTGGGAATGAATTCGTTTTGCAACATGTAGCGATACATTAGCTTTAGATGTAGGTTACATTGTGAAGTGGTGTTTAAAGATTCGTGTAACTTTATATGTTGTTATTTTTCAATATAGCTAGCTGGCTTTAGGTAACACTGTGTCATGACCGCAAAAGAAAGGCCACTGATTTAAATTGCAGGCAAGGAGTGTGAGCTCTGTACTAGGGAGAGAGTCTGCCTCCAGAAGCAGTTACGGGGCTATCTGTTAGCATTACACGGCTAACATTACCAGTAATTATTTATGTATTTAATGACAGAGCAGAGCCATTTTGGAAACAGTGTGAGTTCACTGGGACCATTTAATGGCTCAGTGTCTGATGTTTGCCACTGCTGCTATGTCAGCTTTTGCTAATTGGACAGACGTTGAACCGACGGTTCACCCCCCCCCGCCTCATCTGGCAGCTACAAAGACTCTTGATTGCTAACAACAGCATGATGCCACATGATACCAATGCTGTTATACTATTGGCTTACAAGTCTTTTTAGAATCTGACGTCAACGCAGACCAACCTGGTCTCATTTCAAAGTCATGAAAGAATGTTTTCCTTTCGGCATGATACACAGCAAGGCATTGTCAGTGTGTAACGGCACCCAATGATGTCAGGGGAGAACAGGGCTGGACAACAACTCAAGTTAAGGGAGCAAAAAGTTCGACTAGGGTGGATGGTGGAGGGGTCCAACAAACACCAATTTTCACCCAGGAGGCCAGTGTTTACTTCCCGTATAAAGGTATATTTTTCAAAAACTAACCATGTGCTTTTGTTGTTGAAGGGAAAAAAAGTCAAATCACAGTGTTATACCGACGTAGTATGTTCATTTTGAAAGAGATTGTATGCAAACTGTACATTTCCTGTGAAAACGGAAATGTATTTTAAAAAGACAAAATACCTGAATGGCTGAAGTTGACATGGCACCCCAGAACAAACACACACACTAAACACACCCAGGATACCTTGCACATCATGTGTTGACGTGGAAAGTCCAAGCAACGATATGTGACAAGATCGGAGTGTGAATGTGTACCAGCAGGTCATCAGTATCAGCTGATGTTAGCCTTAAAATTAACTATTGGAATCGGCCTACATTCAAATTTAATAACATATACCTTATCCTGAAATGGGACATTCTGCATGAGTGCTATGAAAGTATATTTTATTACTTATAGTTTTGTGCTTTTGCTTTACTGCGTGGGTTCATTTTTAGCATATAAACATACCACAGTGCTATCAATCTTCTCATCTAACTCTCAGCAAGAATATGCATCTCCCAAAAATGATGAACTATTTCTTTAAATACCCTCCATTCTAAAGCCTTCAGGTTGAGCCCATAAATATCTTTCACCTCCTTTCATTACATCTGCTTGTTGTGTTACTTGCTCTGCAGCATTTTGGCCGCAGCAGCATCTGTCAGGTGCCACCGGGTAAGAAGGAGGCAGGTGGCTCGGAAGGCCCGGTGGTGGTGAACGTAATGTTCGTCATGTCATCTCCATGTTGATGCATCGTTTCACAGGACGCAGCCGCCGTCTGCCAAGAGGAACAGTTAGGGCACTGCAGATGCTCTCTCATCTCCTCTAATGGTGAGGACCGCCTCACTCACACACACACACACATAGACCATCACACACACTATCACAAACTCACACGCACAGATTTCCCACTGCTTTCATGGCTGCTGCTCCAATTACTCTTGCTAAGTTGAACAAATCCATCAGAAGTAAGTGAAGGAGTGACAGTGGCTCATTTGCTATGACAGTCATGTCTGTTTGGGCACCATCACAGGTTGATTTCACAGTGAAGTCAACAGGAGACAGTCAGTGATGCAGTTAATTTATTTAGGGAAACATTTGAGAGGACACCCTCCACAACACTGCCTGTATACAAGATGAACAAATTGGGATATTTTACAGCTAAATCCCAAATAAAAAACAGGTAACGTTCACAATAATTCCACAACGCACACAGAGAAGAAACAAGCTGTTTATTATTTAAGGGGATAGCAAACGTCGACTTTAAGAACCAGACTTAAACTGCGGTTTCGCAATGACTGAGCATTTGTCACATTACTGACAATAATGATCAACTCTTATCTCACGGAGTGCTTCGGAGTGCTTTTTAATGTTCGCCATCAAGAGGAGGAGGAGAAGAGGAAGGAATCCAATTTCCATCTTATGCATAAAGCTATTTCCAGGAGTTCTCAATCCTTTACTCCTCTAATTAATCAGAATTTATCACAATGTAAAAATAGAAATTGCGTGCTTGTGTGTGCTCTTCTAACATGAACAGATTTGTTTAACCTCGTCTTATCGCCATGAGCAGCTACATGCTCCCATTGTAACGTACTGGGTTTGTTTCTGCTCTGCTGTCGTGAGGTATTTGCTTACAGTGTGGTCACAGCCACCAGTGGTTTATGCAGTGAAACAGAAAGTCTTTATCCTGCTGACCCAACACAGAAGTTAATGTGCTGGACTCTGCTGGAGAATTGCTACACCAGGAGCCTTACTATTTTGCAGTGTGTGTGTGTGCATTTGTGTGTATGTGCACTGGTGTGCTGCATGTGTGTACGCTCAGCCATTTTTGTTCACACTGTGTGAATATATGAAGGGTGTAAGATACTCGCAGCACCATTAGAGACACTCTGATGACAGTTGTAATGAGTCAGGAATCACTCAGAGATTAGCATCATTAACCTCTGCTGCTGCCGCTGTCGATTCTCCAGGCTTCTGTTATTTCAGCCATGATTTTTTTTGCATCGGAAAAAAAGGAAGGGTTTCCACATGAGATTTTCCTCTCCATTTTTTCATGTTTTTATTTTCTCGCAGCGGCAAGCATTATTTTACATATTGCATTTGCATATTTTGGCACAACTCGTCAAAAGGAAAAAACTACTTTTATGAAGTCATGCATTCTTGTTCTGCACAAAAGCTGAAGGGAGGTGGTCGGGGTTTTGCAGGACTTGGACACTGGAGGTTTGGATTTGAGTTCTCTGTTCAGTTTGTGGTTAGGTTTAGGCTACAAAAGTTCAGTTCAGTTAAGGTTAGGAAGAGATTGCAGTTTGAGTTTTTCCAAATTCAACCAAGATAATAGTTGTTCCCCAACTTCAAAGGTCAAGTGTTGAGGTTGAGGTGAAGGAGGCCTCAGGATTATATATCTCGTCTGGCCTGGGAATGCCTTGGGATCCCCCAGGAGAGGGTGGAAAGCGTTGCTGAGGTGAGGAAAGTCTGGGATACTTTACTCAGCCTGCTGCCCCCCTGCCCAGGCCCCGGATTAGCGGATAAAACATTCATAACTATGTTTTCATTCGTGTATAAACCCTGAAAACACAACTCCCTGTGCTTTCATTAGCTTAGAATGAGCCGTTTACACTCACTGGCCACTTCAGAACTGCCTTAATTCTTAATGGCGTAGTTTCAACAAGGTGCTGGAAACACTCCTCAAAGATTTTGGTCCACATTGACACGATAGCATCACACAGTTGCTGCAGATTTGGCGGCTGCACATCCATGATGCCACCACCTTATCTATTGTAAACTATTTTATTTGCAGATAAAACCAAAAGAGAGTGCATCTGAGGTGTGAAAACTGTGTGCACACACCGCTGTGACTAGTGCAATGGGTCAAAATTGAACCAAGAAGTTGGTCTGTAAGCAACATACACATTCTTTCCCAAATATGTCTGGCTAACCTGGAGTTTTGTGTAAAACATGTATTAGCCTCTGATTGTTTGTGTTGACTTTGTTTCTTTCCAGCAATGTTGACACATCCTTGAGTCTCAACACCTAATCTGCTGCGTGCAAAGCTAATATTACCATCAGGAATGATGGCCAAAATTCTAAAAGTAGGATTTAAGTTGTAATAAAGCAGAATTATCCGTTAATACTTCACCTGCTTTGCAGGATCTAAATTTATTCATATTTTCCCAGAGGATAGGATAGATTTTATGTTATCTTTCCTTACTCATGCATCTGCTGCAGGCTTTTCTCCTCCACTGCATCTCATCCATCCTCACCTCTTGATACATCCAGTGTCTGCCGCCAGCTTTGCCTGAAGATTTAAGACCCCTGGCCTTACCAGCAGGCGATGTCCACGGTGCCTACAGCTCCCCCGTAAACACTGACCACTCATTCATTTTCACCCCGTCCCCCAAGGTCCATGGCCATATAGCAAGAAGCATGACAGCCAGGGGTCCGGTCCCAGGCCCTCGGCCCCACAGCCGCTCAGCCCTGATAGCATAGAGAGCTGCACATGGGCTGCCAGCTGATAAATGAGCTGACAAGCCCTCTCCCCGTTACTCATTTCCCTCCTGAGGGAGGTACAGAAAAGAGAAAAAATAGAAAGCATTAGAAAGGGAGAAAGAGAGGAAGACGGGAAGAAAAAAAATGAATTGACTTTGCGGCAGGGCTATTTTTAGCAAGCCTGTAATGTGCTCCATTAGTTTGAGAGGGTACAAGAGGGAGGAGAGGGCTGAGGGGGGTTAAGGAGGGAGACAGGTGAGAGAGAGGGATTGAGTGGAAGATAAAGGGATGGAAAAAGGTGAGGGGCAGCATGGAGGAAAGGAGGAATGAGCCTGATGCAGAAAGATTAGAGATAAAAGGAATGATGGCAGAAAAGAGGGATTAAGCCAACAGCATGTCATTAAAAAGCAAAGACATATAACAGTGAACATGACAAGAGAATACATTGTGTTTGCTTACAATCATTTCTTGAACTAATTACCTCTCTGCTGCTCCACAGTGACTCCACGTGAACATCCACAGTGTTTTCTCCCCCTCTCTCGTTAAAGCTGAATTCTAATTTTACTCGGCATTGTGCTGCGGCTGATGTATGTCTGAAGTGTGGTAAATAGATCTGACAAAAAAAGTTGTTAGGTCTGTTATCTTCCGTGACAGGTAATTACAAAAGACACCCTCTACAATGTCGCGTAAAGTGTTTTTGTGCATTTTTCTGTCAGTTCTTATTCCTATATTCGCCGTGTTTGGCTGCAAACACATTTTTCATCAAAAGAAAACCGGTCTCTGTCTGGCCGGGGGTCTGGGATCGTGTTCAGCTTTAGTTAGGATAGGACAGGAGTGTATCTGTAGATAAGACAACACAGGCAGTGTTTGGAGAAAAGGTTTTCTGTATACCTTGGCTCACACAGGCTCATTGTTCACATCCAAGACAATCTGCCTGATACCGCGGGTTCTGCTTCACCATAATTAGCAACAAGGCCCTAGTCGGCCATTTTGGCTCTGTGTGGCCTATGTGGACTTAGATTTCCTGGCAACCCAGCGCTGCAGACACATTAGCAGTAAATAACGCAACATGCTCTTCATTCTGGATCTACAGTAGGTCTTAAAACTGGAGTCTTCCCTGTCTAGGACTCAGCGAAATGCGTGAAACGATCCTTTTAAAGGGCTTCTTATTGAAATAGGGAGCAGTCCAGAGAAATTTACGCTGATATCAAGTGGACTTTAATGCTTCCTCGACATCTATCATACGGGCTTTTACAATACAGCTCAGACAAAGTCTTGTTTTCGAAGCATAGTGAGAAGAGAGAGCTTCAATCTGTTGACAGAGGACCCCTGCCCTCCCCAGCCACGCTTCATTACCATCATTCATCTCACAATTACTTGATTTGGTTGGTCAGAGAAAGTCTGGAGCAGCAGTTTTAGTGCCAGTTTTACCACCCGCGCCACAAATCTGCAGCTCTACCACGATCACATGTGTGTTTGAACGACTTCCTACCATTTGTATTGTTCGACCACAGCAGGGTGATAAGCTGTAAACAGAAGGGCAGCGGGCAGGAGGAGAGAGAAATAAAGAGAGGGGGGAGAAAAAGCTGTTTACATTAGATGTTCTCCGTTACAATCGGAGCACACAAAGCTGTGGTCTGCTGCCCACAAACACAATCCAGTAACCTGTCAAAGTGTCACAAGCTGGATCTACACAAACAATAAGCGGTCTCATGCTCTAATGGACCTGAATGAAACACAAACACATTTCTCTGAGTGTCTCTATCATCTCTGCAGCAGGGTTCATTTTGCAGCACAAGCAACATGGATTGAGGAAAAAGCACTAGTATGTAGCCAGTATATCAAACCTTGCAAGAACCATATGGATCCATGCAGATGCATATTGCATATTTAAAGCTGCACCTGTTCATATTTCTGTGTTAAACAATGGGTCACATGACTAATGTGAAAGTGCTCACTCTGGAAAGAAGTGGCTGGACCTACAAAGAATTTTCATCCCACTCTGCAGGTCCCCTGAGCTCCCCCGAATGTTTTAGCTTCTTTCAGCTCGGTGTTTTGGTTTGTCCCGCTCTGCTCTCTTTGAAACTATTTAACTCAGTTTTACCAACTATGCAGCCTCCTCATCATCATTCTACAGCAGTAATATGAGTGCAGGGAACGTGCCACAAGTGTTAATGAGGCATAGCAGCGATCACAATGGGACTGCTTGTCCTGCTGCATTTTATCTGCTACGTTGTTGCCTTGGATACTTGCCTGTCTGTGAGTATTGTGTTTTATCAACCGTTTGACACTGTCAGCAGATTATACAGCCATGCATTTTTCTATTGCTGTAACCTGAGTCTCAAATTGAGTTAACTGGGATGGATAGCTGTGGTACAGTATAGCTGTAGTTGTATTTCAAAGTTGGAGTTGTACTGTGATAGTTAAATGAATATGGGCTTGATGTAATGTCTGCTCACAGTTTGTGCATTTTGTTGTGGTTTTACACTTGTATATCTTAAAACTTTAATAGCTCGGGCTATTATTTGCTTAAATAACTGAAATCAACAGGCCTATATTTGGGACAGGCTAGGAACAAATTGCTTTAAAGACATTTTGTATGTCAAAGCGCATTGAGATTACTTTGTATGAGATTCGCTATATAAATAAAATTTGATTTATTGTTTGACTGATATGAGACAGGCTTTAAATTCCTGTCACACAAAACTGTTGCTCAGCAAAAATGGGAAATACAATCAAATTGTTTATTTAAACCAGTATTTGTTTAAAAATTAGGCTTCAGATGAATCAGTTATGAAT
>JAPZEB010000023.1:3758207-3775790 GCA_029783705.1 Chaetodon striatus | reverse complement strand
GTAGTATAAGTAGTAAAGGCTGTAGTAGTATAAATAGATGAAAAATGCCGATATATAATGTTTACATCGTCTGTAAAATGGCACTTCGGCTGCTTTCATCTCTGTATTTGAGACTCAGAGACATGCACACACGTTCATGTCTGTGTTTGGGTGACTTGTATCACTTGAATAAATCATTCATCAATATCTGATGTGTAATTTAAGTGTTCCCTCACTATTTTTGAGCAATGCGTTTCCCTCTTTAACAAGTTTTTAGTGAATGAAATGGTGTACGAGAGAGCACCAGCTGACAAGCGTGTTAGCCAGCTACTCGTCAACTAGCTGTGGGAGCACTAGGTGCTATGTCACCAAACTTCTACAACCAAATATTTCACAAAGACATGCAGATTAATTTCTGGCTTTAAAATGTAACATTAAATAAACCTATGAACTGCATATTTTGAGCTTTATTTTCCTCTCTAACAAGTTTTCAGTGAAATAAATGTGTACTATGGATTAGTGCTGGCCTGGCTGATCAGCAAATTAGCAGTTAGCTCACCAGCTACACTGTCACCAAACTGCTAGAGCCAAATATTTTACAAAGAAACACAGCTTTATTTCTGGTCTTAAAAATATACCAAACTTAAAAACTTATTTGTGACTGACTGCATATTTTTAGTTTTATTGTAGGATATTTATGTTTTCATTCCAGACATCATGAAGCAGGATTGAGAGTGTTTTGTAACAACCTATCATTATGTGGACACCTGCTCTGTAGCCGAGTGAAGCAAACAGCTTTGCTCCATATTAGAAAAGTTGGCCCCCAAGTTTGCATGAACCGCAATTGGAAGTTGTACTTTTCCATTTCACTCCATTACTGCGACGCTGGCACAGAACAGATAGAAATCCAGATGCATACGGTCAATTACAAGCTGTTCAGGCCCCAAAACCATTTCAAAAACATTTATCCCTTTTAGAAACCGTCTAAAACAGGAACAGCCCTGAAATGACTTCAGATCACTCTGACGGGGACAGCAAAGGGCTTCATGGATGGTATGTCAGTGGCTTCACTGCTGATTTTGGCATTAGAATAAACATGCCAGGAACGATTACTGACAAGATGTCCTGTTCTAAAGAATACCTGTTTATCCTTGTCGCCAAGATAAGGTTGAAATGCATCTGTAATCCCTCTGCTGCCGTCTGTAAACGAGATGAGCCTCATAACCTCAATCCCTTGATTTAAAGCTAAAGAATTACTCTTTTATTCCTCAGTTCTGCTCTCATTAAACCTTAAGATCTAGAGTTGAGCACCCCACATTCGTTATGTGTTACACTAAATCAATATCTCTTTAGGTCATATTGCAGAGTATTACTACACACCATGTAATGTATTTCTACCATTATAATGCTATTAGGAGTCTGTCTGTGCTCTAATATGATTAACTGAAACGTCTTGACTCACTGGGGGTTCTGCAGTGTGAAAAAAGGGAAGTAACGGCTAACCTTGTCCTGTGACAGAAGTTTGGAGCAGATGATTTGTTACAGCCTGCAAACCTGGGCCTTAAATCATCAAGTCTCTAACTACTGATCTGGACAAGTCATATATTACGCAATTCTTCCCTAAAAGTCTCAGACCATTGCTCTTTTTTTGGTGCACTGTGGAGCTTTATGGCTGTGGCCTTCCAAGTACATGGCTATGCGAGACCTTAATCTAAACAGCCGAGGCCCTCGGGCGAGCTTTGACAACTTATTATCTAGCCATGCCATCTGCACCAAGAGACAAGGAGAATGTACGCTGCCATCCTCAGGCTGTAGCAAAAGACTCATTACGGCTTACATATACACTACTGTATGTTTACAGAGGGTGATTAGTGGAGCATGGCTGCCAAGGTACACCCCAGTGCTCCAGATGGCTGGCTTTCAGATGCTCCTTATCATGCACACTCAGACACTCGTCACCGGGGCCTCACAGACAGACGGACGGACTGAGAGACACCCAGGCAGCACTTTGATGATGTCAGCCGCGAGGGACCTTTGAGAATGCTCCGTAGACGTATTTGCATTATCCCTCAATTTGCAGCACAAAGAGAGGGCGGCGTGGCGATAATGTAAATAATTATCTAGAGCGTTAAAATTATGCCTGCGAGCTTATTTTGAATATGGTATTATAATTATGGTGATCAAAGCTTTAGTGCCTGGTCAGTATTAAAAATACTGTTTTGGTTTTTTTTAATTCGCTGGCTCTGCAGCATTTCAGGGCATATTTTTATAACCGTTCCATGAGGAAAAAAAATAATTTCCTCTCATTACCACAATAGACAGATGTTGCCTTGAATACAGATGCTTGATGTGTGTACGCTCTGCTGTCATTCTCAGATTCCCTGTGGTTAGATTAACCTGTTTGCAGGCATTTATGAGTGAAGACAGAGCTGTGATGATCAGATGAGTCATGAGAACACAGCAAATGAACAGTGGAGTGTAAACTGCAATCAATCCGTCATGACTCCTAATTAGCCCCACAGTGGGGAAAAAGGCAGGTTCACCCTTCAACCTGACCTCGCGCTCGTAATTGTTCCAACACATGAACACATATGCACCGTACTGCTCACTTCTTCTTGTCTGTGTGTTCGCTGCTCTTTCTTTTCCCTCTAGTTTCTCTTTCTTACAACTAATTACTGCTCCACTGGAATAACTGCAGAGTCCCAGTTCCCATAGTAACTATAATGTGCAAGCTTTCACACCATAAAAAGTCTCCCCGGACACCCACCCACCTCATTTTATGGAGAATGCTGGCTTTCATTGTGCTGTGACAGAGATCAGATTTTACATGGAGTTTCTGGTGTGTGCTGCAGAAAATACATGGAAATATTTTACAGTAGATGAGGCTTAAAAAAGAAAACCTGCTGGGCTCAGAATGGGGAGCTGACTAAACCTTGTCGGCCTTACACTGTGTCTCTTTTGGAAGTTGACAGACTGCAGGAGTTAACGAAATCTCAATCATGTGGTCTCTGTGATGTATAAGACACTCGATCAGCTCACTTAACATCCTCAGGGAGACCACATGCACACACGGCCACCTTGCCAAGTCATCTGTTGTACAGCATCAGAAACCGTGTCCACGGATGATTGATGTGGATGACGCAGTGTAATTACATCAGCATCAGTCCATCTCCACATGGTCTCACACAACGAGAGCACAACCCCTGCTCTAATTGCACAAAGATGGTTAGAGAGGATGTTTGTTTATTTGTGGGCTGGCCGTTGGTGGACTGTGATGTGTTTATTTGTTTTCAATCGACTTGTGTTTATATCTCTGCAGTACCATGTGGCAGAAAAGCTGTAACTTATAAAATGGGGATCTTTCCTCCGTTCATCACTCTGCTTTTGATGGCATTAACTTGCAGTGCCAGCAAAAACTTAGCTTGAGTCATTTTACATCAGAAAGTAGAAGAACAACTATTCAACGTGTTAAAATTCAGTATAAAGTCTTACCGTACGATTTTAGTCCTGCTTGATTTGGCGACCCATGGTTACTGGGGGTAACAAGTGCAGTTTAATTCTAGGGAAACACTCCTTCAGCAGCTACTTTGCCAGAAATATGGACAGCTTATGTATCATTTTACAGTGCAGCCAAACAAACTCTCATTGTTTCACTAAAGAAGTAAGCCAGTAGACACATTTTTGGTGAGCAACTGTAGTCAGTGCTAACTGCAGTTAGTACAGTACATTGTGGTTCCTGTGACTGCTTTACAACTAAACTTACTCTCTGTGTGACAGTGGAAATAGATTAGCAACAGCAACTTGAACATCTCAGTGTCTGTTGTTGGAATATTGAACGAGGAACACTGCCCTGAATACCTGCAAGCTTTAAAAACATTCACAACAGCGTTACGGGACAAGCTATACAGAGATGCCATGGAGGAGAGGGTGTTTCGCTTTCTGAAAGTCTTGTCCCGACTGTGTAAAGAGATTCAGGCTGCCAGCTGTGACAATCAGGACCTGAGGACTGTCACCCTGCAGTTGCAGCTGACCACTGAGTGCTTCAGGGTTCAGAGGAATGCTTATGTCTTATCTAGCTAAAACCAGCATCATGGAGAAATTTCAGCTAGGTTTAAGGGCTCATCAAATAACCTACTGTTATCTTTAGATAGTGCTAAATGTGCCATTTTAATCCTATTAGACCTCAGTGCGGCCTTTGACACTGTTGATCATTGTTTTCTATCAAACCTGGTTGGCGTCCAGGGCACCGCCCTCAAGTGGTTTGCCTTGTATTTATCAGTCAGGTTTTTCTCTGTTAAGATTGGAGGTCTCTCTTCTTGCCCTGATCACTTGTGGTGTACCTCAAGGTTCTATCTTTGGGCCCATTTTATTTGTACTATACATGCTGCCATTAGGCTCCATTTTCTGCCAGCACAATGTCTCCTTCCACTGTTATGCTGACGACACACATATTTACCTTTCCCTAAACCTAGGGGATTCCAGCTACATCACATCCCTCCCCAACTGCCTCCAGGATGTAAAATCCTGGATAACAAAAAACTCTCTTCAGCTAAATGATAACAAAACTAAAGTTATTGTTTTTGGTCTCCCCAACACCACAGACAGCATAGTCAGTCACTTGGGACCACTCATATTATACATTCATACCCATGCCAGTAATCTTGGTGTTATTTTTTCCTCTTCTCTCAAAGTTAACAAACAAATCAACTCTGTGGTGAAAGGCTGCTATTTTTTAACTACAAAACATTGCAAAACTCAAGTCTATCATCTCTCACAGTGTCATGACAACTGTAACCACTGCATTGATCACCTCAAGGCTGGACTATTGCAACTCTCTGCACCTGGGTGTCAGCCAGTCACCTTTTTATGCCTACAGTTAGTACAGAATGCTGCAGCTTGCTCCGCAATGGTGCCAGAAAAGACATTACTCAAGTGCTAGCATCCCTGCACCTGCTACCGATCAAATTTGTCAATTTTTTGATTATAAGGTTCTTTTGTTTGTTTTTAAAGTCATACATGGGCTGGCACCCCAGTATAGTGCTTAACTTCTCTTCCCCCTCTCCAGCTCCTGACCTCCTAGATCCTCAGAACTGTCCCACAACCAAGGCTGGTGGGTAAGGGAGATCGTGCCTTTGTGGTAGCTGCTTCAAAGCTTTGGATTAGCCTTACGCTCTCAATCAAATCCTCCCCCTCCACTGACACTTTTAAGGCAAATCTTAAAACATACATGTTTTCAATGGCCTCTGGTTGTTTGCAGTGGTTTTAATATTTTAGTATTTACATAATTGTTCTTACCAGGGTTATTCTGTTTCATATTTCTGTACATTTTATACTGCTATATGTTTGTGTGTCATTCTTTTTTATTTTTTGGTCAACTGTGGTTGTTTTTAAATGTGCTATATAAATATAAATAAATCCTGCTTGCGTAAAAAGGCCACTTCAATCCAGCATGGGAATGGTAACTGCCACTAACAATAAAAGATAATATGTAGAGGTAATGAAAGAATGTAAATACAATCAATGGCCATTGCTGGAAAGAAATGTTGAAGATAATTGGCATCAAAATGTGGTTTTGATTCCTTTCAGTCTCAAGGATTACAACTTAAACATGCCATCTGTTTCATACTATATGTTTCAAAAAGCAAAAACATTTTAAACATATTTGAAGCTTGTGGGATTGTATCTAGTTTTACAACCTGCCATTTGTCATAAATTGGAGTATGAGACCTTACTGCAGGCAAATTGCTTTTGATGATCACAGCAAGACGGCTGGAAATTGGCTCATCATCTTTGTCGCTTACACCAACAGAAGATTCTTGCTCTTTGTTCACAGGGCTATTGTTGAGAAAAAGAAATCTAGAGACGCTGCCTCTCCCTCTGTCTAATCTCACTCACAGTCAGTCAATCACTCTGCTGTGTTTCAGTGTGGCAATAACCCACGAAATACACGCCGCTGCGGATTCAACTCAGTAATAAGCTGAACAAAAGCCATGGGTGTTTTGTGACCCTGTCAGAAGGTCAGAATATTGCAAAGCAAGCATTCATGGAGGTCCCAACTCTGTTATTGCAGTGTGCAGAGTAGTGTCTTACCACTCCATGATAGCCTGCCGAGGATTACTGTTAAACAAACTCAGCTTCCCGCCTCCCACTTGCAGGTGTTTAACGGTGGCTTATGGCTCCTTCTCCAGAGGGAAATGCCTGTTATCCCTAATCAAACCTTAGAATACGCATTTCAATCAGCCCAAAATCGATTTTCTATGTTATTTTCAAGACAGTACAGTTCAGGGTTTTCAGTTTTAAGAGTTTAAAGTGGAGGTGATCAGTAGGTGTCTAACAGCAGGTAAATTGTTTTTCTTCTGCTCCATTCCCGACGCTGCATTAAGAGATTTTCATCTGTTAGAAGACAGAAAGTAAACTTCCATAATATGTCCACTTACTCATGAACTTTAGTCCCAAACATATTTTTTATTGAGCAGTTTACTTCAAATACAGATATCAGTTTAACAATTATAAATCCAATGGATGTGTTACACCACTTGGTATTTAATCACTGTGTAAAACAAACAAACTCAGGAACTTGGGAGATGACCACACCCTGTCATTTTAACCCACCCAAACTGACTGTCAAACCTCACTCAGTCATTTTTCCAGTTTTGTATGATACTACAAAATGTTGAAGGTGTTACACAATGTCTTGTGGTTAATGTTATGACCCCATAGGGAGTACAAAAAGCATGAATGTTTGTGAAGGAAGGAGGTCAGGGTGATGGATGGGTCAACAAACACCAGACTTTCACCCAGGACGGCACTGTTTGTGTCCCATGTGAAACTGAAAGTGATTGCAGACTTCTTTACCTTTACATACTTACGTCCTTTACGTAGTTAAGTCACGTTTCACAATGTACTTATTTGACTTTACAATGCACTTATGTCCTGGACATAGCAAGCTCAGTTATTTTAACCAAACCACAGTCTTTTTCTAAAGCTAACTAAGTAGTTTTGGCACTTAGACCCATCCATAAACACAATACGTAACACCATCACGTAATACAACGTTCAGGGATCATCGTCATTTCATATATCTCTGATCAGATCATGCCGTGAAAGTTTGTATTGCTACGCACGCATCCATTTACCCAACTTTCACACTTGAAGGACAATCTGCTTCCCACATTGGCATGGCACACTGGAACTGGACATCATTATGTGCCGCATTAGGAAGTATATTAATTGATAAATTGATTCAGCTTGTATTTCCACACAGAATTGAACATGGCTGCTGAAAATCAGCACCTCTCATTCTTGGATGCTGCATCACATATTTTTTTACATTCAGTCTGCCCAACTAAGTTGGCATCCTAATGCAGAGCAGGCGGCTGGTGCGATGATGAAAACCAAACAGCGGATGGAACGGGTCGATGGCAGGGGGAGACCAGGAGCAGCTGCAGCAAATCTTTTTGGCTTAATCATGCGGCTGGTGAAGAATTTATCAGCAGTTTGCCCCTTTGGGATCCAAGTCCTTGACCTCTCAGCTGGTCTTCATGGATGGCCATTACTGCTGCAAAAATCAGGGAAGCATACGCTCACTGTGAAAGGTGTTATAGTTTTAGGAGAATGACTTCAGGAGGTATTGGGAAAACTGTTTGTTCTTGTTCTACTTACTGATTTACTGTTGATCTGTCAGCTGCTGTGTGTCAGCCTTTACTGCCTGTATTAAAAACATTGGTTTAGTGAATGTCAATTACACGTTTTGAAGCCCAAAGGCGTATAAAGGACCGCAATTTTCACTTACCTCAGGGTTCATTTGTGACAAAGATGAATGATGTGTATTACTGTAATAGCTTTTAAAGTAGCTTCCCACAGGGGTAGTGTCAACTGCAAGCATATAGAGCCCCGTTGTTCACTAACTGCTCGATGTTAAAACCAGCGAAATGCAGCATGTAATCTAATATGAGCGAAGCTATTTAGGATATTATATGAGCTGCCATGGTGAGGTCCCTGCTGAGATTTTGAGTCATAAAACCAAAGCCCTTTTCCCACCCTGCAATCAACAGTTAGTGTGAAGGTTTAACTACTGAGGGAAAGCCTTGGGCCTTTGGTCCCCAGGACACTCCCAAAGTGGGAGCGCTTTGACATATGGACACAGAGGAAACCAAGCATCTGCAGGAAAAAAAAAAAAGAAAAGAAATGAAAACCCATCTTTTCTATTTCTATGAATTGACATTTCATATTTCTCTGTGTGAGATCTGCATAGCTGGTTGAGAGAGTCATGTCTCTCGTGTTATTTGTTCCAGAGTCCATTTCTCAGACAATGACACCGCTGGGATGCTCATTACCACACACTGCGTAGGAGAACTAAATGTGTCCTGAGCCCAGCTGTGAGTCTGAGTCCATCTCCTATTGGTCACTGCAGGAAATCTTCTGCACCAGAGGAGCTCATTGACTATTGACCCATTGATTTGCACGCCACCCTGCAGTGACCGGTGAGGGCTGACGGTTCTTTTCTTGTCCAGCTCTGCAGCGTGAGGTGTGTGATACTGCAAATACAGCCGTGCTGTTTGAAGGCCATTGGTTTAGACAGCTGAGGTGTAACAGTAGCGGGAGGCTCTGTGAATAATTAATAACAAGGTTTCGCTGCCACTTTGATCCTTTGCCAGTCGCACACTGTCGTGTCAAATAACTGTTATTTGGAAATGGTGTGGTGTTTATTGAAGTCTATTGTAATACTGTGCCATCTAATACATTGCACCATTATTACACATCAAATTTTGTGTACAGATCTCAGGGAGTTCTGCATATGTGAAATGTGTTGTATGAAGCCTTTTGTGGCTCCAGTGGGAGCCGTATGAAGTCTCATAAATTACATCAAGTGATGTAACTCGAATCAGCATCAGCTGTGGCTTACAAGTTTGAAACAGAAAAAAATTTGGGTTGGGAAATGAGATGAACGTGAGCTTGCTAGACCTCTGTACCTCTCATCTCTGCTACATTAACAGCTACTCGCATGACACACCCAAAACTCTGATAAAACTGTTTCCATGCTGGGTAATTAACGCCTAGTTCAGACCAAAGATTTGTTACAAAAAAACGTTTTTTGAATGTTGCAGAGCAAAGTTGCAGCGGAGAGAACTGACCGAGCTGGCTGATGGTGTCACCTATGACTTAGCTTGTCAACTCTCCAGCAACACAGTCTCAGTCAGACCTCATGCACCTTCCACGTCCTGATACGTTGTGAGAATTCGGGTTGAGAATTCGGACCTCTGTACCTCTTCATCCCTGCTTGAGTCTAGCAGCTTGAGGCTACATTAGCAGCTACTAGCATAACACACTCAAATCTCTAATAAAACTGTTGGCATGCTGGGTAATTTAAGCCTAGTTCAAACCAAAGCTTTGGGACAAAAAACCTTGTCGAAGGTTGCAAAGAAATGTTGCAGCAGTGTGAAGTGGCCAATCTCAGCTTGAGTCAGGGCGGCTGATGGTGTCACCTGCGACTTAGCTTGTCAACTCTCCAGCAACACAGTCTCAGTCAGACCTCGTCACATATTGACCTTCCAGATCCTGATACGTATACGAATTAAACAGTCAATTAGCTACAAAATAAGTCTGAAAAGCTGGAGATCAGAATGGATGTACAGAGAGTTGAAGACAAGCACATTGTAAGCAGTTGCAAGTTTCATCTGTCTCCTTGCAAATCTTTGTTCTGAACTGGGCTGTAGGCAAAACATTTTGGCAAGGAAGAAGAATGTGTAGTAAAAAAGACGACATGTCTGTTTTTGCTGCATGGATTTTGATTGTTTGCATATCCTCCACTTCATGTAGCTCTTACTCCTCTCAGTACTGAAGCCATGAATAATTTGTTTTTTGACCTTTAAAAAAAAATCAAGGGTTCAGCCCTCCAGTCTATAGTCTGGAGTACTTCAGGCAAACACAGCATTAATCTACTACATAACCTTCACAGCTATAATTCACAAAAACCCAATGCTTTTTAGCCCATTAGAAATCAGCCTGGTGTCCCCGAAGAAAGGCAAATAGTGGAGCATTAAGACGTGAGTGAAGACTGATTGAGAACTCGAGTGTCTCGGCTCAGTTTGTTCAAGGTCGCCACTCCTGTCTGTGCTCTGACAAAGCTGGGAAGAACATCTTACACCTGTGCCAGAGACCAGTCTGCACAGAGGGCCCGGCAGCTACAACAACAAACACACACTGATTGGACTTTAAATTAATGAGCTACACCTAATTGGGTCTGATTAAGACCATTAAAGTGTGTTTGCGGAATTAGTCAGTGTCCTTCGTCAGCTGGAGATTAACTGCGGTCTGTGATTCAAGAACATATCAGTGATGTACAGTAAGAGACGAGATGAAGGCAAAGGAACGACTATGGAAACTAAGAGACACAACTTGCAGGGTTTTCTATGGATGCAAATTTATGCTGGGATGTTTATCTTTTATTGAGTACTTTGGCTCTTATCTACATATGGTAATGTATTGGCATTTCTGCAACTGTATAACAAGTGTAAAGCAACATAGAGGGCAATTTTACAGCAGTTAAGTCCTGTATTGGACAATCTAAACACTTAATGCTTGAATATGTCAGAGCTGGAACACTGTTAAACTAGTAGGAAAAACCAGGTAGCCTTAACCAGTGGTGGAGAAAGCATTTATATCCTAGACGTTTAAGGTTGTGCTAATTCTAACTCTATGTACTGTTGGGTAGTTTAATCTACAGCAATGCATATTATAAGGACAGGAATACTCAACTTACTTTGCACAGGGGCCTCTTTTGCAGGGGCCGGTTTATAAACAAAAATAATATTTAGCATATATAATCAGTGAATTGCCTGTTGGCAACCTTTCAGTGTTTCCAGTCATCACTCATATTTGCCAAGAAGCAAATCCACTTCCAAAAGCCCCGCACAGGTCAGGTGTACACAGGAGTGTCTCTAGGATTTGAAATTCAGGGCTAGGCCCACACCTCTGTCAAAGGGATCCCTCCCTGGCCAACACACTCTCACACCAACCTCGCCACATATTGACGTTTGGTCATGGACCTTCCATGTCCTGATATGATGTGAAAGGTACCCTGGGTGTGTTGGTTGCTGATGTTCTGGAACGCTGTGCCAAGTTCTGCCTGTTACATACGATGTCTTCTTTCAAACTACACTTCTGTTTTCACAGGAAATTTAACTTTTACAAACAGTGTCTTTCAAAATAAACGCACTACTTCAGTGCAACAAGGCGAATAGACTTTTTTTTTTTTTTTCATCTAACAACTAGCGCATGTGGTTGGGTTTAGGAAAAAAAGAACAGGGTTCGGCTTTATAATCTTACACGTTGGTGTCTGCTGGGCCCATCCACTGCCACTCCCACCCAGACTGCTCTGACTTTTGCCGCCTTAACCGTCATTCTTGTCCCGCTGCATTTCCCCGTGATGCCGCTGAGTGCCATTAAACTATAACTGTTACTGGCCCTGTATCATGCCAATGTAAAAAGAAGGCTTTTTTCATCAGTGTCTGACACTGCAAGTCGCTGCCCAGGTGCCGGATTTCAACAACCTTAAAGAGAGACCAGATTTCCCTGGCACTTTCTTTTAAACAAGCTTTTTTAAAAATGCTTCTTTATGCACTCTGGGCTTTTATATACATTTAAAGTAAGCAAAACATTCGCAATACAAATCAATTTGTTTAGTAATCAAGTATCACTGCTATAAGATCATCGTATGCTTGTAGCATTGCTGTCCTTCGAGAACCACTTTTCTCTAAAGAGTTAACTTTTCAGGAGCTCAGAAATGCAGCCCTGTTTTCAGCTTCATAACAACGCATTTTCCAGCTGATTAAAGATGTTTTTTTTAATAGCTTATTAAGCTGAAGGTGTAGGAGAATTTTCTCAGCACATCAAGAAACACTTCATTTACTTTATGAGAATAATTAAAATCACCAAATTTGAAGATGCAACAGTAAAAAGTACAATATTCCCCTCTGAAATGAAAGCTGCACAAAATGGAAGACCTAAGGTTAAGTACAAGTATCTCAATTTTTTTTACTTAGGTATAGTTAGCTATATACCACCACCTCCTTAACACTAACAGATTGATGCTGTAACTTTGGGGCTTTTTCAATGGAGGCCACATAAACTAATCCTGCCTGCAGTCAAGATGTTTTTGAGAAAAGTGCTTTCCAAATTGGCAGCTGCTGAGTATAAAATCTGTCACTCATCATCTAATCATGGTGATAAGATCCATAATGGTAATAACACCTTACAACTGCTGTCCCTGCTGTTCGATTCTCCACCTGTCTAATCCTCCACACTTTATAATTAATACACTATGATGCTACGCTTCATATTTGGAAAACTGCACTATAATTTTTTTCCATAATTGCAGTGATTAATGGCTTGTGCCACTTGCCAGACTCTCAAATGATGCCTAAAGAGAAATCATAAAGCGAGCAGAGCAGAGCAGAACACACATCAGTTTTCCCAGAAGTCCAAATCTATTTTTTTCCCAGCATGCTGTGCTGTGCACGTTCATCTTTGTTCTAGGTGAGAGTGAAAATGCACGACAGGCTCCACTGATAATCACGGGCGCGTAGGTACTGTGCTCGTCTGGCTCGCCTCCAGGTGCTTCCCATGCTGGCTATTAAGTCATTAGCACAGCATGCCCCACCTGGACTGCCCTCTCATATATACTTCTGCTGCTGAGGGGAGAGGTGAAATCAGAGTCGTACTATGGCCCCTGCTGTGATACAAATTAGTCGTCCTATCAAGATGTACAGTTTGGGAAGTTGTTGGGTTCTTTTCAACAGCCGTGTGAGACACGCTGCTGTGTGACCCTCACAGAGCATCCCTCCCTCACCAACTAAAGGAAACTGACTGGGGAATGCATGACGCTTCACACTGAGCATTGTCATTCCGGACTCACAAGGACTCCTGACCAAACCCTGGCTGGGAATGTTTGAAAGCTGCACTGATTTCCAATTCATTAGATGTCAGCTCATGAATTCCCATGCCAGCGGGAGAGAAGCAATTATGGTGGATAAAACCTATTAGAGTAAAAAATCTCTGTATTTAAAGCACTCTATGCGAAGTGTTAGTTTGAAGAACCTGCAAAAATGGGCATAAATCATTTTTTGGCACAGAGAACAACAGGAAAAAAAGATGTTTAAAAATACTGACAAGGGATACAGTTTCTACTTTATCTCAGATGTGGGAGGTGTCACTGTTTGAGACAAATAAGTCTCAAGTCTCTGCACTTAAGTCTCAGGTCAAGTCCCAAGTCAAGACGGAAAAGTCTCAAGTTAAGTTCCAAGTCTTTAACTTTGAGTTTTGAGTCCTAAACATGTCAAAACATGCTTTTTTGCCAAACTTAATGCCTCTTTAAAAAAAGACAAATAACATAGTTAATTTACAAAAATCATGAATACTTTTCAAAAGTTGTATTAATTTGTTAAACAAGATTGTTGAAACAAGTGACACTGAACTTAATCAGAAAAAAGGACTGCTGACATATAGCAGTATTAACCAGTACCACAGCCGAATGATATTTGTATTTTTCTGTCCTGTCTTGCATCTCATATTAAAAAAATTCCTTCATTTATTCATTTTCCATAACAGCTTATCCTGTTAATGTTCATGGGGGGGCTGTAGCCTATCCCAGCTGACGTTGGGCAGTACGCCCTGGACAGGTCAACCAAACACTGGCTCTAGACAGGATCATTTGTTTTGTCACCTTTTCATATTTTCACCATGGTTCTCCTACGTGCTTGGCACACAGGAAAAGTTTCAGTTGGTTGCAGTCTGCAAACTCACCACTGGATGGCACTAAATCCCGCACACTATACCTTTAAAGTGGAAGTAGACAAGTTTTTCTGCTTTCAACTTGTCATTATACAGTAAATGTTGATTCATTCATTAATTTTCCATATCTTTATCCTGTTGGGGGGAGCGTGGGGCCGGAGCCTATCCCAGCCGACATTGGACAGGTCACCAGACTATCACAGGGCCGACACATAGAGACAACAACAACCATTCACTCTCAAATTCACATCTACGTCCAATTCAGAGTCACCAATTAAACTAACCTGTGTGTTTTTGGATGGTGGGAGGAAGCTGGAGAACTCGAACAAAACCCATGCTGACACAGAGAGAACACGCAAAGGGGCCTCCCCACCCCAGGATCCAAACCCCCACCCTGGGTTCCAACCAGGATCCTGTTGCTGTAAGACACAATGCTAACCACTGCACCACCATGCCACCCTATATAAAAAATGTCTATCACTATTCCTTACAAAAATGGTTTGGGGTAAGGTATCAGGTATTTTCAAGTCAAGAAACTCTAGTCCAAAGTCATAAGATCTGTGATTCAGGTCTGACTGGAGTTCAAGTTATATGACTCAAGGCCACACCTCTGCTGTGATAACATGTATATTTATGACCCCCAAAAAAAATCTATTTTGGTACAGAATATGGGTACCAAAACAGAAAGAAATAGTTTGACTTGATTTTTGTGACATAGCCTTGTTCAGTTTCTTGCTGAGAATTACATGAAGAGACTGATACCACACTCATATCTATCTATTAAATATGAAGCTACAGCCAGCAGCTGGTTAGTTTGTCCTAAAATAAGCATAAAATGTAAGACTATTGCCCTAACATTGTGGTACTACTACTGCACTTAAACAGCACTAATGGGAAAGGCCAGTATAGAGAGGAGCTTTTAAGTGCACATTCATAACATTCAGTTTAAACACATCAGGTCTGCTCTCTGCTCAAATGATCCCATCCATCAAGGGACCAGCATGTGCAGTCTAATGATTATGTCTTTTAAATTTGTCTCAGTAATACTTGGTTAATGGCGGTGTAACCATGACAGCAGGGAAATCTACAGACACTCATGATGAGTGATGAGTGTGAGTTTTCCCACCCATACAGCAGCCTTTCTCCCACCGTCCATTAAAGAAAACCGACATTAGATGATAATATTTTTAAAGCACCTGAAGGTACTTTAAATAAGAAGAATTCAACGCAATTTTATTTTGGAGTGTCTGATAATAATGACAAATCAGGGACTATAGCAGCTCCTGCAGAAACATGACAAAGCATGAAAACATTCACTTTAGCACACAGTTGATTCTGTACTTGTGAGGAGGACAACAGGATTTTAATAGCTGGAAATTTAAAATAATGTGCATGAGTGCTGACAAATTTATTCAATGCCATTCTCTTATACTTTTTTAATGACAAACAATATTTCATAAATCCTCATGTTTAGTTCTCATGTACTCAACTACAAAAATAAATTAGCTTGGACAGAGTGTGTTTATGTGCGTTTCCTCTCCCCTGCTGCAGTATGTTCCCAAAGGAACAGTTTGGGATAACATGTTGGCTTTGATGCCTTTAAATTTCCTCTCCATACTCTTTAAAGACTTTAATCTGTTAATTACACACATGGCGGAAGAAAAGCCTGATGGCTGGCTAAACACCATGCGTGTTTGTGATTTGGACATTTGAACACTGTATGGTCTTGTTTACTGGCTGCTGTTGTATTGATTCATAAAGTAATTAAATAAGAATCAGGGACTGAAAAAAGCCAAAATAATGGATTTGAAGCTCATCATCTCTTTTTTAAGATTAATCCAACAGCCAAACACTGACAGCTTGTAGCCAAAACAAGGAAAGAAAAAAAACTTGATGCTCTTTTAGTTCACAATATTTATTTGAGGAAATGGCGTATTGCCCATGTGGAAAAAAGTTTCTTTCTTTCCACAGGCTATCGCTATGATGAATCAATCCACAGTTTCAGGAACAATCTCTGTGGAATAACCCTGTAACAACAAGCATCATCTTCACTTCTAAATCATATGCTATGGCTGTTGCAGTCACCAGATCGCAACCCAACTTAGCACCTATGGGAGATTTTGGAACAACCAACCACGATCATCAATTTCTTTTGGAAGAATGGTGTTCATTCCTTCAGTAATATTCCAAAGATGATAGTCCATTGTTAATGTTTTCCTTGTTCAGCTTTTTTCCCTAATTAAAGGACAGGGACACTTTAAGTCAATGGGCTGGCTAAAATGGCATGTGGCGTTCCCCAAGGCTCCATTCTGGGGCCTCTTGGAAAACAATACAATATGTTTTGATGATTTTGCAGATTTACCTGATCCCCATGGTCCAATACAGGCTCTGACTAAGTTTATTGAAAAACTCATTGATGGGGTGTGCCACAAGTTTCCTCAATTAAAGGAAGCCAAAACTGAGGTCATTGTTTTTGGAGTCAAAGAGGACTGACCAAAAGTCAGTGCTCAGCTTCAATTGGCAATGTTAAGAACCACAGACAAGCCAGTAATCTTGGTGTAGTCATCATGGACTCAGACCCGAATTTTAATAGCCACATTAAGACTATTACAAAGTCAGCCTACTGTCACTTCAAGAACTCATCAAGGGTAAAAGAACTTGTGTCTCAGCAGGATTTGGAAAAACTTGTCCATGCATTTATTTTCAGTAGACTTGACTAACTGTAACAGTGTCTTTAGGGCCCAAATACATTTCTGACCCTCTGCTACAGTGGGAACCATACAGACCTCTAAGGTCTTCTGGGACAGGTCAGCTTTGTGTCCTCAGAGTCAAGACTAAATATGGTGAAACAGCAGTTAGTTTTATGCACCACATATCTGGAACAAACTTCTCTGACTTTCCTCGGGCCTGCGCAAAAAGCCCTTCCTCGTGTCTAGATGGAAAACACAGGGTGGAGAGAGCACACCTCTCTGTCTGTATGCGTGCTTACATGAAAAGGCTAAGGTGGAGAGAGCACACCTCTCCGCCTTTCCAGGCACCTGAGTGGAAAGCCATAAGGCAGAGAGAGCACACCTGTCTGCCCTTCCATGCACCTACATGGAAAGCCTAAGGCAGGGAAAGCAGCAGCAAAGACTCCCGAAACAACCATACCAGGCAAACCTCTCTGGCCCTCCAGAGCGCTGGAAGTGCCAGCAGGGGAGCAGCTTAGGTGGACAGCCAATTAGACTAATGAATTGCAGTGAGGCTAATAGAACCAACATGGATTGCTAGATGACTATGTAGTTCGCGAGTTAATAAGAGGGCCCAGCAGATAAGCCATAACACCAGCCAGTAGTTCACGAGGCATTTATAGCTTTTAAGCATTGAGGATGACTTGAGTCTCAGGCCGGAGGTAACATTCATAAGCAAATGATGTCCATCAGCTCGTTGCCTTGGCGTTGGGACAGAAGCAATGGATGCTGCAGTTGTAGCATCTCCCATGTGGAGAGATTGAGCAGTATAATGTCCATGTGGTAGCCCACCAGGCTGGCAGAGGAGGCAAGGTGAGAAGCAAGGCAAGAAGCATGGGATTTCCCTCCTCCATGAAGAGAGAGGCTCCTGCCAGCTGGCTTGAGGTCAGGTCTGGGGGACCTAGCAGACTATGCCTATGTCAGCCTAACATAGGGGCTGGTCCAAGACAAGCCTGAGCCAGCCCTAACTATAAGCTTTATCAAAAAGGAAAGTCTTAAGTCTAGTTTTAAAAGTGGAGACGGTGTCTGCCTCCCGGACCGAAACAGGAAGGTGATTCCACAAAAGAGGAGCCTGATAGCTGAA
>JAPZEB010000023.1:3727912-3739810 GCA_029783705.1 Chaetodon striatus | reverse complement strand
TTTTCCCTGCGATTAAGCAACCAATGAAATATTGCCGACTAATGACCTTTCTGGTCAACTAACATTTGGTCAGCTATAGTTGGCAGCCCTACTATACAGTATGTATATTAGTCAGGTTCTATGTTCTAGGTTTTTTTCAACTAACAAGCTGCAGCTGCTGTTTATGAAGTGCGTTTCCAAAAGATTATATGAAATGGTAGTTTTTATTTGCTGTATTATATAGCAGGTGTTACTTAATGATAGTGGTGATAGTGAGAATTATACATATGACCACAATACTTTTGTGAAAATCTCCTTTTTGATACAAAAAACAAATCAATCAAAGAAAATATAATTATGTAACTTGGTATCAAAAGTTATTCATATAAAAGTGTCTATTTGGCATTTTTGTGGGTTATGACATATTGCAACAAGAGTACAGTGTCATCACGTATTTTTGCTTTGCCATGAAATATGAAACTGAAAGAGTCACTTTGTGCACATGTGGCAAATTTGAGAAGCAGTTAATGATTATTGTAGGCCACAAGAATCTTTACTCATTGAGTTTTGAACACTTGAAACAAATTTGTGGTGACATTTCTAGGGTGTTAAGTCATCAAGTTGTTTTGTTTATGACAATAAGGCAGCAGTTAATGAAAAGCTGATTAACAGAGGAGCCGGCTGCAGGGTCAGACAGCAAGATGCAAAACACTCACAAGTTTGTGGGACTCTAGTTTTATTTTGTTTTCCTGGTTTAACAGCAGGTAATTTGTTACTACTAAAACGGTTTTTAGTTTTAAAGTAAAACTAAAAAGAATACATCAGGACATTGTTTCTGAGTCATATTTTTAAAGTGTAAACAAACTGTTCTAGTCATTCTTGCTCCTGTTTTAACATAGTCTACAACCTAGATGATTTTAAATTGATGGTATGTCACTGTGCAGATGTTACCTTGCAGCTAGTTCGCTATAGGATGTGTGCTGATTGATAGCAGCTGTGTGAATATTCTCTTTGTGCCTGTTGAACAAATGTTGAATCCTGAAGGCCTTGAGATTGTAGTTATCACAGCAGGCCAATATAATGCTGAGTGACGCACCAGTTTGACAGGGGGCTTTTACAGTGAGAAGTTCAGATGGACTAATCAGGTCACTCTAATGTCAGACTGCCTGGAGGCAGACAGGTCTGTTGTTTCTTACAGAGGTCATGAGTAGCTTTGGGCATCTATTAGGTATTTCCTGTTCAACGGCCTGACCTGCTGTAACCTCATCTTGTGTTTTTTTCCTCCTCCTTCACATACCCATGGCTGTGTTGGACAAGCCGAGTGTGTAAGTGAAGCAGCTGCAGCATGTGATCCGAAAGGCCATATGTTCAGAGATGCAAGTGCAGTTGCTAAAGTTAGTAATCTTATTTCTCTGGTTGCACTCTCGGCATCATGATCAATTATTTATGGAAAGAAAGTTCCCAGTAATTGATGTAAGTTGTATGCCGGTCGTGTGAGTGCTTAAAGCTGCCAAATCCTTTCAGTGATTGATCACCACCACATTTGCGTTGGTGTTTATCCAAAACTGCGTCTGTGTGTCCAAGCACTTCTCTTGGCATTGACTGCGTGTCATTAAAATGGAATGCCTTGCTACTTGAAAAAAAGCCTTAACTGCTGCTTGAGTGTAAATCAATGTTTTGTGCTTCCTTTATAGCTCTCCATCTTGTGCGGAAGAACACACACACACTGTGATTCATGTTATTGAGAATGCATTCACAGAAGAAAAATTTAGCTGTGTGATCATACCATAAGTATTCCATGTATCGCATTTATGGCATGACATCACACCCCCCACACAGTAGCTCTTCATGTGATCGCATTTGACGATCTGATCAGGATGCCTCCTTGGGAGAATATAAATAGAGTTTTATCTCGCCAGATTCAGTCTTCCTGTTTGGAACGTGGACTGCTCCCGAGGCTACAGAGCTGTCTGGCTCAGTCTGGCCGCACTGCAGTACTTTCTCATGGTAAAATTTCAGTCCTAACAACCTCAGACGTGCAGGCAGGCCAGGGGGCACACAGGGATTCAGGCAGGCTTAGATGCAGATAGTTTGGTGGATAGAAAAAATAAACTCAGTGGCTTCAGAGCAGTGGCTAAGCACGGGGAAAGAAAGGCAGATGTCTCCTCCTCTGATCTGTTGTGACCACAAGACCGCATTACACAATGGCCAGATTTACTCTAATTGCAGTCGGCCAAATGGAGGGAAGGGAATAGTGGTTAAAGGGAGATACCAATATATTGCCACATGCAGTAGTGTAGTTGAGGGTACATGCAGGAATACAGGGTATACCCTCCTCTTTTTCTAGCTGTTTACAGTATACCCACCTATAAGCTAAAATGCCATTAGAATACATAGGAGAGTATACCCATTTTCTTCTTGGTAACCCACCTAGTAGTACACCTACCTTGGGAACTACCACGACACCACTGGTCACATGGTTACTGGTTTCCTGTCAATCATTCTATTTAACTATTGTGATTAATGAATGTATGTTTTATGGTTTCAACAAAGGATCAGGCTACATTCAGTCTGCAGGCAAATCAGATTTGTTTCTCAAATCACATCTTTAGGTCAGACTGTTATTTACAAGTGATCAGATTGGATTTGTGTGTCCAGATGTCACCAGCCTATCTGCGTGGATTGCTGTGGTAATGATGTAGGCGTCAGTAACTACATAGCTACGTTGGTTATGCACTTTCTTTAAAATGGAGATCCATTGTTTTTTTATTCTCCACATTGTCCTCTATGGCACTCTGCCAGTAGAAGCATAGATTCTGCTCAGCCCTTCTGTCACTTTGTATTTAATGTTGTCTTTGTGTGTTATGTTGAAAGTGATTCTAAATTCACTTTGAAATAGGATTAAGATGCATATTGTGATTGCAATTTGATTTCAAACCACCTCCAAATTTGTTTTGTTTTTTTTTGCTATCCAGGCTTTCTAAAATCAATTGGTATACAACCTGGATATGCCAAAACACAAATAAATTGGGGCTGGCAGTCTGCACAACTCTGCACTCCTTGTTGATTATTCTGCCACTTATTAACTTGAATAATCAACTATTTTGTATTTAAAATGTTAGAAAATAGGAAAATGCCAATAACAAGTCCCACAGGTTGTCATCAAATGTCCCCTTTTGTTCAGCCAACAGTACAAACAAATTATATTCCATTTGCTATTAAGTAAGACAAATAAAAACAAAGACTGTTTAAAATAATGGACGTAGCCACTGTTACATCACCCACTGGTGTGAGAACTCTTGTTTTGAAGCTTCGAGTTTGGCATTTTGGCCATTGCATCTTGGATTTTTGGAGCTAGAAGTGAACATATTTAGATGAGAGGGTGGAGTTAGCCCTAGCGCTAGCTGCTAGCTTTGTTAGTACAGTGCATTTACTCTTCATCTGTGAACCTGTCTTTTAATACAACTAAACACAGATCAAGACTTTTTTAGGGGACCAATATGTTACAATTAACTGTCATGAACTGAAAACTAGTGACAGATGTGGCTATGCCTATACTCTGTAAATCCACACCCAACTGTCACTGAAAACTACCACATATTAACTGTTTAATAACATTTGAATGGATGAGTTATATAAAGATTAACCCTGTGTGCAGTGGTCATGTTTGTGTGATGATGTTTTTGTACCTGGCTGTGGACGTGTTTATCTGCTGTTTAGTTGTCCATTTTAACATGCATGTCTATGACTCACTTTTGGAGCCAGCCTCAAGTGGCCATTCCAGGAACTGCAGTTTTTTTCACTTACTGTTGGTTTCATTTTTTTTAGCCCTGATAATTTTAGCTTGATAAAAAGCAGCAAATTCTCATGTTGATGAAGCTGGAATTAAAAGTTGTTTTGTGTTCTTGCTTTAAAAATGACTATTAGATCATCAAAATGGCCGAATGTTGTTGCTGTTCATCGACTAAATAATCCATCAACTAATCGTTTCATCTCTGGTGTGCATCTCCCACAGAATTTAACTGAATGAATAAGCAACATAAAAATATATACTGCTATCCTTTGATCTAAAGAGTCATCAAGATGTACAACCTAAGTAGATAAACCTCCACTAAGTGTATCCTCTTAGTTTCCTTTCTTACATCTGCATGTTGTTGTGTTTGGATAGAAAGATGTCACAGAAAAATATACTGATACTCAGTTTCCAACTGATATTCAGTTTCCAACTCTTCTCTTTATGTAACCAAAGTGTTGTGAAGTCTTGCTGGCAGATAGCAGTGTCACAGAGAAATTGAAAAATAAAAGATTGATGGGCAAAGCCTTAAAACGAGGCCTTCCCCTGGGATCTAGAGAAGGGAGAACGGGAAGGCAAGAAGGGAGAGGCAGTACTAAGAATATACTGGAGGAGCTTCTCACGCTCTTGCCTTTATCACAAGCAGCTGAAACCTCGGGGGGATATCCCACAGACCTGCCAACTGTACCCGTTCATACTGAGAGCTCGGAGATCCAACTTTCATCTAGAGTGGTGCTAGTACTATGAAATCAACCCAACTTTACAAACATCCCCATGTTAAACTCCTTGAAATTATCAGCAATAGTTTGTAAAGGTGCATCTGAAAGTCAGGCGTTGATATTCAGGTGGCTTCTGATGTGTGATTTGCAGATGGCGTAATAATAGCAAGCTTTGACATGACTCACAGTGAACCTTGAGTTGAGATGTACCGTCGCCCGACAGACAAACTGTCAGGGTCGTTCTTAACACATCACACATTTCAATGTGAATGGCAAACTTGCATCAAGTGAACATTTACAGTGCACGGCCTAGGGGCAGGTTATTTCTCCTTTTTTATGTCATTATCTGAAGAAGCTGCTTCAGATGTTTGACTTCAGACATGTTTTCCTTTGATACTTCAGTCCTCAATGTCAGATATCCAACAAGGATGACTTTTAAAAGAGAAAAATATCAGCGCGGTGCTGTGTATTGTGGAATCACATTTGGTAATTCAGATCTCAGATCAATTTTTGCCCCGCAGCCCCTAATGAATCAGCTCAGATTAGATTAGATGGTGTTCTCAGAGGTCTGCTAAGTACTGGCTCCAAAAACAAAAGCAGTGGGGTGTAGAGTACTTCCCTCTTTGTTCTTTGAGGAAAAGAAAACATTTTTTGTCACACATGGAAGATTGAGAAAGTGGAGGGGAAATGTCAGTGGCTGGCCTTATTACTTGCACCACACAAGATTATAATTTTGAAGCCACAACAGAAAATTTAAATTAATGACTTGTTGACTTTGTATTTGGCAAAAGCCCGTGGAAAACTGAGTAAATAAATGTCATGTCTCCAGCTAACATTTGCTTCACTCTTCCCCTGCCTTTGCCCTTATATTTAGCGTACCCCTTTCATCCTCTGCATCCCCTCCTGCTTCCCTCTTCTTCCTCTTTATTCTATATTTTGTCCTCCCATAATTCTTTCCAGTCATCCGTCTTATAGCAGAACTACACGGCATAAATGTTAAGTGGAGCACCTACCCTAGTTTTGCGGTGGCATGCCTGCCTGACCAGAAACTCAATGAGTACTGCAAGTGGAAAGCCTGCAGGTTGTAGACACGCTCTGCACCATCAGAGGCCATTGGTTCTGGTGTTTGGACCTAGCTGACATCGTGTGGGAGAGAGCTCCACAAGAAAGCAGACCGAGTGGCTGTCTGGTGCAGAGCCTGTCACAGCACACAGCGGCCCCCGTGGTCTGTGGTTCAGTGTGAGCTCATAGGGCAGTCTCTGGTCTTGTCTGCACTGTCAACCTGCAGTTCCAAGATAGACAGTGATTCATGAAGACAGCATGCTGCTATGCTCATTATAGGTCACCTAATGTATGAAACACACTGATTTACTCATCTCAGCATGTTTAAAATAGTTGTCTGTGACTGTTATTATCAGGCAGTTGGACTATTTAATATTGTGACACTTAGTTATATGCATAGTGGTCAGAAATAGAATCAATGGCATGCTTGGCGAGTGCTATGACATGGTCTATAATTTTCCTGACAGTTCAGTGCATACTGTCTTCTCCAATGGCAAAGATTTGTCCAGATGCTAGATTTGTGGTCAGCAGTAATGACCCTACCTCATGAGGAAGAAGGCTGCATATGTCATCTGGATTTGTGTGTTATTTCTACGTGTTATTGTAGTGTTTAATAGAAATATTTTTAATATCCATGTCAACCGCTGACAGTTGTTTGGGGGTTTGTGTTCAACAGTGTTCACGGGTCCACTCTGGCACGCCGTCCTTCACAAGCTCACATAGCTGTATATAACTGTCGCGTGGCTCTGTCATTCCTCCAAACATCTACCTTTTTAACGGCCCCCTTTTTAGCTGTACGTGCCATCATGTGAATTTTTTACAATTAGCAGTTGATTTAATCTGAGGAGTAGTTTTCAGTCCCTGTTTTTCTTCCTCTGTTTGACAGGCTGTCACAGGCGAGCCGGAGAGCCCACTGCCTCTGTTTCCGACCACATCTGAGCCGGTGAGAAATTACGCCGTGTTCCACCCCGCTTGGTTTGTAGTTCCAGCCTCGGGATGGCCTAATTCTGTCTTTACCCTATTACATTGCAATCACTGCACAAGTGATTGTTTGTTTGCAAAAGATTTCTCTCAAGTGATGCTGATGAACCTTCTTCTCTCGAGTCACTTCGTTTAAAACGCATTTTTGAGAATGAAGAGTGGATGTGCTCATGATTGAAGTCGGGAAACTCAGGAAATGAAGATGTATTAAAGAACGAGATAGAATCGGCCAAGTCACACAGTCATGGTTACTTATAGTGGGTGGTTGTGGGTAATTCCCAGTTTGCTTGAGGGTGTTGTAACAGAAAAGACAATAGACCCTCCAGGAAACAGGCCCGTGGGACTTAATTCCAGATTGTTCAGGGCTGACTTGCCGCTCTGGTATGGGTGTGCTTCCTGTCCAACTAACTCCAAACGTCGGGGCGGGTGACTGCAGGAAATAGCTCCTTAAGCACACACACACACGCTCACACACAAGCCCTATGCTTTGAATTTAAGGTACATAACCTGCATGACCTCCAGCATTGCCTGTAGCAGTAATTGGCTCTAGGCATAAATTATTTCAGACTATAAGGACACATGGAAAAGCAGCCAGAATTGCATTACAATATGTGGTCACTAAGGTCAGTAAGTGTCAGCAAGAATAGGGATCGCCACCAATCATTTGCCTTCTTTTTTCAAGGGACAGTTCACCCCAATATCAAACATCCATATTTTTCTTTTTACCTGTAGTGCTAGTTATTAATCTAGAATGTTTTTGTGTTGGTTGGAGATATCGACCATAGAGATGTCTGCCTTCAAGATGGCACTCGGCTTGTGATGTTAAAATGCCAAAACAATACATTTAAAAAACTCAACACCAATGTCTCTTACCAGAAATAATGGCCTGGTTACTCAAGATAATCAACAGTCCTTGTTGTACGCAGTTTCATGTAGGAACTATTTATGTTTAACCTAACTACACCCAACAACCATGTCACCCTTATGGAAGAAAGCGTGCATCTACTGCTAGCTCACCTAGCACCACAGAGCTAGTTAACATTATGGCTTAGTTGAAGAGGACGCAATTAATGTTGACATCTCCCACTTTCACAAGCACAAGCCTCTCATCCATGAGTAGATTGATATGGTCGGCAGGCGTAGTTTAGTAGAACGAAAGTATTTCCTACATCAAACTGCTCATAACTACTTTGAAATTTATATTTTGGCACTTTGAGCACCACAAGCTGAGTACCATCTAGTTCCATTACATTGGAGAGAAGGCAAACATCTGATGTCTCCAACACTCGGCAACTCACACCAAAACTATCTAGATCGATATATAGCCCTACAGGTAAGAGGAAAATGTGCATTTTGATTTGGGGGTGAACTGTCCCTTTAACTATACATCTTAAAGACCCATTTTTCCGACATATCTGTAGAAGTTATGTTAAAAAAGACTATAAGTATAATAAGTAAGATGTAATCCGCAGCAGATTTGCACTGCAAATGCTAATGTGTTACTTCTAACTGACACGACTGTTTGAATATCAGACCATTGTTAGACTGTTTTTATTGAAATACATGTTTTTTATGTAAAGTGCGGTCATGTCAGTCCTGTTTAGCTCCGAGCTATATCGTGTTTTGCAGGGACACATACTTGAGTTTTATTGGAAGCACAGATCAGCAATGCAAAAATAAAACTACTGGAGCGACAGTTTTGATGCAGCCCAGCAGCAGTCGTTTTGTGTGTTATCTTCACATTGATCTGGCCTTGAACTTAAGCTCAGACAGCCTCTGGTTTAAAACTAGTAAGGATCAGCTCTGACTGGCTCGTGTCTTAACTTCCGGAGCTGGGAGATATGTTTGTCTTACAATAGTAGCACTTATGTGATTCCATGGCAAATAACAAAGAGTGCATTTATAATGTGCGAACTGAGGGAAGACACTGAGTACAGCAAACATCAGAAACAATTTAATACATTCCAGTGTAACAAATCCAAAAAATACATCACAGACCTGAGGTGACACAAAAACAACTGAAGCCGTCCCTGCATTGCGTGACATCGTACAGGTGCCTCCATTTTTCTGGTAACCCAGAGCAGATTCACACTTCACATATGAATGCTAAAGAGGGGAAATAATATAGGTTGCTAACCTCTGCAATCTTGAATGAATAAGGCAGCACTCTGGATCATGACTATCCATGTAAAACAGCAAGCACAGAGTGTGAAAGCTGGCTGCTGCTTCTCATTCTGGGTCACGCTGTTCAGGACGAAGCACCCCGTCAGCAGTAAGCAACACTGAAGCCTCTAAGGGTCCTTTGCTCCAAAAACTCTGTGTTCCTTAAATGCACTGAGCTCAGGTCAAACACTTTGATTATAATCAGGTTCAGCAGCTTCGACTTCACTTGGCCGGTGATGTTACTGGAGTGTGCAGTGTGGCAGCGACCTCTAGCAGGCACTGCGGGTTCTGCAGGCAGAAGCATGACATCTGCTAAGGTCCAGATGCATTTAAAAACAATAGTGCCATAGTTGAAGAAGTGTCAACAGTTTTATCTGTTTCTAAGGGAGGCATAAAGACAGCTCACATCAAGCATCCACAATGCAGAGAAAAGCTTCATAGACAGCTGCAACTGTAGAATGCTGCTCCTTTCTATTTCAGTTCAATGGCAGTAACATCTGGGCCCTCAGTTAGCTCTGAGTAATAAAGGAGGTCGTCCATGGAGACAGGCTGGTCTGGACAGGCTTTCTCTGGAGGGAAAAGAGGGAAATTAATAGCCCCCGTTGTCTCTATAAATCCCTGTGCGGCAGGGTCGATGCTCAGCTTTTTTTTTTTGTCACGCTTATTCACTTTGCTTTTTAAATTCTGCTCACCATTTCCTCCTGTAGAGAGGTTCAGCAAGTATAAGAGTTAATAGTCCTTTCACATTCAGGCTGAATCCTTCAATCTGCTGTTTAAGTTGGCTCACATTCTCAATTTGACTAATAAAAGAATTCATTTCTTAACTTTGCCAATTAAATACTTTGCTGAAACTATGTCTGATACTTAAGGTGGAATCTGAAGTGTTCAGTGGTATATGTGTGTGCGCAGGTGTTTATACTGCCAGCTGGTGTGAGAGTGTGTTCTTTTATGTGAAAGTGTCCTTGTGATTGCAGCAGGTTTCATTTGAGACACACTCACACGAGAGACTTTGAGCATGTGTTATTTCAGAGCTGTGAACTGCAATATTGATTGCATGAGGGTCAAAAAGTCTGATGAGTTTTGTAGTGTAGCTTGTAGCTTTTCTTAGTGACAAGTGTTTGCTTCACCTATTTTATGGTTGTTTTTTCTCCCCTCACACCTGCCAATTAAATCATTTGTAAAGATTGTGATGATACTGGTCAGAGCGTCATTGAACAGGGCATCTCTATGTGGCACAGCAACACAATTGCCAGAAACATGTTGGCACTGAATGTTTGTGCAAACCATGGATACGCTATATTTGCACATTATCATGTAGCAGATACACTGAAACTTTACTTTTCAATAACACTGCGGTTAAAGCGTGGTTAGGAAAAGATCATTTTTTGGCCTAAAATAGCAACAATCTCGGCTGGAAAAGCAGAGGTCTCTAAAAAAAAAAACAACTATCAACCATTCCATCCACTTCCTGATGACGAAGTCAGCTTATTTATTACATCACTTTACAAATGTTGATATGATGCATATGAAATGTGTAGATGTAATGATTTCATGGGTTGCAGAAATATACTATGCCGACATTTCCTTCTGGAGACTGGGCCGAGCACAGCTGGTTAGAGTCAGCTGCATTTCATCACATTCTGCTGGACTTTCATCGCTCTAGTTCAGCATCAGTTTTTGCCTGTATTCCATCTGGTTCAGCTGTACTTTGTCAGCTTCAGTTGTTCACTTCTTTGTCATAACATTGTTGATAACGCTGATAAACTAGCACTTAAGGCCAATCACAGCTAAACAGCCAAAATGTAAGAAAGTGCAGCTGAACCTAATGAAGAACAGTTAACAGTGATGATCACAGAGCAAAAGGCAGCTGGCCTGAGCTGCTTCAGTGGTGTGAAAGTTCATAACTACTGGCTTCTATTTGTTTTCTCTCCTTTCATTCTAACATGAGCTGACTGTAGTCTTTTCAGTCTGTGACCTTGGCGAGGATGTTTTCTGGCTTTCAGTTTGAGGAGTAACAGGTTCAGCTGAAATGAAAAGTGTTTAGGGGTTTCAGACAACACCGCTTAGTACACAGTAAACCCAGAGAGAGGAAAGGCGGAGTGGGAGAGGGGGAGGATGAAGGACACGGAGGTTGAAGGAGAGGGAAAAGGGCACTGTATTTCACAGCCCCAGTTATGTTCTTTCTGTAAAAACATCAAGGCTTTGCTTCACTGCGCTTCACAGCACGGCTCCCCCAGCCTTTGTGTTTGATGGCTGTGTTAGCAGACCACAACACAACACCCACACTCTGGCAGGGTCAAATAGGTTCAAAGAAGACCCTGGCCTTTAATCAAACTATAAGGCATACAGCTCGGTGTTGACTTGCCTTATATAAAGGTGGTTTTTTTTTGGTTGTTTTGTTGTACAAAAAAACCCCGGTCTGTTTGTGATATTTGAGTTTGATCTTTGACATCTGTTGGAATTAGTAGTGCATGTTTGCATCTGTCATGGTGCAGTGTCATAGTAGTTACTGTGATTTTTAAATTGCTTGTCAAGAGTAATTGTTTGTCTATTGAACTACCAACAGGAATATGTTTGGCCTGTTGAAGCTCACACACGTTGAGTGTGTCGACCTTGAATTGAAGGGTGTTTTTGTATTTTTGTCTTGGTCTCAGTTGTCATAAATTCGGCATATTTAAATGTCTCTCTAGCAAAATAAGGATTTCCTAACATAGATCAAGAAGTAAAATTGACTCTGTGGTCTGCTTTAATGGTCCAGTGTGTTGGATTTAATGGGATATATCCACAGAAATGGTCTATAATATACATAAATATGTTTTTATTAGTTTATGTTCACCTGAAACTAAGAATTGTTTCTGTTAGCTTAGAATTAGCCGTTAATTTCCACATACAGGGTGGGTCCTCTTCCACAGAGTCTGCCATGTTGTTCTACAGTAGCCCACAATGGACAAATCAAACACTGGCTCAAGACAGGATCATTCATGTTGTCACTATAGTTCTCCTACATGCTTGGCACACAGAAGTTTCAGTTGGTTGCAGTCTGCAGATTCACCACTAGATGGCACTAAATCATGCACACCATACCTTTTAAGTTTTCAGTTATCATTCATTCATTTTCCGTAATCACTTATCCTATTATGGACAGCTGGAGCCTATCCCAGCTGACATTGGGCGAGAGGCAGGGTACACCCTGGACAGCTC
>JAPZEB010000023.1:3708284-3727812 GCA_029783705.1 Chaetodon striatus | reverse complement strand
CTATACTGTACCTTTTAAGTTTTCAGTTATCATTAATTCATTTTCCGTAATCACTTATCCTGTTATGGACAGCTGGTGCCTATCCAAGCTGACATTGGGCGAGAGGCAGGGTACACCCTGGACAGCTCGCCAGACTATCACAGGGCTGACACATAGAGACAGACAACCATTCATGCTTGCACTCACACCTACAGCACCTTTCATCAATTAACCTGTGTGTCTTTGGACTGTGGGAGGGAGCGGGAGAACCCAGAGAAAATCAATGCTAACACAGGGAGAACATGCAAACCCCCCATCCCGGGTTCAAACCAGGACCCCCCTTGACAAAGTGCTAACCACTGCACCACTGTGCCACCAGTAAGTATTGACTGAACAATTCAATAACTATAGAGTAATGACACCATGGCATTTAGATTGGTTCCCTTTAAGACTCGCTTTCACTATGCAGCTCTGTCTGACACCGGGTCGATCTCCCAGTAAAATCAAGGCTTGATTTACGGCGCAAAGGAAGTGCATCACCCTTTGCACTAAACTAAAACAGGAAAAGGATCGCACTTTTGTTTTCCCCAGTAGCTATTGGAAACTGTTGGAAATCAGTTTTTTGCAGTCACTATCCCCAGATGCGGAAATGGTGGACAGTGGAACAACCGCAGTAACTTTGGAGAACAAAATGCAGTGTGTCCTGTGTTGCTGGTTGCTAGGCTCAAAGCAAAATGGAAGGTGATCCAGTTGTCTTTGCAGCAGTGGTGCCAACAATAACACCACTTGGAAACACAAGGTGGGAAAATCGAAAGGTTGTCCTTTCCCTCTTTAAAGAGCTCACTTTCCCATGCAATTAAAGTTTATGTCTACATATCAAATTGTGTTGATGTTATGATAAAAAACAAGCCATCTCACTCCTTTTACGCAACTGATGTTGGTTTGAGGACATCCTGAGCATCAAACTGGGAAAAAGCAATATTTCTTTACACTGTTAGCTTTTCCTAATTTTACAACTTCTCAGTCTCCCGTCTCAACACCTTCCTTTCTTTCCTTTGAGATATTTACAGTGGCTCTCTCCCAGCAACTCTAGATGACGATATAATATATGTATGTTATATTTCCATATCTTCAAGCGTGTCTAATGAGCTCTCAGAATGGACACAGATGAGCAGGTATTAATCTCGCGCAACTGCTCCGGCTAATTTTGGTCTCATCAAATGACTGATTATCTTTCTCTGCCACTGCAGCAGAAATGCTTTGCCCTTGAAGTGCCCTCTGCTGCTTTGACTCCATTTGGAAAGGCTTTTTGTGGTTATGTGTCTCAAAAAACAAAATGTAAGGGAAAAGCCAGAGCAATGAAATAAGAGAATATAAAAAAGATAAATGGGATGCATTAAAATTGAATAAACTTGCTAAGTTTATTACAGTCAATGACGTCCCTGCTTGTAAATGAGTGCTATACTATACCTTCCGTTCTCCAAAACTTTTCCCAAACTTTTTTTTTTTTTAATTTGCTATTGCTTGCATGAACTCACTGCAGCACCAGCTGGCCCATATTGTAATGACTGGGCTTCAGTCATTCTCTGTTGAGCTGAAAGTGGTACCTCATCCAAACTTTCTCTCACTGCTTGTGTGCCAGTTGTGGTTGTTCAACATTTAGGCTCGGTCTCCTGGGAGGACCTGTATAGCATATAAAAGCCCAGAGTCACTGATGAGTGACGTTTTAGTGGCGAGTGGAGAGCTCTTAACAATGCCTGAGCGTTTCTCTCCCGCTCTCTCTCTCTCTCTCTGTGTTTTTCACTACGGAAGACAGTGAATAAAGGATTAATATTCATGCTGACTGTGTCACAGAGCCTCCTGCGCACTGCCTGTCATTGTTACCACTGTGAGTTTTAACCATGACCTAATGGCTCTGCTGTCTTGCACTGCGTGTGTCTCAACATGTGATTAAAGATATTCTATGCTGGATTTTCCTGAAAAACAACAATGTATAGACTCATACAGAAGTCACCCCTCTTATAATCATCACTTATGACCCATCAGAAGTGTGTGGCAGTGTATTTTACCTGTATTTTCTTACCCTCTTATTTTCTGTGCTCTTTATGTTGATGGGCGTCAACTCCCACAGAGTTCAAGTGAGGTCAGGGCTTTATAAACAGGTAGGTGCCAGATTATAAGCAGCAGGCATTGAAGAGTTACAGAACTGAAACAACGCAAACATAGCAAGGCGAAACACCAAATGAGAGTGAATCTGGGATTGGCTTTTACTCTCACCTTTGCTGGTGAGTGTATTTAAAGACATAAACTGACAATCCTGCATAGTGCCTTCAAACCCATACATGTTAAAGCCACTACATACCTGTCAGCCGCATAACACAACATGGTGTAACAGCAGGAGAAGCATAGCTCATTGATGAACTTTTAAAAGGCTTAACTGAGGCTAACATTGGAAGCTTTTATAGCACTCAAACCTCATAAGTCTTATGTCACATGCTGCTCCTCCCAGACATGTAGAGAAACAGCCATACTGAATAAATAACAGCCCAGCTTAAATTACATATGGATATGGATGCCGAAGAAGCAATTCTCTATAACCGAGGACGTGCATGGTCATGCAGCCTCTCGTGCACAAAGTTAGTGCTCGAAATCATCCGACAAATCACTGTAACTTTGCCCTCAGATCAGCTCTCCCATTCGAACATAATTATGCCCTCATTTTCTGGCAGCTTTGATAGTAATAGGGCTGCAAGCTGAGTGGGGGAGACAGCCCTTCAGCCAGAGTACCATGACAACCTTATCACATATTCTGCGGCATCCATGTTGACATGCACCAGTCAAAAGACCTTTATAAAAGGGCTGAGTTAAATAAAGTAGACCGACCCTGCTAATAATCACATATCTGTCATAGAGAGAAATACTGCATACTGCATACTGTATTTTAGGTATGGTGCTCTTCATTTCTGTATGTTGAGGATGAATCAGTGTCGAGACATGAATTACTTCATTTGATGAGCGCTGATTACTTACTTATTACTTGGCCTGATATGTTAAAGGGGCAACAGCGCTGATGAACATGTTTCCTTGCAGTGAGTGCCATCTAGTGAATTTTAAGCAATACAACATGTTTTTTCCAGCCATACTAACAGCCTATAGAAATGCATCTTCTGCATGATAGCTATGCTTGTAGTTTTTAAAACATCATGCTTTACTTGTGATTAAAAGTAAAGTAGTAGCGCTGCGCCAGGGTGAAGGCATAATGGGAAAGGTGAAGCAGCTCGCAGAGTTAAATAACAGAGCTCTTATCACACAAACAGTGTCCCTGAAGAAATTCTATTTAAGATGTTATCCAACCCTCAAGGCTCTTAAGTTGTTGTTTAAAAATAGCTAGTAACTCACTCGGCATCACACCTCTAACTTCATTAAACAGCTCCAAGGAAAGGTCGCGCTTTGATCCCCTCCAACTGAATAGAGCGGTTTTAAGTTCTGTCGGGGTTTTGTGGTAGGTGTAACCCACAAAATCAATAGTGTTCAAATCGAAATGTTCCAAAGGTATCTTAGGAGAGAGACGGAGAGGGGGAGGGAGAGAAATAAAGAGACTTACTGGGAGGGATGGTGAGAGTGAAGGAGGAAGAGAGAGAGGAGGCGGGGATAGTTCACTAGTGGATAATTGGAAAGCGGGGAGGTTGAGACTCGGGTTCACACGGTGTTGAAACATGCTGTTCCCAGCGGCCATTTATCCGTATCACTTGAGAGGTATTAGACCAGTGTCACTGACTTGAAATCAATTTTCTGATAAAATTACCTCAAGAACAAATTATCTCAGTCATGGCCTGCTGTCATGAGCCATATGTTCTTTCTGACACCACTAGAGGTCAGTGTGACCCTGACGTGTGTGCGTGAAGGCAGTGAAGATGTCATGCACTGCTTGGATGGGTAGGAGGGGAGCATGCTTTCTGGTCATGTCTGCAGAATGACTGCATGGTGCAAAGCTTTGGCTGTTTTCTCCTTCAAACAAAATCTCTTTATTTTGTCTCTCCCCTTGCTCTGTTTCTTTATCTGTTCCTTCCCTTGCAATTGCAACCTGGGATAGGTTCAACCTGTTTGTGGAATTTGCATAAGCTGGCTTCAGAAATCTGTGCTTACCCCTGTGTATTGCTCAGTCAGAGTGAGCAAGCTGTTCAAAAGGAATAGCTAATGACTCCATTGCCCTCATTGACGCATGTCAGTCTATTTCAGGCTCAACGACTAACACTCTCATACATGGCCAAGTAAGAAGTGATGATCTGCGTGCTGGATCGACGCTGCGACGTCAGTCTACCACTTGGTTAGTCAGGAGAGTGGCTTTCAGCGGGGCAGGGCACTTTATCCTCATGCCTATGAAACATCACCGAAGTGTCTAGCCTCATGTCACGCTGCTGACAGCTCTCCACCGATGGAGGAGACATACTGGGATATCAAACGTGTGATCTGACCTGATGTGGCAGCAGTGGCTTTTCTTCACGCCCAGCCTCCAGCACCTCTCTGCCCATAAGAGGAGCCATCCTTCAGCTCCATCTCCTTATTGATCCCCATTTGGCCGGGGTTCATTCTCCCCTGTCCGTTACCAGTCATCAGTCTCAGCCCTAAAGCGCGTCCACCACTGACCCCTGCACTCACCATGGGACGAGCTGTAATTGGAGGGGAGCAAGGTTGAGAAGGGGGGGAGGGGTTTGAGAGTCGAGCCATAGAAGGGGCGAGAACGAGCGAGGAAGAGGAGAGATAACGAGACAGAGAGAGCGATTGGGCAGCTGGGTAGAGACGAATAGCATTAACTGGACTGAGTGCTGAATGCAGGGGCAGGAAGGGCACTGCCAGCCTCGGAGGCCTGTGGCCGCCTTTCACATGACTATCTGTATGATGGGACGCAAGAGAGTAATAGAATCCCAACGTGATGTGCTGGGATGCTTGGGGAGGAGGGGGGGAGTAAATTTAGCCACAGCCGCAGGCAGTCAGGCAGCAGCTCCACGAGCTTGGGGGGGGGGGATGTTCGCAGCTCCAGGGCCTTTTCTGCCTACCCCCCTCTGGTCCTCTCTACCCTTCTGGAAGAGTCACGGAGGGCAGTTCTGCAATCACAATATGAATCACCTCCTTTCCATACCTTAGCAGGCTTAATGGCCAAATGGTGAGATGTATCGCATTGCAATGTGATGGCAGTACTGGGGGGTGTAGTGTGGGGGGGGGGATAAGTCAGCCACACTTTATTTCCAGGCTCTGTTAAGGGAGCATCTGTTGGCTTGTGCAGCTATTGGATTTCAAAAGCAATAGCGCATGTCATAAACCGATGTTCTATGATAGAATAGATTCCTCATGATTGATACACAGATGTTACTGTGATGTTAGTGATTCAGCCAGTTAGGCTGCAAAAGAGCCGTGTTTTGCCGGCAAACATGCAGCAGGATACGGCGCCTCTCAATGTCAGTGGTTTTGTCCTTACGTCTCCGTGAGTCCTATCTGAGCTGCGCTCCCTCCCCCCGCCCTGTCTCTGCAGTTACACCTCCTTAAGCAATATCAGGTGGAGATCAAAAGAAGGCGTCATGACTTTTGACTGTTTGTATCCAGGTCCATGCAAATCTTTTGTTCTGCTCTTTTAAGCATCACCTCCTCTCTATGGAAGCATCCGGAGGGTTGACAGTTGATTATTTTTCGGCTGTTTGCCGTTGAAAAAGCCTCTAAAGTTGTTATTGATACAGGAAGCTATTTTGATGGGTTTGATTCTAAGTGTGAAAAGGAAACAAATATGAAGCTATTGCTTTTATTTTTAGTAATACTGTTTAGCTGACTTGTTCAGGCGTGACACGCCAAAATAAAAGCCCGTTGTCATTTTCTTTCTTTCTTTATAAAAGTGCTAGACCGGATTAAGGTGCACTTGTAAACAGGTTGTCAGGTTATAGAAATAGTCTTGTTTTTGTAATACATTCAAACACCAGGGAAGTAAAAAACATCTTTTGTGCAACTCTTAAAGTGAGTCAAAGCATGTACCTTGCTGATGCAGTAAACTAAAAAACAAAAGGACTCATAATTAGCTTGGAGAGGTTTGCTCTTCACCGGTTTGTCTTTTTTTAATGATCATTTATCTTCGCGATTTAGCTTTAATTACTTTGCTGAAGATCAAATAGCATGGGAGGCAGTAACATTTCCCTCCGTGATAGTTCTTATCACATAAAGCTGGCATTTAAAGCCATCAGACATTTATCATATCTTGCTATTCACTCCAGAAAAAAAAGGATTACTCGATCTATAGAACATCTGACCATGGTATTATCAAGCCCTATAAGCCAATTACCTTTGTGTTCATACTCAAATAAGTCGAAACTGTTTCCATTTGTGGTCAATCATCCACATGGCAATCTTTTTCACTAACCATTGGCAGACTGTAATGCTTGTTGTTGATAATTGCGGGTTTATGGTATAGCTGTATTATCTCAGATGAGGGCTGCCGTCCTGAATAACAAAGACTGTCCCATCTGTGCAGATTGTCAAACTACGGCACAAATGATTTAGCCATTCACCGCGCATAGCACTTGGGCCATAAAAAATAACTCAGTGTTAACCAAATGTTCCCCACTCTTGTGTTGTTGTAAGAGCTGAGGAAATGACTTGAGGTTTAGATGAAACACTGTGTGCGTGTTGTGTGAGTGAATGCAGTGTCAACAGCATGCTTTATTTCTTTTTCCTTGGTTCTTATTTGTCTTTGGCAGGGGCGGGTATTTGCCTGCTTGGCCTGAGTCTTCATTTCAAATCTTTGTGACAGCCCTGAACAATAGTTGAGCATGGCTGCTGGCAATCTCATTTTCCTTAGAATAATGGCAGATTCTTGCCAGAATTAAGTGATTATGATTTTTGTTTTTAAGAAATAATGGTTGAGCTAAAAAAGTATAAAGTAAACCTGGATTCCATCTGCAATTTGTCGTAATACAGTGCCATGAATATGTTGCTTGTGTGCTGTCCAGTAATCCTGTTTTATGACGAACAGATGATGCTAACACTTGGCTTTTTTTTTTTTTTTTTTTTTACTTCATTGCATGTGGATTTAAGTGTCTGGGTGGGCTAAACTAAGCCCCAAATTCACAAAGAACACGTTTTTTGGCAATAGGGAAACAAATTGATGGGTTGTATTACTGCTAATCTACAATATGTTCACTCACCAGTTGTCTGCTGTAATTTTCTTTGTCGTTATATTTGTCTTTAGAGGGGAGGATCAAAGTAATGCAGAAAATCTTTCACATATTTTGTTTTATGTGTGTTTTTTCATAATCCACAACAAAAATACCCCGTCTGCCTTCAGGAAATAAATTTCACATCAGTAATAAATCTAATGCTGCCTTCCTCTGACAAGAGAAAACATAAGTTGAGTGAAAATAATGCATTACATATGAAATAGATTAGTGGCAGTTGCATAGTCTTCAGAGCAAATACGGGGTCTTTTTGATGCGTCCAAAGTCTGATGCTATTCAAATGTTCTGCATTTTAAGTTATACTGATGTGGAGCATCAAACAAGTATAAAATGAATGTTTTCACTTTTATGCACAATTACACACCTGTACAGAGTAAACATACTGTTATTTTCTGGCAACACACTTAGTCTCCATGTCATTGATTTTCTGTTAGCCTTGGCAGCCCAGAAACTAAAGGTGGTTTTTATTGTATTCCTTGAATCTGGGCTTTTAGTCTTTCTCCTAATGCTCATCAACACTGGCCCGTACTCTTCAACATTGAATCTTTTATCCATCTTGTTACATCAGGGACCTGAAATACCTTTTGTTAACAGCAGTTCTAAACCTTAATGTGTTCTTTCAACATATTGGAAGATGTCTGCCAGGTCTATTAGGACTAATCAGCTCTCAGCACATAATTTGTACCGAGAGCTGATTAGATTGTTTGTGTTTATACGATAATACGAGAACATCATCGTGACACTTATAACTCTTACTTTTCAAGTGCGATGAAGCATCTAATTGAAAATAACAGTGTAATTTTGCAGTTGATTTCTGTAGCATGTTCTTATCAGTGAGAATCCAAAACTTGAATTCTTTTGTCTAAGTATATGACTTGCAGCACTCTGAGTGATCCCACTAACTTGTGTGTGTGTGTGTGGGGGGGCAGTCTTAAACCCAGTTAAAGAAGCTGTGAGCTCATCACCAGCTGCTATGTTTCTGCTTTTGTTCCTGCCATCACTACACAAGACCAGCCTGTAATAACTCATTGTCTAGACTGACTCATCCAGACTGTGGATTCAGGCCTGTACAGCACTTTGAGCCACAGGTGTGGTAGGCTCCTTTTTTTAGATGTCTCCAGCTCTTGCCATTGTCACACTGCTCAGTGCTTGGGTGGTCAGCGGTGGTCGGTCAGACTGCAGCACTTAATGTTCACAAAGCCAGCAAGTAAACTGTCCTCAGGTATAAGTCAGTGGGCGGCCGACTGTGGAATAGATAAAAAAAAACTTCCTTAGTTTACAAGCCTAGAAATATATTAAAGGAGGCCAATTATGCTCTTCCATATTTTCTTTAATATATGATGTTACAGTGTTGGATGCTCATATTAAACGTGGCCAAAGTTTCAAATGATGAGGTAAATGTATGTAGAAGTAACCACTGTAAACTAAAACCTCAGGCTTCAGACTGTATACTATGGTTCCAATGTTTTCTTTTTTTTCTACTTCGGAGACGGGCTGATGTCACCTCATGAAGGATTTATTTATATGGTCATTTGCTGCAGGCATGCTACTGCAAGTGTTTACATGATGCAGCCAGCACTGCTACATGTAGCTACATGCTAACATTACAGAAACATGGAATCTTGGTTGCCAATGTTAATTTCTTTCCAATTTCGGATCATATTCCTGCTGGAACACGTCTGGTTTAAGAAGCACTTATTGGTGATTTTTGATGGCACAAAGTGCTGCCGTACTCTTGTACAGCCATTACTCAGCTGCAAGCACAGTGCTATACGCCAACTTAAGGAAAACCAACTCTTGGCTGCAGATGTTGTTCATTTCTCCCTGATTTCAGATCAGATTTCTGCTGTAACCCCTTCTAGTTTGGAAGATTTTGTTTTAGAAGCATTTATTGGTGATTTATCCACAGTAAAAAGCTGATTTACTTTATTACAGTCATTCCCCAGCTGCACACTGTTACATTTAGCTGCTACTGCTAACATTTAGGCAAGCATGTAATCTTGGTTGCTGATGTTAATTTCTCCCCAGTTTTGGATCATATTCCTGCTGGAACATGTTCAGGTGTGAAGATTTTGGGTTATAAGCTTTTATCTGTGATTATTTGCGGTAGAAAGCACCGCTACACTTGGCTACAGTCGTTTCTCAGCTGCAATAATGATGTAGCGACGCCAAGACATGGAAGACCCAGAAATGCAGAACAGTCAGAGCAGACTGGGCTTTTTGGGAAGGGGGCGTAAAGAGGCATGTGCTAAAACTGAGGGTTTCAGATAGAGAGTAAATGCAGCTGTTTCAACACAGACAGTGTTTTTTCCACCATTAAAGCATGTAAACACATGTTCTAATATGTTCTAAACCTGAAAATGAGCACAACAGTTTCCCATAAAAGTTAATGAACAACCAAAAAATACTAGACTGGAGGATAAAAGATAGCTCACAATCATAGCTAAATATTGATAGAGTGTGTCATTTTTAAACAAATAGTTTAGACATTTTGGTGCAGTCTCTGTTCATTTTTTTTGACAAATCACTAGGTTCCATTATAAGGACGATTGATCACAACATAAAAATGCTGTAACTGAAAGTAACCCAGCCACCATTTTAAATTTGATGTTCTTATCAGCTGAAGTATAAGCCTGTTTTACACGCAGATGAGGCTTTTCATGCAAACCTCCCTCTTATTTTTAACAGTTTGGTGCTCAATCTCTTCCTGGGTGTCAGTGCCAGACAGTGAATTAATATGCATTAAAGCTAAGCACTCAGGTGTGGAAGAAGAGACCTGGCATTTAGCGGAGAGCAGCGTTGAGAAAGTGGGCCGTGAGTGATGAGGGATCGGGCCGGTCCTGACACTTTGAGTCAGCCTTTATTCAGTGTGCACCTTCCGTCATCATGCGCCCGCCACTACTTTCATCTCTGTCACGCACAGGATGCCATAACTCCGTGTGCGACATCCACAACAAATTCAGACCAGTCCCTCTTAAAAACACACACAGGCACTGTTCTGTGTGTACATTTCAATACAATGGCCTACCATCTGGGGCCACTATTGTGTGGCATTTTAATGGATATTTATAACACTGTGATTTATGCTCTCAGTTCTGTACTGAATTGCCATTCAGGAGATCCTCTAATAGGTTGTTCCAGGCCAAACTCAAAACCTCCGAGAAGATTTCCTGTCTCCATAAGTCATCTTTGCATTAATTTATTTCTTCTTCTTAATCGCTTCAACAGGTATTTTTGCCTGAGGCTTTCTTTTACTGTCACCCTAGAGAGATTGCGATACAAGACAGAATGATGAAGGTGATACTGGGCTGAAGAATTAATCTTTTTACAATGAGAAAAACAGTCCCACACACACACCTGGTGACCAAGGAAAGAGGGACTACAGATAGAGGGTGTCGTATGCAGTATAGATTCTAAAGCCCCTCAAGGCACACTTGTGATTCATGATATTGGGCTATATAAATAAATTTGACTTGACACATGTACACAAACTTGCACATCTGGAGAAAGAATAGTCACCCCAATAAGGGGCAGTACTGTACAGCACAGAGTGTCTAGATCCCCCTGGAGAGCCCCTGTTGAGCTCAGAGGGACATTTTGGTCACCAGGACACCTAAAGGACAAATAGTGGCCAGGTGCCAGGGAGACGGCAAGGCGCCTAATTTATCACTACCCCTTACTGAGCCAGAGACTGGAATGACACTCACACACAGTGTGCCATGCCCGTGTCTCTCCTCCTCTGTCTCTCCATCTCACCCTCTCATTACATGGAATAGCTCAGAAAAGGCTAACATGGCAATATCATAATTAGCGGGGCGCATTAAAATTGCAGCCATGAAGCGTGTCATTAAAAATCCTCTGCTGCAAGCCACCTCCATCTTTCCAGACTCCCACATGCGAAAACTAAAAGTGCTTACAGTCTCGCTGTGGATTTATCATTGCATCGCTGCAATCCCCCTATCTGTTTTTCGGCCTGCTTCCTCTCTGTCTCCCCCTTTCCTCCTCTTGCATGGAGATGAATAGGCAGCAGGACTGACTTGGGCCCATCAGTCACTCTGCCAATCCTCGAGGGGTGATCAAAGCCGCCGGAGACGACCTGTCCCATGCGGAACATGATTTAGCCATAAGAAGAGAGGATCCAGACATCTCTGTTCTTCACCGTGTCTGTCAGCAGGCTGATAAATAAGAACCACAGAGATGGTGGCGTGAAGAAAGGGGGCTTGAAATGTGTCGTCTCTGTGCAATTGTCTTATCCTGTTATTCTTGTTGCGAATGGATAGCGAAAAGATGAGGGCAAGGGAGAGGGAGAGGGAGAGCGCGGGGCAGGTTGTGTGATGATGTGCGGACGTGCCTGAGCACTGGAATTCCCCCAGTCACACAGCAGCTGCAGAGGTGGATGGATCTGTCTCTAGCTCTCTGGCCGCCTGCTCAACACTCATCATCAAATGATGTAGCACTCAATCACCTGACCTTGTACACCATGGAATCTCCAATTTGCTGTTATCTACCAAGCTTACTTCAGTGAGTTAGCCTCTTATCCCCTTGTATCCCCTTCTCGTCCGTCTTGTACACTGACTCATACTGCACATATCTATATTTTTTTTCCAATTTCCAATTTTGTGAAGTGTACCATCAGACCACCCATGTATCAATCCAGCACTGAGCTCCTGTATTAATGTACCCGCCAAGATGCGCTTCCTCAAGCTGTATCTCATTTCAGCCCTTATCAACTGCAAGCCTAAATAATGCCGGAATCCTTTGAGAGTCTTGAGGGAGACGAAAAAATGGCAGAAAGCTGATGTTTCATGTGCATCTGCAATTTATCACACAGAACTTGTCCCTTTGATTCGCACAAACACACAGCTACAAATAACAATGCCGGAAAGAGTTGTTCCCATGTGTCTATCCAATGCAATCTGACTCCAGACTCTTTTATTTTGTGTACCCTGCTGGTGGACATACAGACCTGTGGTCCCTGTGGAGGGTTCAGCGTTTGTTTTGAGAGTGCAGACTTAAGATGTCTGACCAGACCTGTTAAAACCCTCTGAAGGTGGCTGCGGTGCATAGTGCAACCCCATTACATGTCAAAGGTCACATATACTTTTCCCCTTTGTAGACTGCTAATACACTCTTCCCTTTTCTCCTCTGCCTTACTGCCACTTGCCCTCAATTTCCTGTCTTCCTTAAGTCTCTCTCTTTGAGGCCATTTCTCACCTTTTACCAGGTTTGTGCTGTTTTTACCTCTATTTTCACACTTTCCTCTCACTCCTAAATCCTTCACTCTTGTCTGCATGCACTCCATCTTTTCTATCACATTCTCCCGTGTCTGCTGACACAGTGCCGAGCGGATGCCTGACACCTGGGGTTGGCAGCGTTTTCTTTCCTGCCTAGTGTGGCCCGCAGAATGAAAGGGGAGAAGAAAAGGGGAGGGCGAGGGCGAGCCGCGTGCCCCTGCCTCAGCTGGGCAGGACCAGCGGGGATTTGTGGAGATCTAAAACACCTGCAGGGGGCTTTGCCAAGAGCATTGCCAAGATGTGAACATACAGACAAACATGGGGCCGATCACGTCATAATTAGCCCTTTTTACTGCCACAATGAAGACGCGTCATTAAGCCGGCTTTGTTTATTTACACAGAACCAAAAAAACACCAGATTTATGCAGCCGTAGTGTGTGATTTTAGATAAGATGCTGGATTTATGTAAACAAATTTGCATACATTTTATGTTGCTGTTCTCGTTTGAGTTAGCTGCTAACTGCTGCTAGCTGCCTTTTAAATTTCCCCGTGATTGGTCGCACACATGACACATCGTCAAAACGTTACACTAATCCCATCCTGCCGGCTCAGACATTTTTCACAGATGTCGAATTGGCTCCATTACTTCATCTCCTGTCAGCTTAAAGGCAGGGAAACTCTCTCCCCATTCTGTGCTCATACCTTTTATAGGGAACGGCGAGGCAGAATAACTGTGAAACATTCTCACCTTGAACATGCTGTGTAAAGAGGGCCATTGTCACACCTTGGCATTTCTCTGCATCTGCTCATACCCACACAAACAAATGCACACATAGAAAGACGTCCATGACAGGAAAACACATTCATACTGTTTGTCTCTTCTGCATGTTGACTCTTGCTCACAGTGGGGAGATGGTGAAGGTTATTAGACCCTTTCTCGTAATGCCCCCTGGTGTGCGTATGCCCGGCTTCTATAATTTGTTTACATGTGATTCAAGTTGCTCATTAACCAAAACCAAGGTCTATATCATACAAATGTAAGTCTGACACATTTAAGCAACATATAACCTTTCTTTCACCACCAAAATAAATACTGTTTACTCAAAATGAGATTTCTATGTGTCAATAATAAGGTTTTTTTCTGCCGAACAAAACCCCCCGTGAAATATGGAATAAATTCGTAATCCCGTCCTCATTTAAAGGCCAAAGTTGTCCATCTGATTCTGTGAAATGGAGATTGAGGGCAGGGAGGGACCTGGAGGCAGGATTGCTTAATGTAGTGGTAAGTTTCAAGGGAAGAGGGGGTAAAAAAGAAAGTCGATCCGCTAAAGCTAACAAAAATCATTGGAGGGCAAGTTGAAGAGGTGAACTGTGGGAAAGTTCTGGGAGATGGAAACTTGCTAATAGGGTGTAATGCTGAAGTGCAGATGGAGAAGGCAAGGCAAATGATTAATGTTGGGAAAAGTCTAAGTAGCCAAAGCAGTAATAGTTGGGGAGCAGAGGTCTGGCGATTGGAAAGGGGTTATTCTCAGAGTAGTGCTTAGCGGTAATATGAAGAAAATAGCGGAGAACTGCGGGGTTTGTGATAGTTTAGCAGGAAGTGCGACGACAAGGGAAGTTCAGAAAAAGGAGACAAACTGTTTTTGTAGATACGGAGACAAAGGTTCTCCCAAAGGAGCTATACTGGATTTGTGAAATACAGTGAATATATAGCAAAGCCTGTGAGGTGTTTTCATTGCCAGGAATTTGGGCATGTGGCTAAGGCATGCCAAAAAAAGAAAAGATGTGCTGGGTATGAATATTTTATTGTATTTTTTTTAATGTACCCTTTGTTTTGCCAGGAAGGTCCCGTTGAGACACAGTATCTCTTCTTCCAGGGAGTCCTGGTCAAGACGGCAGCATAATCAGTTTCACATAAAAAACAATATCACATAATAGAACAAATATAATACATAAAAGCAACTCAAGGGAAATGGTAAAAGAACATAGTCAAGCAGACCAAACCAGTGACATCCATAACACATTCCACCCCAGTGAAGGATTATGTAAAACAGCAACATGTTTCCTTCAGGGCAGTTTGTGAAAGACCTCTAAAAGTATTCGAAGAAGGACGTACTTCTAAGGTAATAACATTTAGGAGCTCATTCCCTGCCCAGGGTGCATAAAAGGAGAAAGCATTTTTACCAAGTTGTAAGCACACCCTTGGGATCATTTAAAAGTATCTGATTTATAGATTGAGTGCAATGGTTGCTGGTGTGAAATGAAAAGGGCTGGATATATAAGTAGGTAGTTTACCTAATAATGCCTTTGCAATAAAAAGCAACGTGCATTTTTCTCCTCTGGTACAAAGAGGACTAAAGATTTGTATAAAATTCAATGTTGAGCCTGCGTTTGTAACAAAACGTAATGCAGCGTGATACACAGAATCTAGTATTTTAAGTAGGGATGAGGCTGCATGCATGTAAATCAAACCATTATTATGAACTTCACTCTAATATCTAAGTGTGGGGAGGGAGTGAGGACAAAATGTTGTAACTGTGGAGGTAATCACAGTGTTGCTTATTGGGGCTGTGAAGTGTTGATAGGAGAGGTGGAGGTGCCACAGAATACAAGTAAAGGAAAATGTTCATTATGCAGAGGAGATTAAGATGCCCGACAGAAAAAAAAACAAAAAACAGATTAAGGGTGGAGGATGTAACAAAAAGAAATTGCTGCGAAAAAGCAGCAAGATCAGAAAAAGATGCATGGATAGAGGAGGAGAAAATGGTGACCTTTATAGCAGGGGTGATAAATGCAACATCTGATGTTAAATCTGAAACTGAAAGGATGCAGATAATTGTTAAAGCTGCAGTGCGCACTCGGATCTGAAGGGTTTGTAATGGGAAGATGTGAAAGATGAGCTCAGCATACAATCAAGTCAAAAACTAGCATGTTAATAGTAAATTCTTTTGGTGCAGAACACAGTTCCAGTAATTTCTCTGAGGAGGGAAGAAGATGCGGAGAGAGAACTAAATCTGAGAGAAAAAAAATAGCAATGACGTTGAACAAGAAGTCCCATTTAGCATGGGAGAATTAAGGCAGTGGTTAAAACTGAGAAGACTGCGCCAAGAAAAGATGAAATATGTTAATAAAAGTGTTTGAGGAAGGAAGAATCCCACTGAGCTGGAACCAAGTGATAATTATTCTGATAAGGAAACGTGGGAAAGATGCTAATAAGCGACAAACTATAGGCCTATTGCCTCGACATCACACGTCTGGTAACTGATGGAACGGATGGTTAATGAGACACTAATGTATATCTGGGAGAAAAAAAGGTATGGCAGATGCGCAACGAGGCGGATTTAGGAGAGGAAGGGGCATATGGATCCAGTGTTGTGTCTGGAGGATGAGATAAGAGAAGCTTAAGTAAATAAAGAGACAGTGGTGGCAGTGTTTTGTGATGTTGAGAAAGCAAATGCAGAGAGGATCAAATTATACTTAATGGTAGTCAGAGGAAAAGTTTTCAACTCGGTTGTTAGGGATTTGCTAAATGGAAGAACTGTTCAGGTTAAATACAGTCAGAGTTATGAGATAAACATGTTGTAGGAAATTAAGCATCTCAGAAATTAAGTCTAATATTGTCTTCTAATACACAGTATAAAAATAATATATACGGCATTGGTAATGGGAAGATTGCTAACAGCAGAATACGACACGTGGAAATCCCCTCTTGTGTGTTCTTAGATGTAAGGAAGTCGAATGTATGATATTAGCACACGATGTGCGTGTAGTAAACGCGAGGGGTTATCTGCTAGTCTAAAAAGTGAAGCCAATGTGCCTTAAACCTGCATTCTTCCTAATGGCCAGCAGGGGGTGACTCCACTGGCTCTCCAAGTCTACGAGAAAATGACCTTACTAATTTCTTAATATATTGCTTTACGAAATATTTTCCTAATGATTATATGGTCTCAATTGCTAGTTTGAAACCTTCCTTAATACAGCATGATGGTCATTTCTTAAATAAAATAGATGGTAAAGCAGGGTATGCTTCGGGAAGTGGTTACTTTGTTATTGACAGATCATTACAATGGTGGCGATGGTTTTCAGTTAGCTCCACCCTTTCGTCCAAATATGGTCACTACTGGCTACAAAAAAAAAAAAAATGTCGATGGCCAAAGGGCTAAACCTGAGGCTTCAAAATGACACCACGGTGACTGCGTCCACCTCCTTTATCCAGTCTATGAGTAAACCATAATATGTGTTGTTGCTGTAAGTGAGCTCTCAGCATTGTTAGCACGTTATGCTCTGTCTGTGCTGTCACAAGCTGAGGCGCAGTTATTCATAAATAAGGTTAAGCACAATCCATTAAATAAGGCAATCTCACAGAGCACATTTCATTTCATATTACTTTCATTTGTCAGCATTCTGTCTCGTGTTGGTCACGGTGCTGCAATGTGCCTGTGTCATTAAGTGCCACACAGGAAGGCTGCTGGAAAGATGATGGATGTTTTCCTGTGTCTGTTAGTCATGTTAGCTCTACAGATTTCAGACAAAACAACAACAGGCAGCGACAGCGTTCCCTGCCTCGCCCTTAAGAAGAAGAACTGAATGATCTTAAAGTGCAGGTTTTAGCCGTTTGTGTATTAGCCCCACTTCATCACCCACAGAGGACCAGAGGACTGGAGAACACACAGACACACAGAAGGACGCAGAGATACAGTGCTTACCAACTGTGCTGTAAAACCCAATGTTTCACCATAGGATGTAAAAAGATTACTGAACAGGCCTACTGGGCACAGGCCCAGGGGCCCAAAGTGTGCCCAAAGTGTAAGGGGGGCCGCCCTGGCCTTCACCTGCAGTGTCACTGAAACACGTACTGACCAGGAAGAGACTTTAAATGACCACAAAGAGATGAAAAGGAACTGCAAAGAGATAAATAACTACGAAAGGGAGACAAATTACCAAAAAGCCACTAAATTAAATCTTTTTTTGTTTTTCATGTCTTTGCATATCTGTGCCCAGGGACTCGTCGTCTAATTATCAACCTTAAATTTGGTACATTTGGAGCAGTCTGGGGGCCAGTTTTATAATTGGTATTATAGTAAGTTCACTTTAAAACTAACAAAATTAAGTAATTTTATTTTTTCACTGAAGATTTTATGACCTACATTTTCATGGAGAAAAATAAATGTATTTATGTTTGAACATTCAATGGTACAGTGGTACAAGTGTCGTCTTCTTTAAGCTATTAACCATTGATATAGGCCCAAAACAGCTGTTGCAGGAAGGGGTTAAATGATGGCAGCTCTGTCTGTATTTTTTTTAAAATTTTTTTTTTGGATCCACAAGGATTTCATGTGCACAATGACAGAACCACTCCCAGGAATAAAAAGATGTGATCATTGTGACTTGTCTTCTCCTGCGACTACTTTGTGCGTGCCCTGTAGTGCTAGAAACTGTGTGAAAGGTCTCCCTGTGAACATAATCCCCTCTCACGATGTATAGAGCAGTAAGATGAGAAATGCTGGATTGCTTTACTCTGCTATATTCTTGTCTGACAGTCAGTAGTGGGGTTTTGTTCTCTGCACTGCAGAGGGATAGGACTGTATGACAGCCATTTTTGCTAATTATGTTTTCCAAGCACATATTTCATCTGCTGCTCACTGTTCCCTGTCCGCACTTATCATACTCCCCTCCTCCCTGTTCATTCGGCCCCCGCTTTAATTCTCTAAGACTGTGCCACCAGCTTGTCTATTACCTTCATTTAAAACTCTGGGAGAGAAATGAAATAATAGAGGTTTTATCAGCTATAAATCCAGTATGGCATTACTCAGAGCAAACTGACTCTCTGGAAATTAGCATGAAGGATATGAGCCGCTAATACCACGTCTCGTGTCAGACTGATGTTGTTCATCCAGGATCTGTTCATCTATTTTCCACTTGCTTCGTCGCCCCGTCAGGGAAGGCAGGGCACAGGGGTTGAGACTTCGCACGTTCAGTAGAGAGGGAACAAGATGCTTTTTCTTGTCTTTTGGTTTCACATTAAAACAGTTATGCATTTAAACCTCAGTAAGTGAATAGGCTCATTCAGAAGTGTAAAATGTCCCGTCTGGGGCAAAAGGAATCAGTCATACCTCAAATATCTCAGATTCTTTTGGAATCTCAGGCAGCGTTTGAAGTCCAGCGCTGAGCAGAACAGAAGACTGTGAACTCTGCCAACTGGTGATGATATGCCTTTGTCAATGACGAGGTGGATTTCGTAGGTCATGGGGTGGTGACAGCTCACCCAGTAGCATTGGAACACTTGCTTACTTCCCAATCCCCCGGTGCGCAGTGATCGCCGTTGAGTGTGTTTCCAAAATATGTGTGTCTGGGTTGATGGGTGCACAGCTGCACTTCTCCCTGGCATGAGTGTGTCTCTAACAGATGCTGTGGCATGTCTGTGTGCTTTTGGAGGGGAGACGGAAGAATTCTGGCAAAGTGGACACTGCAGATGCCTCTGATTGCACGCTGGATCAGGAAGGAAATTCCTCTAGGATGAGGACAGAGGATCAACAGCTAGAGCCCACTGGGCCAACTTGGCATGGCCACGGCGGTGAACACAGGCAAACCGTGTCCACGTGGGTAACCTAGGCACGTAGGGACTCGCACACAAGGGACATCAGACCTGGATCTAGTCCAAACCCCTGGTGATGACTGTACATGATGGCCGCTGTTTATCTACTGGCTGAGGTGATAATCTGCTCTCATGACTCCCCTGAGACTCTAAACCTTCTCTTGTGCATTAAAGTCACGGTTGGCCAGGGCCACGGGGGGATAGTGGTATGGGCGGTGTGCAAAGTGGAAAACTGAGAGATTATTTGTTGAGGCAAGGCCTCAGGGGAAGGTTGAGTACCTTGGGATATATCCAGCATTTAGAAGATGTGCAGCCCTCAATCTCTAAATGCATTTGGGTGTGAGGAGTGAAAAGATCAAGGAATTTTCAAGGTGTTTTTCTTTTATAAATTGCGAAGGTGTTTTGATCTCCACCGAACAAAACATGTGAACGCAACACTTTTGTTTTTGCTCCTATTTTCACAGGTTTAACTTAAAGTGAAACACTTTTTATGTACTAAACAT